>CM060874.1:24388012-24425832 GCA_030737845.1 Acorus calamus | reverse complement strand
TTATATTTAGGTATCTCCACCGGATACTATTCAAAATATCAAAAATGCATCCCCAATTATTTTAGTAAACTGATAACACTTTTTCGTACATTGTTAAGTATTTTCAGTACATTGTTAACTTTCACATAAAATGTTATCGCTCAATTATTTCAATACACCATAAACACTTCTCAATACATTTTTAAATATCTCTAACACTGTTAACACTATTATACGATACATTTTCAATATTTTTAATAAAAATAATAAATAGATAAATCACATGATAGGAAAGTGCATCTTTACATGTAAATGATTGTTCCAGTAAAGTCAAGAGAAAAAAGAAAAGGCATTTGTCAGATCCGCTCTCACCAACATCAGCAAGAGTCAAAACCCTGCAGCAGCAGCCTTTCTTTCTTTTCTTTTCGTTCTTTTTTTAATAAAAAAGCGAACCTGACTGGCCCTCCCCCACCTCCTTCTCCGATTCTTCTCCGCACTCACTCGTCATCCCCAACGTAACCGTCCCCCTCCAAAACCATATCATCTCTTTCTTCACGTCAAAGCTTCCTCCTCTCTCTCTCTCTCTCTCTCTCTCTCTCGAAAGCCACGTCTCCTCTTCCACGCCACATCAAAAACAATGGGTTGCACCCCATCAAGACCCATCAAATCCACCAAACCACAGCCCTCCATCCCTCGCGCCCTCTCTCTCCCCGCCTCCTCCGCCGTCCATCACCCCTCCCTCCGCCGCGGCGACCCCTCCCACTTCGTCTCCCTCACCTCCTCCACCATCCCTTACTCTTCCCTACCTCTCCATCCCCAATCCAACGGTCCCGATCCTTCCCCCAAGTCCACCGACTCCCCCACCACCGTCATCGACATCGGTGATCTCATGTCCGGCATCGACGACGACGACGACTCCGGCGGCGCCGGCGATCGCCTCCCCTTCCAGCGATCCAAGACCTTCAACAACGTCTCCGACCCTCCCAAGCCCCTCTGGAAGCACCTGTCCGAGGAGACCCTCCTCGCCGACCTCGACCCCTCCGTCTCCTCCACTTTTCATCTCCTCCTCCACCGCCGCCTCTGCAAGGTCTCTCCGCCTCCGCCTTCGCCGCCGCCACCGCCGCCGCCGGCCAAGAAGGTCGAGAAGGTCGTGATCTACTTCACGTCGCTGCGGGGGGTCCGTCGGACGTACGATGACTGCTGCGCCGTCCGGAACATCTTCAAGGGCCTCCGCGTGGCGGCCGATGAGAGGGACGTGTCGATGGACTCGTCGTTCCGGAAGGAATTGCAGGGGCTCGTCGGGGAGAAATCCCTGATTTCGCTCCCACAGGTGTTTGTTGGGGGGAGGCACGTCGGAGGGGCGGATGAGGTGAGGGAGCTTCACGAGACGGGGGAGCTAGCGAGGCTTGTTGAGGGGATGCCGAGGCGGGACCCGGGAATCGTGTGCGAGGGATGCGGGGACGTGCGGTTCGTGCCATGCCCGGGGTGCAATGGGAGCATGAAAGTGTTTGCGGAGGAGGAGGGGGAGATGCGGAGGTGCGGGGAGTGCAATGAGTACGGTCTGATCCGCTGCCCCGGCTGCTTTTCTTGATTTCCAGGTCTCGTATTCGAAACACGGCCTTTGTCATGTGGTGTTGTTGATAGGAATTGATTGTATTGTGTGTGGTTTAACAAAAAAAGAAAAAATTGAAGTAGGAGTTTCATTTTTTTTATTGTAGAGAAAAGAAAGAAAACAAAAGAAAAGAAAAGAGAATTTTATACATGCAAGATTTGATTTTTAGTTGTTGGGGATTTGTGAATTTTTTTTGTCTTGATGTAGAATGTAGAAAGTGTACATTGTGTATTGATTCATTGTGGTGATACTGACTGAAACTGTGATATTGGAGAGTTGAACGATTATGAATAAATCAGGAAGGTTTTACTTCCTTTTTAGCTTTTTTCGAATGAATGTAAATGGATCACAGACGTGATGGCAGTTAATGTTGTGATGTGTTGAAATGCCAATCCTTTTGTATAGAATTGCCACTTATCAAGTGGGGATTAATTATATTAGTGGGTTTCTGATTGTTGTTCATAATCGTGAGAATATTGTATCAGTTACATTCTTTCTTTATCTGTGAAAACTTGCATCAATTTTTTGTATATTTCTTTTATGATTGGTTGTGGAGGAATGCTGAAATGAATGTGCTTAATCTTCATTTATTATCGTCAATTTCATCAGTAGAGAAGAAAATGCGGGTTGGAAGTGTGTGTGGATCTCATGTAAGAGGTGTTGCTGTTTCGTGCAACTTCTTGTGTTTATGACCACAACCTATAATACCCAATACAGCTTGAAATGGCATCGGTCGACATGGATACAAATTTCATAATTGAAGATTGAAATATTAAGTGAAGATACAACACAGTTCAAGATGGATACGCGAGGATAATCGGATGCAACAGCACATGAAAGTATGGGTTATGCTCTTCATATCTTGATTTTCTGGAGGTAATTTTTTTTTTGCCTCAAGTGTGCATTTTTATTATTATTAGGATATTAATACCCTTTTAATTATTTTTTTTTCTGGTTAAATATGAAGGAATGTGTAAATAGATTGAGATTGTGAAATCGGTTATTTGTGCCTATATAACTGCATGGAATTTTTAATTTGATTTTGTTTCCATCTCTGAGCATCTTTGGTGAAAACTATCTGCTGATTTCCTATGTTTTTTGCCAACTTGTGGGAGAGGCTTTTCATTTATCAATATGAATGACTGGATTTTGTTTCACCTTGTTGCTATGGAAGAGACATAAGAAGGTTGAACAAGATCTTTCTTAGTTGATGCATTCAAGTGTTCTAGAAATTGATATATTCATCATTTATATATGTTGTTCTTATACGCTGAAGGAAATATGGGTAATACAGAGGCGAGTGATATATTCATCATTTATATATGTTGTTCTTATATGCTGAAGGAAATATGGCGAAATAGATAGCTGTCGATCCTAAAACTATACATTCAACTCCTTAAATTGGAAGTGGACTGATGCTATGTCATGATTTTTTCAGTAAAAAAAACAGGTTTATTCATGTTATTCCTAACTGAGGAGATAAGGCAAGTCTCTTTTAGTTCTTTGGTTTTCTTTGAAGGTTCATTTTATAAATTCTCTTTCTTGCAGATTTGGCTTCGATGCTCGTTGTTCTATGCCTGATTCTTTCCTTCACCTGTTCTTTATTATCTCCAAGAGTAAGGTCACAGTTTTAACTTTCTTTCTGTTTGATGTTCAGATTGATCATGAAAGTTTCACAATCAAAGTAGATATGTGTGAACATGATCATGAGGTGTATGAAACCTGATAATTCATTCTTTGTTGGCAGGCCAACCATGGACAGAAAAGAAAGCTATTGAGGTAATTTTCTTACCTTTACATAGAAACTCTGTAACTGTTAATGTCTTTTGCTTGCTTAGGGTGATAGCTGCTTATATACAATAAGCTAATGTATTGTTGATTGGAAAGTGTTATACAGAGCTATTCCTGCAATCACTTTTGCTGACCGCACACAGTTTGATTTTTTTTGTTGATGTTTATACTTTGTTTAATGTTTAATAAAGTATATATTTTTAAATAAGAGATAGGAGCAATCTCATTATAAAAAAATTTCTTAAGAGAAGGATTGACAGTTCACTAAATGAAAAATGTAAGTAGTACATATCCCGAAGCAAAAAAAGATGACTAACAGAAAGGAAAATTGGGGAAGCCTATATGTAGACAAGCTGTCTACACTACACTTCCCGATCCACGTAATAAAAAACATTATAGGAATACTCCTCAATCATGAGTTTGTCCTTCTCGAAAAAAACGGAAGAGGCACCCACACAAAAGCAACCCCAACCCAAGATGAATCTTTTCACGGAGTCTTGAACCTTTTTGAATCAAAATGTGCCACTATGGAAAACAACTTGGTTGCTTGTAAGCCATATCACTAATGCCATTGTCGGGATGAGAAAGCCATATTGCCCCTGAACATAGAGGAGACGAGGGATCTCCATACAAAGTAAAAGGAGAAAAACTGAAAAAGGGAAAAAGAGGATATTTACGATGGGGCAAGACCCCTCTCAAGAATCCCCTGAAAAATTATATCTCCCGAACCATTCATTGCCAACAGGAAGGAATACCCACTCCAACAACCACAGTGACCCAATCTCATAGGAGAGATTAATACCACCAAATTATTATTCAAATACAACCTATTGCGCTTAGGGACTTCTATATTATCTATGAGAATATTGAAACAAAGACTAAAACAGAAGATGCATTTGTTTTGAGTGATCCAAATGTTCCAATGTACCACATGTAGGATTAGTCATTGAAATTTAGCAACGTTGCTTCTATTCCTTTGCTTGCAACTCTTTCAAGATCATCACCACTCCAAAAAAAATGTATATCCTTGAATGAGTTGAATGCATATTTTTATGCTTTTTTCTAAAAGTATATACTGATACTGATATGGAGAGTATATATAACATAGAGAATATATACTAGATTAGGTGATTTCATATGTTGCATTAGACATGAATGACAGTAGAAGTGTTGGAGAGTAATAGCCCAATTGTTGATTATCTGTGTAGCTGACTAGTCTTTTAACTTGCAATTTCTGACATTCATTAATCCTCCATCTCCTTCCAAAGTATGGTCCATTTATAAATTCATTCACATGAACTTTTTAAGGATGTGCACATGACTCAATTCTTTCTTTATATGTACAGGCTGTTGCCTGCCAAAATGGATAAAGACTGGGTAGTTGGCTGCCACTCACACAATAGATTAGCAATAAATTGTGGGTAAATGTGTTTGGATCTGGCAAAAAGGTTTTCAAAAATAAATAAATAAATAAACTAAAATAAAAGGAATAAGAAAAGAAAAAACATCCTGACAAAATGTTTTAATTATAAACTTCGAAGGTTTAATGATCTCTCCTGCAGTTCATCCTTTCATTTTTTTTTATGATTTGAAGCAGGATAAAGAACTCACTGTTAATTTTTTAATTCATGGATTTGCACTCAATTTTTCAAAATAATTATTATATAACTATTATTTATTTATGCATTGTCATAGTCTTTTTAAGATTTATCATGTCACTGTATCATGTCTTGTGTTTGTGTCCATAACCTATAGTTGGAGACTTGTGGATGTTTTACAATGCATTCAGCACTCATTTTGATGAAAAAACTTAACCATGGATCAGGATACTCCCAAGATCAAGAATTTAACATGATGAGAATTGGTTGAACCATCTTCAAGAGGTACACATGTGGGAATGATCAGGGGAAATAAAAAGAGATAACCTACCCATGGCTTCATCTGGTGGTGTATGTTCTTCATTACTATTAACTTCAGTCACACACCATAATGATTCCCACAAGGGTGATTGCAAGTTCTGTTGCTTAAAAAAATACAAATCAAGTTTATGAGTTTCCTTGGTTGGTACTCTTTGGAAGTAGTTAACTGTGTGGTTTTCAGGGTAGTTGTCTAGTTGAGCTGGACATTAAAATAGTCATAACTTTAGTTTTATGAATATATTTTATTAGTTCAATTTTAAATGATCACAAGATTCACAACCACCCTGAGAATCGTACTTTAGTTCAGTGAACATGTCAGTTTGAAGATTCTAATATGAAACAAAAAAATAAAATAAACAGTTATACTTTTTTTTGTTAAAAAATGTTAAGCATGCAGTAAAGGAAAGATAATTTATGAATAGAGTATCAAGGTGGGTTTTTAAATAATGTGAATATACAAAAAAAAAAAAAAAAAAATCTGACCAACAGCATGAATGAGTGTACGAAGTTATTTATTACAAATACACATTGATTTATGAAACCAACTTGTTTTGGTCCACCACGGCATGGTGTAATAACTCCATAATTAGATCTTTTTTTAAAAAAAAAATCTTATAATTAGATCTCTCTTTTTTTCTTACCCCAATTCGGGTTTGGACTTTCACTGTCTTCGTAATAAAATTACGGTAGCAAATTCTGTATTTTCCTAAAAAGAAAAGGTGCAGCTCTATACGCTATATACTACGTTATCATAACATATAGGTCTTAACATAGTATATGACTTTAAAAAAAAAATTTCATTATGAAAAAAAATACACTTATGTATCTTAGTATATATTTCATTTTATATAATAGCATGCACTTCAAAAGATGAATGAATGTATGATTTTTAAAAAATTATAGATGGTAAAACAGGCTATAATTGGGGCTGTGTATTGTTTTTCAAAAAAAATCATCAATAAAATAATGTAAATTTTTTACTTGCATGAATGCTTTGTTTTTGCGCTTTGAAGAGTCTGGACAGTGTTTTTAATGGGGGTAATCGAACCATTTTGACCTAATGGGGCCATGGGGGTGATGATGTGATTCCATCCGTCATTCCTCCGGGATCATATCACCAGTGGTTCGCTATAGGTTTCTTCTTGTAGCAACCAATGGTGATTCGTCACATAGTGTAAAAAATATATATTTTAATGAATTTTTACTGTTAATGTTTGAAACATTATTTTTTACGGTGCACTCGATGACTCTCTCATACATAACAGATCACCCAAGATTGCTACAGGGAGAACCCTGTAGCGACCCACAGGTGATCCAAACCCATATTTGTAATCCTCATATTTTTCCTAATTTAGTGGTTGGAATTATATACTAGGTTTTTACATGTTATGTTAGAAAAATATAAAAAGGTATGGATTTAATTTATTCAAGTACTGTGAGTCTGATTCTCAGGCGGACCAATCATAGGCAGCGATTAGTAACAAGTGCAAAATTGATTTTATACAAACGTTAAATTTTTAAACTGATTACACAGGAAGTTGTCATCCCTTAGTTTTTAAAAATCGTAGTTTTTTAACATTATTTATTTGAAATTTATCTCTAGAAAACTGTTACAATAAAATTTTTGGTTACATAAATAATTTTTTGTACACGTAAAAACTATCCAATAGTCTTTCAGCCGCAGATTTGCATGAATGACAACCTTGCTTGAAAATTTATGTAATGAGAGCGCTGTTCGTTAAAGATACCATAATAAAGATTTGATAAAATCTTCCGATTTTAACAATAGAACGTTACGGTTGCTGACAATCATGTTTGGGACGTTGATATATAGAGATATCATATTGCCCTGATATATAGGGGGTCCTACAAATATGTATTTTTATTTCTTTTAAGGTTAGAAGTTCCATTAAACAAGTATTTCATTTATACTTATATAAATATTTTATAAATATAATAAACCAAATTACTCAGATATATTATGAATTTGTATACAACTCTCTTTTTATTGAGCTATATATCCCTAGATTAGAAATGAGATTTTGCAGAGGCCCATAATAGACAATGGTTAGAGATCCAGGGATCCAACCCCAAAATTTTTGTAGCCGATTTTGGATCCAGTCAGCCATTTTACAATTTCAAATGTAATCTCATATGCTTTATTAACCCCTCTCCACTTAATGTCACGGGGTATTTTCTATAAATAATACAAAAATTCATTATAATATATTTTACCTTTTAAATATTATAGGGTTAATTCTATAAAAATGGATTTTAATATTTGAAGGATATATTATGCAAAAAAAAAAACCTTTTCTTTTTTTAAGAGCATCCAGACCTCCTCCTAGGCCTGTCAACGGGTCGCGGGTCGACCCGGACCCAACCCGATAGAAGGCATTTGAAATGACCCGACCCGAAGGATCCAATCGACCCAAAACCTGAAATGACGACCAAGTCCGGTCTGGGTCCCACCCCGACCCGATCCTATGGACCCGAGTAGACCCAAAACACCAAATACTTTGTGATTTTTTTTATTTATGATCCAGACCCCTGGGACATTTAGAGATCCGATCCAACCAAAATTTATAACTATTTGAATACTCAGTAAAATTTTACATTTGAAATGTAATCTCATATATCTAAATCTCCAAATGTCATCTTATTTTAAAAAATCAAATGAAAAACTATTTTAAATATTATATTAATTATATAAAAATGGATTTAGGCCTTTAAAAAGTTTATCAACATTTGTCTTTTTTTAAGAGCATCTAGACCTCCTCCACCTCCTCCAGGTTGAGGAGTTAAATCAAAATTGAGAGACACTCCAACATTATTTGTATTGTGTTGCTAGGAGAAACCCCAAAAATCACCATCTACACTGTTATATAATTATATGTGTAAGCAAGGAAACAATAATGCATACACACTCCAAAATATTTCACAGTTTTTTTTAAAAAAAAACAAATAAATGGATGCAAAGAGAAGTGGCTGAGCCTTAAAACTGCCCAAAAAATACACATTGATAATATTGCGTATGTAATCATGCATACACATAATTAATGTTCTATACCCAAAAAAATTAGGTACAAGCATCTCATCTGTGTGTGTTCTTTGTTTTGTGTATTTCTTTTTTCGTGTAGAAAGGACAAAAAAGGCATTGTTACAATCAAACATTTCTATGTACATACGTCATATCATCAACACAATATATGAAATCACATAACACAATTGGACCCTACCGTGCCGGTATATACTATTATGAAAATGTAAAATACATGCATTCAATTGATTCAAACATGTCCTTTTTTGTAAAGTGTGTACTTCACTAACAAGTATATTGTTAAAAAAAAATTAAAACATGTGTGGTCTGCCAAAATGTCTGCAGGAATGACCAACATTTTCCAAAAAAAAAATCATATGCACGGTGGCCTACATGATTTAGGGTTACTCATCATATATCTTTCCCACAAGATTTAAGCCAAAAAAACACATAAACAACTATCAAAGACTTAAAGCTTGGATGGATAAAAAAAACTTACTTGAGACAAATCCCGTGTTTCATTGACTGAGAGGCACACACTCGAGTTCAATTTCCAACTCTCCGCATTCAACGTTCTGCAGCTTCAGATTGATCTCCTGTTTCACCTTGCCATCCACAAGGTTGATCACACTGTCTTTGACGAGCGTGTTGTCCTCCGTCGCAAGCCATTTTCCAAGCTGCATAGACTCGGTGATGGTTGAATTTTCATATGCTTTGGCCACAGATATCAGTGGCTGTATGTCGATCTCTGCCTCTCCCATTCGATCATCCGCCGAGAACTTGTCTTTGTCATACACTTCCTGAGAATTGCATGGGAAAATGTTAGCTCTAGCCACTCGGTTATCTTTACAGGGCAAATGTGGTTATGAGAAGCTTCACATGAGACACCACATCACGCTTGGGACCTGATCTACAGATCTCCTCTCAAACATAGCAATTGGATGTGGGAAAATTTTTGGCATTTTAAGTTACATCAGTATTGGATTCCCTCAAAATGGTCTAACATGATGTAGATTTTAAAGGCCTTTTTTCATTCCTACTTTAATTTTTTTCCTCATTCATGCTAATAGAGATAATTGGGTTGTCTTCTTTTTTGTTGAAGAAAACACAAGTGTGAGACAAAAAAAATTGAAAATTTGATGATAATAATAATAAAACAAAAGTCACTCCCACAAAACCGCTTTAATCCAGTGTCATGGGGCATGCAAAAAACATCCTCTGAAGCGACAGTAAGAACCAGAGTCATTTCAACAAATTCTCAATCAATGGATGTTCTTGATCATGGATGACAAGCTCCAATCTATTGTCAGCATGTGAAACTATAATTGAAGCTATGACAAGTGGCCAACTAGAATAACTTATTACCATGGAACTATCTCATTTTACAATGAGTGTTGCTTGAAAACAAAATTTTAGAGATCATAATAACGATGAATTATCCTTTCCAGAAATATCAATATATAAATTGAAGTAATACTTAGAATAAACTATATGGCGTCTCGGGAATGAAGGAATTTATTTCAGCTGGTTCACCAATAAGAAACAGAAGCAAAATCGACCAAATGTAATAATGAGCAAATAGAAGCATATTGCTCATAGATAATTAGCAACAAACTTCTAAATTCCATCTTAAAGTACTATTAGTGCCTCAACCTCATCAAAAAATAGCATGAAGCTTAAAAAAAACTTCTCTGTCCATTGCATAAAATAAGTTGTCAAGAATTTTTTTATAGAAGAATACCAAGAATATGAAGTTTGTCTCCTTACCACATTTCTGCATCATTATTTGCTTAAAAAAATTCATAGCAACTTACCACCTTAAGGGGTGGGACTGGATTCGGAATTGATAGCATTAGCCTCTCGTTCCAAACTGGGTTTAGGTTTCTCTTTATTACACGAGTTTTCATAGACTGCAAGAAGGCATGATATTAAGGAAACCACTTTAAATTGAGAATTCATATAACAATAAAACATAGTTCATTCATAACTGATGCTTACTTGGTGGCCCAGTGTGAGAATTACATACGGATCACTAGTCATCACATCTCTAATAGCTAAGTTGGTTCCTCTTATAATGTTCACCTTGATCAGTCCAACAAATTCCACCATACCAATCTACAAAGGTCATTTAATATTAGCAACATACAAAACAAATACATGAAAATGCCGATGATGGTCTAGTAGAAGAGTTATGTGAACTAAAGAATAACAAGGACAATAGTTCGGTTCAATCATAGATAAACCATACCCCTGTTGATTTTTTGGTTGGTTTGTGCTCTGTATCCTTTCTTCTCCAACTGTGACGAAACGTGTGACCTAGAAAATGCAATCCATGTCCATTGTGCTGCTTCTCATAGTCCTTCTTGTCATGGGGCGAGCTGAAGCTATTGCTGGATGATGTCGTTGAGATCTGTACATTAGAGTTCAAAAATTGTTGCAGCTCATATTTTCGCCTGAATATTCATGAAATGATGTTCTGTTTCAGAATATGGTATATTTCTATGCAATTTTGACATGCACAAGATTAAATTGTACCTGATGAAATCAGAGCGTTCCTCTATTGAAGAATCTGGCCTAGGTTTTTTAATATTTTCTGGGAGATAAGCTTCATAAATCATATTTGACGCAGCATTTCCACCCATGTCTTCTAAAGATTCAATTTGTTCATCAGTCCAGTCATCTAACTTCACTGATAAAACCTGAAACAAGTATTCAAAATTTAACTAATTATCAACTAACGAGAAATATATTCACTTCAGTATCAGATGTCGGTAATACTATTACAGTAAAATTTATAGTAGTGCTATTACGCTATTCAGAATTTAAAAGGCCTAGCTTCCTCTTAAAACAATAGTGTGCAATCTCTAACAAAGAGCATTATTTATTACTAATGTCATTTTCCTTGGGAAACATAACTAGATTACTATAATCCATCAAGTTAGACAATGAGGTCCTAACCTGAAAAGGTCGCAAAATAATGGCCATATAATATGCAAATGATATGGTAATTGAATTCATCGGTCACCTAAATGATCGAGCAGCTTATAATAATAATAATGATAATATAATGAAGAAGAGCTCGAATCACATATAAATCTATTGCACAGTTGTGCCATTATATCATACTCCCATGACGATGAAAGCATGGTTTTCACTCCAGTCATCAATAGCAGAAGCATTAAAAGACATATCTGAATCTTGAAAAATGTATTTTCATCCTCTAAAAACACCTACGAATTCCACTGGCAGAAAGAATGGACTTTCAAATAAATTATCTTCATGTGAATAATAATACCCGCTCATCGTAACCTGAAACCCAGCAGAAATAAACCCACCAGTTTCAAATGTCTGTCAATAAGTAGTGCATTATCAAACAGCAAATGCATAATGAAGTGGCATTTGTCACATTGCATACTATTTATATATAATCACTCCTTTGAGGATAGTCTTTTTTTGTGTGTGGGTTAGGGAAGCACTGGGACTCGAACCCATGATTTCATGGTTGCAAATTCTATTGTCAACCATTATGCTGTGGGTCCAAGCCCATATAAGGATAGTCAGTGTTATAGAAAAACATTTATTCTTAAATACATGTTTGCCAACATCTATTATCTCTAGTTTTGGTTATCATTGATTCATTATACAAAATTTTGACTTTAAGTTCCAACATAAACATAGATATAGCAAATATAGCAAAGCGATGATCAAGATCAGTGGAGAAACAAATTAAGAAAACCATTTCATGTAGATCACCATGAGCTATTGTCTCAATTGGCTAAAATAATTCTGTGCTTTACTCTTTCTATTCAGAAAGAAACAAAGGAGTTTGTGCATGCATGCATGTTAATCTCCTAATTAATTATCATAGAACACTAAAAAAATATACAAGCTAAATTTAAAAGTCAAACTAAGATTTCCTTCTTTGATTGTCTGCTATATAATGAATAATAATTAGAATTAAATGTATGTGTTCTCTGAATCAAATCCATACATAACCTTTACAAAGTGTTACTATTTTTTCTCCATTCATCCATGCGGTTATTAACTCCATGCAATAAAGTGAATCTTTGCCTATCGTGAGAAATGTATATTAAAAAAAAATTAAAAATGGAAATTCTTGAATTGATTTAAAGAGTTAGTTTTACCTTTGATATATGTACACCAAGGCTTCTATGAACACCAGAACATTTGATACATATAAAAACTCCAAGATTTACTGACCTGTTTTAAATAAATAGATCCAGTTAAGAAAAGCTCTTGTGGGAATAAGTAGACCACAAATGATCATGTATGCCCATGAAATCTGAGATGATAAACAGTACCATGGCATACTTGCAAAACAGAAATATTACACAAAATTAAAATTTTCATATTTCTCACTCAACAAATACTCAAGGTAGTGCAGACCCAGCCAATATAAGAAACGCATGAAAGGAAAATATATCAAAGGAGAATAGGAACACCTTTTGTCCTCCATGGACCATGCAATTACACCAATATAAAGACTCCCATATAAGCTCCCGACAGGCTATATGCAAGCCACAGTTGCTTGAAGTGCCCAGATATTAAAACGAATTTTCAAAACACTACAGTCTAAACTATCCAGAACAATTTACAAATGACAAAGCCACAGTCACATACACCCATTTTGGATCTGGAGAACCGCAATCCGCGCAAAACCTATTTCCTGGTTGGTGCAAAAGATCTTCCAGTCTTCTGAACGAACCTATTGAACCAGTATTAGTAATTCAGTATGGATCATCACAGCAAATGGTGAGAAATCAAAATCCAAACAAGTCCAAGAGCTGGTTTGAGTGGAATTTCACCAGTACTAGAAAACTGTAAGAAAGAAATCCAATTATGCTCCACAACACATATAAGGATCTAATTCTCTAACCACTCCTATACCACGCAATATCATTCAAATTTTGCAAAACTCATAAACTAAACCTAATTCATAATTTCACAGCCCTTACAGACCAAGATAATTGAAACGGCTCCTGAATCAACTCAATTAGACGTTCAGATTCCCTAACCAAACAACGAATGCGAAGAAAAACCACGTCTGCATCTCAAACAACACTCCAAATTCAATCTGATCAACAAACAATCGAGATCATTGAAGGTATCACGAGATCGTACCTTGAGAATCGGTATTCACCTGCCGATTCGACATTTTTTTTCACAGATTCCAAGATTTCGATTTCTGGTTTTTCAATTCGACAAACTCGATCATTGCCTTCCCCTGCTTTGGATTTTCTGAGAGAGATTCAAAACCTCGGTGTGTGCACGTTTATTTTTTATTATTTTTTAAGCCCTCATTGAGAAGTCAGAAAGGCGTGTACTCGCCGATGTGGACAGACCATCCGATACTTGGGGTCCACTGATTCGACGGGTGGATGATGAGGAGGGTCTACCGGTTCTCGATCCAACACGTGACGTGAGTGCACGTTCTGTGACGCGGGGTTCCAATCCGGCACACGATCAATAATGATCGTTAGACCCAGTTTCATAGGCCTCATGACGTGGCAATGAAACATTATCTATTATGCTCTTTTATTTGATAACTATCTTAATATGTATCTTTATAATTGTGGAGTATTATCAATTCTAAAAATCAATTATGTCTTCACCATTATTTTTTCACCACACGGTGCTTCTCATTCTCCTCCTCCCCCTCCATCTCCGGCGAGACCCTCAAACGCCGCCTCTCCGACCTCACCGACATCCCCACCTCCTCCTAGCGCCTCGTCTCCGAAACCATAGACATCCATAACGAAACACTAGTGCCCCCTCCCGACGCGTCAGAGTTCCCTCCGACATGCACAATTGTTGTAAAAAAAAATTAATTATTGAAAATTGGTGAAGGTGAGACGCGGGGACGGACATATGTGGGGATGTGTTTACGTGGAAGATTTTCGAATGATGATTGTGATTTTTGAAAGATTTTCTGATGATGATTTTTGTTACATTTGAAATGTAACAAAAATTGTGCATGTGTGTAGCAGCGGTGGCGGCGGTCTCTATAATTATTGCTTCAGTTTCTGTTGTGATTGTGGTTTTAATGAGTGCTTCAGCTTTAATGACTTCATTTGTTCTTACCCGTTCTAGGGAGACGATGATCTCGGAGAACATAAAAATTCGAGCTCTTGAAACGCGGGTGGTGGTGGTGGTGGTCTCAAACATGAATTCTCTGGGATAACCATAAAAGCGAGGAAGTCATTGGAGACAGAGAATGTGAAGTAATCGTGAGCCAGGTTAGATATTGTTTTGTTGTATTTACATTGTGGAATCTGTGCATTGATTAATATTGTTATATTTTATAAATGTAACAGTTAATGAATAATGTGATTTGATGCACAAGAGATACATTTAAGCAATACACAGTTTTTTGTTATTTTGTTACATTTGAGATGTAATAGTCTTGTAACAACATAATGTTATTTAACATACGAATTCATGGATATTTTAATGATCAATCATATTATTATTCATGACTATTTGGTTTACAGGGCGTCTGCTACATTCTTTCTCATCTTTTTTGTTTCTACAACATTTTTTTAACATGAATGTCATAAACTGTTACATTCACGTGTTTATGTTACATTTATGCAATACTGTTACATTCTATTACATTTACACAGTTATACAATTATAAGATTGTTACATATACATTTATGCATTTTTGTTACATTCTGTAACAGTTATAATCATAAAAAAAACTATAACATTTTTTTTTGTTATTTAGATAATTTTGGTGTAATTTAGGTAAGTTTTGGTGTAATTTTGATGAAAGATAATATAGATAATTTTTGTATAAATTAGGTAAATTTTAATGTAAAATTCATAAGAATTTTAAAATTCAAATTTTGAAATAGACAAATTTTGTTTAAAATTTTAAAATAAACAAATTCAAATTAATGTGAAAGATTAATAAGAGAAAAAAGGTAGATTTGGGTCAATGAGATCTATTTTTAATAAAAGGCATATCCGTATTTTACCATTTTACACTTTTTCAAAAGTCAACAAACTAATCAAAATCAACCAATAAAATGATGACACATCACGGAGCTTGTGAATGGGGCTTGTGATTTGGGGCCTATGTATCACCACTGGCACACGATTCAAGATGCGTCGGTGGGAACAGTTATTTTTAAAGGGAAAACTCCATATAACCCCTTGTAAACTGACTGAAATTTATATAACCCCCTGACTTTTCTTAAAATCCATATAACCCCTTGAAAACATCTAGTAAATCAAAATAATTCTTTGAATAAAATTTTCGTTCATAAATGATGAATATTTTTTTAATATTATGTTTAGTTAACCCTAATAGAAAATACAATATACAAAAAAATCATATAATGTGTTAAAAATGTGAAAAATCAAGGTTAATCAAATGAAATATTCATGAAATATTCACAAAATATTCATAATCTATTTATTAAAACTTTATTCACAGGGTAATTTGAATTTACTAAGTATGGATTTTAAGAAAAAAATATGCAAAAAGAGATGGAGCGCCCCCTCTCCAAGATTTTTTTTCCATCCTCTCGTTCCTCACTCTCCTCCGTCCATCGGCTTCATCTCCGGCTTTCCCTAACCATGCATAATAAATTATTGTTATATTTTTAATTTTTATTTTTTTTGTAAAAATCGATATAACTCTCTTAAAACTTATGAAAATCGAAAAAATCCCTGTGAAATTTAAAAATCGTCTTAATTCCCTGAAATCTTCTTAAAATTACAAAAAATCAATGTGATTGTCTAAAACTATATAGTGCTTTATTTGAATTTTATTAAACAAATTACAGTTTTATAATCAAGGTGTTATGCTTTTTTGTAGCTAGTAATTTGGAGTTAAGAATGTATTATAAATTTTATTTTAGTTTTTAAATTGTTTTCTCTATTGATTTTATAATGGATTGATGAAACTATAAGTTTTTATTTAGTCTTTGTAACGAAATTGAGATGAAAATGTTAAAAAATGACAAAAGTTAGTAGATCAAATGAGATTCTATGGATATTTTTTTTACTGATGAGAATGACATATCAGGAGATGGGATGTTGAAAAATAATGGGAGTATTTTTATCTTACAAAGAACTAAATCTGATTTTATAAAATTTGTAGGGATTAAATCCAATTTTAGTAAGTTTCTGGTGACTTATTTCAATATACTCTTGACCGGGAGACTAAATTCGTTAACCATATACACTTTATGGGGACCTATGATAATTTTATGATTTTAGAGGGACTTTTTGTGATTTCAAGAAAATTTTAGAGAGTTTGGGTAGATAAACATCAATCAATGTCAAAAAAGTATTATATACATTTTTCATAAAAGATATGTATCTCGTTAAATGTTTTTATTATTCTTTAACATCTTGTTTGGGTGGAGTAATAAGATGACAATAAGTAAGAATAGATATGAAATAGAGAAAAAAAAGTGTTTGGGTGAAGAAAATAAAATGGTATTTGGATGCTGTAATAATAAATAATGAAGGGTATAATAACCCCTTTTACCTATGAAATTAGCATATTCCAATAACAATCATAAGTGAGTTTCACATTTATTTTTATTTTATTTTTTTAAATCACCTGTCATTATTTCTTAATATCAATGGGATCCACATGTCAAATCAATTTTTTACACCTTATTCACATTTTATTATTCATCAACTAAACACTTCAACTTTTATTATTACGTTTCTGAACGTAAATAACTGAAAACACAATCAAACGGAAAATTACTTATTCTGTTAATAAAGTCAATAATTCATGAAATACGTACAAATCTCAAAATAGCTTATACCTCTATTCAATGGGCCCTAAGAGATTACAAGATGTGCAGAATGCACGGGTTGTAAATGAGGCAATACTTAATATCTTATTTTTTAAAAACTATTAAAAAAAAGTAAATTATATTAAAATAGACTAGTATATTTTCTCATTAAAAAAAAAAAATTAAGTTTTTATAAATTGTGTAACTATATGCACTACAATATCGCAGTGTATAGACTGTATCAACGTATATATGCATATGTACATGTCCATATGTTTGTATATACATGTGTGTGTGGTATTTTTTATTACAAAAAGTTATATGTAAATAACAATTTGTTTTATTGATTCAAAAAAAAAAAAAATCAATAAAAAAACCTGAATGGGAAGTATGATTTCAATAAGGACAATCTGACAATTTATAATTAATAATTTCTTTAAAAATATTTAATCAATTATCTATACTCTATGGGCCCGTTTGAATAGCTATAAGCTATTCTGCGGTTTATACTTATTCCAGGAATTGTTGACTTTATCAATGGAATAAGAGATTTTGTATTTGGTTGTGTTTTTTGTTATTCTCATTGGGAAATGTAATAATAAAGGTTGGGGTATTTGGTTGATGAAGAATAAGATGTGAATAAGGTGTAAAAAGTTGATTTGATATGTGGGCCCCATTGATGTATAAGAGGTGATGACAGGTGATTTGATGTGATGATATGTGATTTGATAGGTGAGTTTCCTTATTCCAGTGGAGGAATAACACAATTCCATGGGTGGACTTGGAATACAAATATCAGCTTATTCTCTCCTTATTCCGCATAGCTATACCCCCTTATTCCGCCTAGTCAAACACCTAATTTACCTATTCCTCCCCTATTCTACCCCTATTCCACCCTAATTCCGCTACCCAAACGGCCCCTATATAAAGAGCTACATCAGGGATGTCTTCGCAGAGCAGTACAGGTCAGCGCCAAAGATCAGCGAGAAACAATGGGACATTTTTTAGATAGACCCCCCATCTTCTAAAGTTTTACAAACAACCCCTATATGTTATAAACAAGTCTCTCGTCCCTAACAAAAACGGTTGTTTTTGTGTTTTTCCCGGACTTCCTGCAGATTGGCCCCCACACCTTTCATATTTATAAATGGATCCCTTCCCAATTCTCTAAGTTTAACAAAACGACCGTGTCATAAACAAGTCTCTCATATTTATAACCAGGTCAAGTGGCAAAGCCAGAAATTTTTCTAAGGGGGGGCTTTACACGAAGTACAAAAAAATTCATTATTGATGTATGTCTTTTATATAAAATTAATTTTAAACAGTGACATTCATAAAAATTTATCATACTACTTAGGAAAATTATATTTGGAATCATTAATTCACGTGTTCATTCTTAAATATATCAATTAACACAAAATTTACCTGAACTGAATTATTTGAAAAGAAAGATTCTTATTCTCAACTAGAATTGCCAAATCGATTCTTAATAATATGCATAATAAGGGTTTATATATGCATAATAAGGGTTTATATATAAAATAGAGAGAATGAATTACAATGTACGAGTGAATAACATACATAGAGTGTATAATTGTGTGTAAAAAGTTTTTTGACAGGGTAAGCGATAAAAAAAATATTAAAGAATTTAGAAAAAAAATATAATCACCACTTAAGGGTGTTTTGATATATTAAAAAATTTGAGAGACCTAAATAAAATAAAATGTTTTTTTTAACAATATTTGAGTTTATTTTCCCAAACATTTTTATTCTTGTTTGTTTACTATATATAAAAAAAATGTTGATACACAATGTTTTTATTTTAGCCCCACTTCCAGTCTACGTTGATAGAAAATTATCAAAGCATATACTCACTTTAACGAGGAAGATGTTTCGATAACTTTTTTTTACATTTTCTATAAATGCATTCATGCAATTCATTATAGTACATACTTCATTTTTTATATAAACATACACCTCATTAGATTAAATATACTAATTTTAAAAAATTCAAAACATTTGTAAACTAAATTTAGGACTGAAAAAAGACTGGATGTAACATTATCACAAAAAAAAAAAAAATACAAGGAGGGGCTTGAGCCCCCCCTTGTCCCTACATAGCTTCGCCCCTGACCAGGTCTGTCATAAAAAATGGCTAATTTTATTTTTTTCTAGGCTTTTTGCAGACCCACCTCCAGGTTCTATCAGTTTCACAACTAGACCCTATATGTGTTACAAACAAGTCATAATCGGGTCCCTAATTTCAAAACATGACTTTTCGGACTTCAAATTTCATGAAATTTCATCAAATGATTTTTGAGGTCACGAAGATACCCATAAAATTATAAAATATAAATATTTTAATCACATTAATAAATAAAAAAATTACAAATGAAATCGAAATCATTTGAGTCTAATAAAATTATTGATGGATGTCTTACTTTTGAATCTGAAATTTGTTCTATTTTTTTATATTGATTTTGGATCTATATGTATCAATTTTTTAGATGTGGAAATAAGTTTTTTTTTTTGCAATGTTTTTCTATTAAATTGTTTTTATTATAATTTTTCAAAAATTAATGGCTTTGAAAGAGAATGAATAAATGTTTTTTTGTTTTATTTTTAATATAACTTTGAATGGATACAATCCCAAATACAACCTCAAATGAAGTTATCATATGTTTTAATATTTAAAAATAGTAAATATTGTATCATTTCAAATTTAATATATTTATTTTTAGTAAGTGTTAAAAAAATTAACAAGGTATATACGGAGATATATACATCGGAAGATGATTATTAAATTATTAAAGAGGTATATGATGGTGTATGAAAAATAAGTATATGCTAAAATACAATAATATATTTTTTATTTAAAAAATATATAATAGAACCCCAGTTATCAAACATTGTTTTTATTTTAGAAGAATTGCTTATAATAATATGACTCTTGTTTATCTTTCGATTGTAATATAAAGTAGTTTATATTATTCAATTATGCGCGGGTGCACGTACATTAAAAAAATTAACAAGGTATATATCTCACCTACGATGGTATATAGATTGTAAGATGACTAATAAATGAATAAATAATATATGAGGGTGTATTTCGATTTGTAAAACAAACAAAGTGTTATATGAAAATAAGTATATATTGAAATATAATAATATATTTTTATTTCAACAATATAAATTATACATAATAGAACCCCAGTTATCAAGCATTGCTTTTGTTTTATAAGAATTGTTTATAATAATATAGATTTTTGTTTATCTTCCTATTATAATATAAAATAGCTTATATAATTTAATTATGCATGGATGCGCGTACAACCAACTAACATGGTTATTTGTAATTTCTTGGGGGTCATATTTATCTAAACAATAATGATTTATAAGCCCCAATTTTACAGACCCCAAATAGACCCCATGAGGTGGCAATTGTACATTACCTGTTATACTCTTTATTTGATAACCACCTCAAGATTTTATTCTGAAAATCGTGGAGTATCATTAATTCTTGTATTTCTTCACCATTGCATTATGGAGAATCATAAATTTGAAGCTTTTATTCATGCAACAGATCCTAAAATTATACTTTTTATGAATTTAGAAGACATGAATTCTTTTTTTTATTATTATTTTTTGATTTGGGGAGAGATCCATCGCCAAACTCCAATGTGGTCATGAATTCCACCTCAGTGATACATTCTTTTCATCAATCCTGTCTCATCGCTTTTCATTTCTTATTTAGTTTGGGCCTCCGACGAAGGGCTCTTATTATAAAGATTAGATTTTTGTATTTCATAATTAGAATTGTATGTTTTATTTTTGGATGAATTATATAATTACGTGAGTGTTTAATTGTCTAATTTTTTTTATGTATTTAATGTTATTTTTCACAGTTTCATTTGTTTTTCATGTATTGAATATTGTTTTTCATAGTTTGATTTGTTTTTATCTCAATATCTAAATGTAACATTTGATATTGTTACATTTTTTAAAGGGTAGTTTGTTTGATAAAACTGCTACATTGTTGACAATGTAAATAGTCATTTTTTAAATCTGTGTTATTTTTTCTACATTCGTAAATGTAACAGTCAACCGCATGCATGTATTGATTTATATTTGTTACTTTCATAAATGTAACAGTCAACTACATATAAATTTTTTAACAAAAAATAAATAAATATCGACTAATTTTTTAAATCTGTGTTATTTTTATTACATTCTTAAATGTAACAGTAGCCATTTGATGGATTTTGACAAAAAAAAAATACTTTAGGTAAGTTTTGGTGTAATTTAGGTAAGATCTGTGTATAATTGAAATTTAAAATTGAGTTACTAGATAAAGATTTCAAAATTTAAATTTTGAAATACATAAATTTTGGTGTAAATATGAAAAATTAGTAACTCATTAGAGAAAAAAGTGGATTTGGGTTAATGAAAGAGATTTTTAATGAAGGGCAGATTTGTATTTTGTTATTTTAACCTTTTTAAAAAATCAACAAATTAATCAATGAGATGATGAAACCTCATGGAGCTCGTGAGTGAGACATATATTTTAAAGCCTAAGGCTCCGTTTGGTTGCACCGATTCAGCGGATTCCGCTTTTCGAAAAGCTAAAATCTCAAAATTGTGCAACCAAACAGGCGGATTCCTGCGGAATCAAAAGCTGGATTCCTTTTAATTTCTCTCTCGAAATCCGTATTTTAAAAAGTTCAGAAACTGTGATTTTCGGTCGGAATCGATTTTTTGAATTGAAATTCAATTTTATCTATCAAACATTAAACTCCTTTCAAATATTGATTCCTGAATTTAAAAAAATCATCCTAAAAAAGTCAAGGACTAAAATCATCTTAAAAAATAGCTTTACTCTAAAAACTACTTTTTAATATGTGTTTTCAAACAATAATAAGTATCATAACTCTTATCTAAATTTTAAAAATTTTTACACTTATTTCATTAACATAATTTTCACACGACACACTACCATGCGTGACAACGTTATACGTATAACAATAACAAAATCTAGACCATGCGAATTATCATGATATTAGGTGGCCCGCCCCCTCAAACCCCTCCCCCTCCCCTCCCTTCCCCCAAAAAGAGCTTTATCGTTTCTAAAACCCAACTCGATAGCGCGAGAGAAAGAGAACAAAAAAAAAGAAGAGAAACCCTAGTCTTCTTCACCACAGCCTTCAATGGAGTCTCTGGCGCTGAAGCTCCACGAAATCGAGGCCGTCAAGTTCGGCTCTTTCAAGCTCAAATCGGGGATCACCTCCCCCGTCTACATCGACCTCCGCCTTATCGTCTCCCACCCCTCCCTCCTCCTCCAGATCGCCGACCTCATCCACTCCACCGCCCCCGCCGGCTTCGACCTCGTCTGCGGCGTCCCTTACACCGCCCTCCCCATCGCCACCGCCCTCTCCGTTACGAGGTCCGTGCCCATGCTCATGCGCCGCAAGGAGGTCAAGGACTACGGCACCGCCAAGTCCATCGAGGGGTCCTTCCTCCCTGGCCAGTCCGTGCTCGTCGTCGAGGACCTCGTCACCAGCGGCGCGTCCGTGCTCGAGACGGCCGAGCCGCTCCGCGCGGCGGGGCTCGTCGTCACCGACGTGGCCGTCCTCGTGGACCGCGAGCAGGGCGGGAGGGAGAATCTGAAGGAGAAGGGGATCGAGCTTCACTCGGTGGTCAAGCTTTCTGAGATTCTGGACGTTTTGGTGAGGAATGGGAAGGTCGCGGAGGAGAAAGCGGGGGAGGTGAGGGCTTTCTTGGATGAGAATCGGAGGGTTAGTGTCCCTGGAAAGCCGGTGGTGGCGACGCCGAAAGTTAGGGTTAGGGTTTCGTATGCGGAGAGGGCGGGGATGGCGAGGAACCCTATGGGGAGAAGGTTGTTGGAGACTATGGAGAGGAAGCAGAGCAACCTGTGCCTGGCCGCGGATGTTAACACTGCGGCGGAGCTGCTCAGCTTGGCTGAGAAGGTCTGTATTTCTTTATAGAGATTGTATCATGTGTTGATTGTATCAGTTCAGGCAAATTCAAAATTTTTTTCCTTTCCTCAGAAAGTTGTCATTTTGATTGAACTGTATTACATTTAAGTTGAGTTCATTATCTGAGAGGGTTTTGGTTTGTCTATACAAAGTTTTAATCTTTCAGTTTGAGTTTTGCGTAAAGATTGTTTTTTGTGTTCATGTTGAGCATCTGGGTCTGTTAATGCATTATAATCTGTGTTTTAATGAGTCGCTCATTTTCTTTCTTTCTTTTGTTTTTTTTTTCCTGATATTTGAGTTTAGAAGATAGTCATTTGATTGAACTGTTTTGGAATTTGTGCTGAGTTCACTTGGTGGGTGACTGGGTGGGATTTATTCAGCAAGTAGGGATGCCTTCTGCGTGTAACATGAAGTGTAACTCCTCTGGTACTGTTCTACATTATTGTGGAACTTGTTTAGGAGGGAAGCTTCTTTTTTTTGTGGAAATTACAAATTGCTCATTTTCTTCTCTTTTGCCTCCATTGTTCTTGCTCTAAAGTATTTTCCATTTGTTATCTGTTGGAACTACTATTCATTGCAAAAGAGATTAGATAGCAAGAGGCTAGTCTTTGTTTGTTGAAATGGGTTGAGGCATTATGTAACCAACCCTATGATTTTGGAATGTGTAAATTTTTTCTTTCTTTCCTGCAAGTATTCATAAAAGGCATATTCTTCATTTACTATTTGCTTAAGGTATATGCCTTTATTTCTGATACCTGTAGGGTAAATGACTTAAATGCAGTTAATTTGAATGTATGCAGGTCGGACCAGAGATTTGCCTATTAAAAACCCATGTGGATATTTTTCCTGATTTTACACCAGACTTCGGCTCCCAACTTCGTGCGGTATTTTCTTGAACTTTAATAATTTACTGATATGATATGCTTTTTCTTGTGTACTCTTTTTATCATGTTTCACAAAGCTAGAATTTACATTGACTGATTGCATTAAGTTTCAAAATTTCTTTAGTTGGGTTTATGGATCCCTATTTTTGTGCAAGATGCATGTTCATCTAAGTATTTTTTGTTGGGTTTATTTTAGCATTTTAAATCTTTAACTAATGGTTCTCAAGGTCAAAAATTATTTCTACTTATTATGCACTGTGCATGACAAAAACAGGTGGCCAATTCCACCGAAAAAGTGCATTCTTTGATTATATTTTCTGTCTACTATTATTTCACAATGCGATTGCTTATCATTTTATGGCATGTAATTTTTTTAAATATGTTGTTCTCTAATTAGTGACCCTCATATATAAGATTTTAAGGATCTTGTGTTGTCTGAACTAACGAATGATTACTTGGGTGTTCTACTGAAGATTGCAGACAAACACGACTTTTTTATTTTTGAAGATCGCAAGTTTGCTGATATAGGAAATACAGTGACAATGCAGTATGAAGGGTAAAATTATCCTTGTATGATGTTTGGACATCATTATGTAGCACATTGTACTCTTTTTTTCCATGTATCTGCTCAATCTTTTGTTGCTTGAAAATCATGGCTTTGTCATTTCAGAGGTATTTTCCGCATATTGGATTGGGCAGATATTGTTAATGCTCACATAATCTCTGGTCCTGGCATTGTGGATGGTCTAAAATTAAAGGTCAGGCATTGAACTTTGAGCAAAATACCCTTTCGTGTCTCAGGACATACCTCTTTAAGTGTCCTTTGTGTTGGTGATGTAGGGCTTGCCACGGGGTAGAGGATTGTTATTGCTTGCTGAAATGAGTTCATCTGGCAATCTTGCAAAGGGTGACTACACATCTGCTGCGGTGAAAATTGCTGAAGAGCATGCAGATTTTGTCATTGGTTTCATTTCCGTTAATCCAGCATCATGGCAGGCTGGTCCAGTACATCCATCATTCATTCATGCAACTCCAGGTGTTCAGATGGTTACGGGAGGAGATTCACTTGGCCAACAGTACAACACTCCATATTCTGTGAGTGTGATTCTATTTATTATCTTGCTATCATGTTCCTACTATATGGTAGTTCATTTTACTGCCTCTTTGTGCATGGATTTTCCAATGGTATTAAATTGTGACATATATAGATCTGGTCATTGATTCACTGATTTTGTGTGTTTATATCAACCATTGTTTGAATAATATTTCTGGTGGTTTTTCATGTTTTCTTCTATTTGGTTATGTTTATTCATATGGTCAATACTGTTATTACATCTGTCACCTTTTGGGTATTAATTTTTCTCCTTTATTATATACAAAATCACCATTTGGACAATCAATTTTAGGATGTACATGAATGCTGCCTAGCATCAAATTACATACTCTTCATAAGGATGACAATTTCACTTTTCTCAACCTAGACGCATTGAGCAGAACAGAGTACTTTTTTTTTAATCCAATTTTCATTTAATTGTCAGTGGAAGGATCTGCTATATTGGCAATATCTATTGAAAAGACTATATCTGAAACTTTCTAAACTACAGGGCAATCAAAGTCAAAGTCATATACAAGCTTGAATTGATATTGTTTGAAAGAGCAGAAACTACGAGGGTATTAGGCACACCGGCTATAATTATGATAAGGATTATCTTGAATTTTGTCATTTTGTGTGCGCTCATATTTTGAGTGTGGCCATGTGTGCACGTGGGTTCCAAAGTTGGATTGGGAGGTTGGAGGGATTCAGATGACTATTCATTGCACCACCTCCTTAATTACTGCATTAATTTATTCCTACCATTCGATCTAACTTGTACCTTCCAAGCAGGTTTGCTGTCAAATGCTTCATGTAATAACTTTCATGAAAACATAGTATATAAATAATACTATAATATATAAAGAGATGGATTGATGAATGATCTGAAAAATATATTGACTTATAAATCGATGATCATGCATCAAAATGATGTTGAGTTCAAGAATTAAATAAAAAGAGTGAAAGGTGGTGGTTGAACTCTTGAGAATGATGCTTCTGATAATTGTCAGGTAATCATTAGTAGCGCTCAAAACTGCACTATCAGCAATATTTAGTGAAACACTTACAATTTTCCATACGAATCAAAATGATGGAGGAGATCCTGGGAAAATGGGAGGTGACATGTGCTGTAAAGAATGGGACATGTAAGGTCAATTCATTTTATTTGGACTGGACAAGGGTAACTTCTAAGAATTGGATATTTAACGAACTTTAGAGTTAATCAAGTTGGGTAAAGAAAAAGAAAGAAAAATTTAATTGCCTTATGAAGGAATTTTAGTTATCCTTGTTTGTTCTTTTTTTTGTTTGCGCAAACAGAAATATATTGGTATGGGCCACAATCTGGAAAAGGTATGATTGTTAGATATTGAATATGTTGGCCTATGAATTAGTGATCACCTGATCTAAACCTACCTGTGGACGACTCCAACTAAACACAAGCTTTTCCTCGTAGCTCTACTATTATAGTCACATCACCCAAATTCTTCCCATAGTTTAACCTGAATGCATCCCATGAAATTGAATGATATTACTTAATGTATATCTTTCAATCAATGAAGTCCACGCAACTTTCGTTTGTAGCACAACAATGGTTAATGCCAAGTCTCCACACATATGACATTGACATACATACATTTTTTTTTGTCATGTCATGTCATTATTTGATTACTATAGGTCATGGATCATGTATACTTGATGAGGTTCAGATGGCATCATCTGTTGTAATCTCATACAATTTTACACCTTCAGGTAATCCATGATAGAGGGAGTGATATGATCATCGTCGGCCGGGGCATCATAAAGGCGCCTAACCCTTCCGAGGCTGCCAGGGAGTACCGGATTCAAGGATGGGAAGCGTATAAGGCGAGCTGCACCTGAAAATTGCCACCGATACTTTCAACATGCGGCTTAATTTGCATGAATGTGAGAGTAACTTATGTTTTCTGCAATAATGCGTGGTGTTTAATCCACCCAAGCCATGATTAATGGTTTCTTGGTTCTGTAAGTTGGGGTAATTCATCACATGTATTATGTAACAGAACATACAGTGCATGATTTGTTTGTTTTGCCTTCCCAATGCCTGCAGCAATCTCCATCTTGATATTCTCTTTACTAGGAAGAATTTTTTTTCTAAATTATATTCTTTCAACAAGAGTTCAAGCAAATTTAAATTTTATGCTAGTAAATAGATGATGATTGGTGTGATGTGCTTTGGGGAAAATCATAGGGGCAGCTCAGTTCACTCTTGGCTAGCTGTAGGTATCAATAAGACACCACCAAAACCTTTCTTTAGCACTTTTGACAGAGAATTAATCATGTAAATTTGTCTTGAAAATATTACTTTAACTGCTTTAAATTAAATCCGTATATGAAAAATTTATAAAATCAGATAGGGGTACCCGTTTTGAAAAGTGGTTGAATGTCATATATCATATAATGATACATGTTTGTACCATATATGATTTAAATTAAATTGTTTTATTACATCATTAATCAGAATTCTCAAATTTTAATGACGTGTGCATTATTTTTCTATGATGTAAAAAAAGATGAGTTATTTCGGTCCTCAGTTTTGACCTTTGGTTAAAACTAATTTTCATCCATGCACATCAAATAAAAAAAAATTGAAACAATTTTCTTAAACCATCACCTTCATTTTTTTTCCGACTCATTTATATGTAATATAACAGCTCATGTTTATAATGTAAATAATATAATGTAGAATGATTGGGGGAGGGGATAATATTTCATTGCGTGTATTATTTAAATTATTGTATTTTCCTCTCCCTTTTTTAATTTAAGGAGATCCCTCATCTCCTTTTTCTTGAGAGTTTTTTAAAATAAGATTTACCTATATTTTTTTCAAAACAAAAAAATATTAGTATTATAAAATAAATCAATAGTAAAATTTGTTATGAAAATTATCGATAAAAGGAATATTCATTTAAGAAAGTGATTAGTACATGTCTGAATAAGGGATGAGAGGAAATAGAGAAAACATAAAATACAACTAAACGGCAATGTGAGAACCCCCTAGCTAGGCTGACCTCTCGACGGAGCCATGGGGTTGATAGGGTGTCAACCCGCTGCTAGTGTCGCAGGTGGCGTTGGGGTGCCAACTCTTAAGGAGTGACCACAATCGATCCTCCTTGCTGACATACCCCCCTCACGCCAACCAACCCGCACGCCCAGCCACGTATGAGTGCCTCAGTTGCCGACGTCATGTTTTCTACGTAGACTCGCGCCCCCGTGTGAACACCGCATCATTTCTAGTACGCCAAATCACCCACGCCCTTGCTGGGATTACCGAGCGAGCCACGATGGCCTGAGCCCCTGGTTCCTCCGACATGTTCGCTCCGCTTGTAGCCGGTCCCCCGATGTATCCATGCCCAACACTTGCCACAAGCCTTGCGCGAACCGGCACTGGCAGAATAGGTGAGGAAGCGTTTCGAGTTCCTCTCCACACAGTCCGCACAACGCCTGGTCATCGCTCCTCCACTTGGCCCTTCGAACCTTTGTAAGTAGCCTTCTCCCATGCGCAAGGAGCCAAGTGAAAATCTTGATTTTCAGCG
Source organism: Acorus calamus (assembly GCA_030737845.1). Taxonomy (NCBI): domain Eukaryota; kingdom Viridiplantae; phylum Streptophyta; class Magnoliopsida; order Acorales; family Acoraceae; genus Acorus; species Acorus calamus. The sequence goes on along the minus strand of CM060874.1, from coordinate 24,397,166 downwards.
GTATTTTGGGCTTCCATATGCGCGTCGGAGTGCCGCAAGCCATCGATAGCGCCACAAGATCACGCCATTGTCAAGTGTAACTGCTCTTGACTGAGAAGCTGGTAGATGACGAAGGCCGCCATAGAGGGCAGTCCCGAGCCTCACCTATGCCTCCCAGCCATCCCACCAGCACCAGGTGCAGGCGCGTGAGTTGTGTCGTCTCCAACGCTGTCAGTCGGGATCGACGTTGCGCGACCACCCACTGCCCCCCCCCCCCCCCCCCCCCCCCGGTCATGACCCAGTACCCGCGGACATGCTCTTCCAGGGCTTGCGTCAGTGCGTATATCGCCGGGAATTGGGTACTCAAAGGGGTGTCCCCACACCAGACCTCCTGCCAGAATTTGACTCCCCGCCTCTCACCTATCGACCATCTAATAGAGAGTGAGAACTCCTCCCTGTCCCCGAACAAGCCTTTGCATAGCGACGATGACCGCGCACTGATGGGTGGCCACCATCTGATAAAAGGAATACGTTAAACAGGACTTTTTGTATATATATACCCTCTCAAGGCAATCTTATATTACAAAATTCTCTATTTAGAAATCTAAAACCACCAATACCATTCTAATGGATTAAAAATAACATTTATGCACAATTTAAACCTTAGGGATATTTTGATAAAATGTGATTTTTTAAGAGTATATATAAAAAAACGTCATTGAAATTTTTTTCAAGATAGGATATGGATATGATATTATCCAATATATATATAAATAGTGAAATGATAACATGTGGTACGTGTGAATCACGTATATACATCACTTACCGAGTTATATGAGTAAATAAAAAAACATATAGTGCAGTGAGGTATATGTTTCAATGAGTTGATATACTTTTTTTATCGCATATACCTCGATAATTTATGTATATAAACAATTCGCACGGACCGCACCATATTACTATACTATATAAATACACACACATGCACACGTATAAATTTAATGAATATCTTATATTATTCTTTAAAAATATTTAATAATGGACTTGTATATATTCATTAAAGGGTAAAGATGTAAATTTGCGTTACATGCACTTGAAAACCCTTTCTGTTAGTTAGTAGAATAGATATATAAAAAAAATCTATCTAATAGAATTTAGATAAGGGTTAACGACATCTAAGTCCTTACAAATATGGATAATTTCATATAAGTCCTTATCAAAGTTGGGGCATGCGTACAAATTCTTGAAAATTCACAAAAACCCATATACGCCCCTGGTTTCAACAAAAAATAATTTTTAACCATGAAATAATTAAATTATCTTCAAATTTTTAACCATTTTCAAACAATACTTCAATGGAAATGAAGAAACATAAAAATTTTTACAAAAATAATTTGATTTTTGCATGAACTAATTTATTTTTATTATTGTTTATGAAGACTATAATGTCTATATGATTACACGGTGATAAAATATTCTGTCAAATTTGAATGAAATTTTAACTTGAGGATGATAATTAGGTTTTTGTGAGTTTTTAGGGACTTGTGCGTCTACCTCAACTTTTATAGGGATTTATATGGGATTACCCAAATTTCTTTAACCCTTAACGTAATTATAATTAAAAATAACTAAGTTAATTTAAAATAAATTAGTTAAACAAGAAGCCCGTCTAGCTCAGTTGGTAGAGCGCAAGGCTCTTAACCTTGTGGTCGTGGGTTCGAGCCCCACGGTGGGCGGTTAATATAAGTTTTTTTACTTTTTTTTTTCTTTCTAATTTTCCATCTTCACACTCACTGAATATTGCTTGTATCATCACAATAACTAGTAAAACTAGACATGCATGTAAATTTTTTGATAGACCATCTCAAATTCATAATCAGTTCACACTTCAAGCATCCAGCATTTATGCAACAGATACCATAAGCAATGAGAGCTTGCCTTCCTCACCAGTCACCATTCCCCCCCAACCAAAAAAATAAAATAAAATAAAATTGTCACCCAAATTCATAACTGCTCCTTCCATATCCTTCCTGTGACCCTCAGCTTCAATTCCTTCTTGTCTCCCCCTGAGAAAAAGAGGGCCATGTTGCGCTGTATGATCAGCCCATCGTAGCTATCTCGGACCTTCCGGTGGCTGTCCCTTATGCTCCTTGGCACCCCCTGCCACATGAGCTTCCTCCCCGTGGAGCCAACTTCGAGGCTGTATCCGTAGTTCTTGGCATCCTCGTCATTCCCCATGAAGCGCAGGAAGGCAATGTAGACGGGGGAGACGCCCAGCTGGAAGGCTTCGAAATGCAAGCAGAAGTATTGCCCAAAGCAACTGAATACCTGTGGAACAATGAGAGATTTGAAGATATTCTTGTTCGAGGATGTAGGTGAATGAACATTCTTAATGCAGTATATGGAAACAATAAATATCTGAGCATATACTCTGCTGTTATGGTATATATTTTGTCATGAAAAATGTAAAAAATGATTGTAGGAGTGACTAAATGTAACAATTGCCAATGCAAGAGAGAACTTGCTATATCCTATACGGGCAACAAAGTGCCTAGACCTGCCTAATATTTGTGAATTTATTAATGGATTATGAAGTACTTAAATCAAGAAGAAACCTTGCAACAACCACTTGCTTAAGCCCTGTTTGGAACTAATTTTCAAAAAGCTTTTTTGAAAGAGGTATTTTGTTGACTTTTTAATACAGAAAAAAGATCTGAAACCAAAAGCTAAAGTTAGAAAAACAAACCGTTCATGGTTGATATCTGAAAACTGATTTTGCAAAAGCAGAAACAGTTTGACAATTGATTCTAAACAAGACCTTAGTAAGATAAGCAAAAACACATGACAATGGAACATTTAACAGATTTAAAAATTATACTGTTGTCCTATTAAAAAAAAACTGCAAAGTGCTGTGAAGCAAGATAATGAACTGGATCCATTGTCAGAAAAGCACTCAAAACCTCAACCGTAGAGTATGCTATGACACAAACCCACAGTAAATGGTTTTTCACCTCTTATAACTTTCAAAGGAAAAGAAAATGTTGAGAAACTATTATATACTTTAAATACAGAATATATGATCATCTAATCATTATGAAGTATTATCTATATAGTGAAAGCAATACAATGTTTTCTACTACAAATTATCATTGACCAAATTTAATATCAATTTTCTTCCCATTACCCATATTCCAGGTTGTACAAAAAATGTGCATCCCAAGAAACATCACAAAAACATGACCAGAGATTGTAAAAACAACAAAGTAAAACAAATGATGAAGAAACAATACCGTTAACATCCACGTTGCATTCTCCACTTCATGCGGATTTGACTTTACATACCGGTGGTTGAAAGTGCTTCCACTGTGCATGTCAACTTTGTGATCATCTTTCAAATGAGTCACTAGAGAAGGAATATCGCCAACAACACTACACTCAGAACCAGCATACGGGCAGTTGTAGGGTCTGAATGTGCATTGTGCCTCATGCTTCAACTTGCTGTAGTAGGGATATATGCCCCCACATCCAAAACTCTGATATTTGCAGGGGAGATCAAGAGAGGATGCCACCTTTTCCAAGGCAAGACATCTGATGTTTCCAAGCTCATGCCTACAAGTGGGACATCGGTTGTGTACTCTTGGCTTGCATGCAGAGCACAATGTGTGGCCATTTGAACACTGTATGCAGGGAAAAAAGTAAACAAGAATTTATGAATTTCTCCGATAAGAAACACTAAATGAATGCAAATTATAAATTATTAGAGAGTAGAGATCTTAATAGGGTTGAAGAAATGTTAGTGCCTCTTCTATGTCAAGCTGATCTCAAAATTAAAATGTACAATGCTTAGAGTCCAACCCATAAATTTTAATTTTATCAACATTACTCAATCTAAGTCACATCTGGAGAACATTATCATGTTTATGTCCCAAGCACAAAATCCGCTTTAAATCTATGATTTAACAACACTGTGTCTGGATGAATCCCATCTGATGGGGATACACTCATGATTATTTCCTTAGTATAGCACAATACAAATAGTTTTGGAGATGCCATGTCTGACATGGCATTCGAGTCTGAAAAACAACATGTATAACATTGCTTCTGTTGTTACATGGAAAATCATAGTTGCCCCCCTACTTAAGTAACCGTGATTCAAAAAATTTCATCAGAAAATATTTTGGTGGTTGATTCTAACAATTCTGTACTCCCCTTCCAAACATATAGAAGGTTTTAATTAATGCAATTGATGCTCAAGCAGTAGTGTTGATTTTAAATGTGCATATTAAGGTGATAGACACAATAACCAGACAAAGCACACATGGGAGTACATTATGGTGATTGATCATCATTTAAACATGCATGCTTATGTTATGAACTATGAGTTCACACATGCAACATAATTAAGTGCCTTGTGAAAAGAAAAAAAAACACGGAGATCAATATACATGCTTGTTTAAGTGTTTACACAAAAACAACACTTGTCCAATGCAAAAGCCAATACAAGAGGTCAAAAGTGTTTTCAAAATTGACCTTCTTATCAAGAGACATTAGCCTCCATCAAATTACATTTCTAACCAGAAAGACAAGTACTTAGATTCTTTGACACACATAACAGCATAATGCTGAGTTATTAACTCGGTATATAGATGTAACAAATATTTTTATCAACTTTCTCCAAGACAAATGTCTGACAAAAGAAAGTGTTTCAAATTGTTCTCACCTACATCACAACTTTGGTGATGGTGTTGGACATGAATATAGAGTGCATACAAGATAACTAAAAAAATGCTTAATAGTAAAATGTATTAGGGATGCGCCTTATTGTAGACACGAGTTGGATATAATCTTCCCAACATGGCAACAAAACCGGATCTGGGAGTGTCCTTGCTATATAGGTTCTGGAAAATATAATCATGGATCAATCCATTACAATATTGAAGCTTTAATTTGACATGTCAGGGTGGTAAACCATCAAGTGTAAATTACAAACATACAGAATTGCACAGATAAATGATTAGACATATAATTGTCAAAAGATATAAAGCAAACCTGATGGATGGGAGGGTACATAGCATTTAAGCATACTGGACAGTCCAATAATTCACGGACACTGCTGGCAACAGCGATGCTAGATTTTGGTAAATGGTGAACTGGATCATCCAAATTCTCAGCTTCCATTGGGTCATCACTGTTGGGCAGGTCAGTGACTTCTGGGTTTTTTCTCATTTCATCAAAATAAGAATTTCCAGATGCCATCTGTAGAAAGAGAAACCAATTGGTTGACCCTATTTATTCAAAAGTTAGCCCAGTCAGTCCACTGTGGACAATAAGTCTGACTAGCAGGTGCTCTTCTTTAAATCCATCAAATCAAATTCAAGATCAACAGCAACATAACTATTTTTCATCTGTATGTAGTCAAAGTTATGGACTGTTATAGACATTTCTGTTGAGAGTCTACTATCAGTGATACCATAACTCACTACAACAATCCTAGTCTCCTTATCTCCAGAGCTCACATATATACAGTTCCTTTGGAAAGAAAAGTAGTAAATTATATGATACTCTAAGCGCGTTCCAGATTCTAGACCAAGATAAATCACAAAGCGAAATATTCCAAATTAGCATGAAATCATCAAATTTATGGAGATCCCAAGTGTCAAATAAGAACCGAATTCAATGTCATTGCAAGGTAATATGAAAAAGAAGACAATAATTCAGAGGGTTGAAATTCGTAGTGTCCAGGAAAAAAAACATGAAAACAATTAAAGAAGAAAATATACACACATTTGAGAACACTGGGAAAGCAATTGAAACTTGATATGCATATAAATAAAAAAATCATCATCGAAGAGAGTACCATTTTCACAATAAATGAATTAACACTTCTAAGAAAAGAAATGTTTCTGAATCTGCATGCACCAAACTTCAGGAATAGATTACGCGATTGGAAATCGAAAACTCCAGCCAATAAAATGCAAGTCAAATATCAATCACCCAATAACAAAATGTTTTGAAGTGATAAAAAATCTCAGACAGACCTGATCAAAACAATACCTTTTGCTAGATTATCACATTCTCTAAACTCTCAGCTTACCCAATGGGGAGGAAAGCCAAAGTCACCATCCAAAGAAATATCAATTCACAAGTTGGTTACTTCATAAAGGAAAAACTAACCACAAACCCTGAATCCACAAAAGTAGGTGAATAAAACACATTGATCTCGCCCATTTATGACTTACTATTACAGACCCATGAAGACCAACAAAACAATAACCTCTTTTTAGCTTTTGAAAATCAAAATTAGATTACTGAACAATGAAAACAAACAAACAAAAAAATCCACCTTCACAAAAAAAAAAAAAAACTCAAATGGCATACCCACTAATAAATCATCATAAAAAATAACACAAACAAAAATAACAAAAACCCATATGATCATTCAACCCCAAACAACCAAAATAACACCGGGAAAAGAAACCCTGGTCGAATCACAGTCTCTAACAATCAAAAATCCAAAAACAAATCTAATCTTTTTCAAAACCCATACCTTCATTTGAAGCAAAAACAACGCAGTTATGCAAAGAAAGTAAAAAAAACATACAAAAAGAAAAGAAACCTGAAATGGGTCTTCTCCTTTTTCAGTGGACTGAACTAAAGACGAACTCTTCTCATCAGAAAACTAAATAACCGCCGCTGAGTCGAAGAGAGAGTTCGAATTAAAAGACTGAATCAAAATATTGAACCAGAGGAGAGAAGGCTCTAAAAGGACAATTTTATTTTATTTTTAAAATTATTTATTTATTATTTTGTTGGGGGGTTGGACTTCTTGGGAAGTGACAAATAAAACGTGAGGGGTTTCTTGGAATGTTCAAACTTCAAACTTGCAAATTAAAAGGGGAATTTAATTCTTTTAGATCCCCCATCACTATTTTATTTATGAATCAGTCCCTAAGTTTATCTATTTACTTTACCGGTCGCTCTATTCACCCCCCTCTAATAAAGTTGCACCCCCCCTATATAGATCATTCACAAGATCCATTTAAAGTCGACTGATCAAGTGTCGACTGAATTGATTTCTGTCGACACTCGGAGTGTCGATGAGTTCAGGAGATGGAGCCGACCTCAACGACGATGTAAGGGATTTCAAATCTGTCGACACTTAAAGTGTCGACAGATTCATAAAATGTCGACGCTTCATATGTCAATTTGATCAGTTTAAACATTTTGAATTTAATACATATTAGTTGACTGATTAGATGTCGATAAAAGTCATTTCTATCGACACTGTGAGTGTCGAACCTATCAGTCGACTGATTATGTGTCGATGGAAGTCATTTTCTATCGACTGATTAGGAGGGAGCACACAAATCGTATTTTTTAAAAGGAGGAGCACACAAGAGGGGGGTGCACCTAATTTCGAGGGAGGCAAATAGAGTCACCCTTACTTTACATAATAATAATGTATAAATGTGTCAAATAATAAATGAACACCCATGGGTCATCAATAAAAAGATCATGTAAATATCATACAAATTAACTTATATATATATATACACATCTATTTCTATTATATTTATTTAACAATCTTATTATAAACATGATTTGTATTAAGATTAAATGGACTATTGATAATTCTTGTTTGAAGATAATTTGATAATAACTTAATTTATATTTTATTAAAAATTAAAATGAAATGCAAAATTTTCCCCTCTCACCTAAATGTTAGAATATCATTTTTTTTATTCAAATTTTGATAAATATAGATAAAATAAAATTAAGACTAGGTGAATCATCAACTAACTTTCAAGAAAAATTGGTAATTCGTTACAACTGATTAAATTAACTCGACCAGCTAAATTTGAATGAGACGTGAACTAAACTCAACATTTTGGTACACACACATAAATAAAAAAAATTGAGGAACCTAAACTAAAAAGACCCATAAAATATGACCCCCCTAATAACTTAAAATTTGAAAACTGAGGACAATAAAGAGCAAGACGCGCCAAAGCAGTTCTTCTTTAATTTTAATTTTAATTAATTAATTTATTTATTGTTACATGGGACTGGAGGAATGGGTGGTTGGAATTGTGGGCCCCACACGGGGCAGACTTTCATCGTTTTCAGTGATTTTTTTTTTGGTTGTTTGTTTGGTCTGAAAAGCGTGTGACGAAGTCGGTACACGTGTTCCGGTTGGCGATCTCAAAGAATGCAAGCATTTCTGACCGTATATTTTATTTTGGAGTGACTTACTAAGGTTACGTTTGAAAACACTGATTAAAAAGTAATTTTTTAAATAAAATTGTTTTTTAAGATGATTTTAGACTTTGATTTTTTTGAAATATTTTTTTTAATTCAGGAATCAATATTTGAAAGGAGTTTAATGTCTGGTAGAGAAAATTGCTTTTCAATTCAAAAAATCAATTTCGACAAAAAATCGTTGTTTTTGAGATTTTTAAAACACTGATTTCGAAAAAGAAATTAAAAGGTGTCAGCTTTTTATTCCGCCGGAATCTGTCTCATTTGGTTGCACGATTTTAGAATTTCAGCTTTTCAAAAAACAGAATCCGCCTAATCGGTGCAACCAAACGGAGCCTAAGTTTCATCTGGGCATTCTTTGGAAAATGGATTTTTGTTTTATAGAATTTTAATAAAATTTTTCAGCCCAATGGATTCTGTTTTGCTAAAACGTATTATCAAACGGATTTTAGGAAGTCAACTTAATTAAAAAATTACTTATAATTTTTAGTGTAAAATTGTTACTTTTTAAAAAAATTATGCTTTTAAAAAATCAAAGTCTACTTTAAATCACTTTATTCAAAAATTTATTTTTCAAACGTGTTTCAAAACAAACCTTAATATGGTATAACATAGAATTAACTGGGCAAGGGGATCAATGGTGGAATAAAGGATAATTATAAGAATAAGTGAGTGAGAGGACAATTTATTCCCGTTAAATATAAATAATAATCAGGATATATTGCGGATAATGGTTCTAATTTTAAAATGAAAATACGGATATTTTGTTGAACCTAAAGGCTGAGATAACATTTATCCTCACTTTTTATCCTAATTTTGACAAATGTGAATATAAACAAAATTGATGAGTTTTTTTCTCTCCTAAAATTAGGATAACTTATCCTCAACCCCTTGCCAAACTAGTCCTTAAGCATTT
>CM060874.1:24045778-24378012 GCA_030737845.1 Acorus calamus | reverse complement strand
CCCCCCCCCCCCCCCCCCCCCCCCCCCCCCCCCCCCCCCCCCCCCCCCCCCCCCCCCCCCCCCCCCCCCCCCCCCCCCCCCCCCCCCCCCCCCCCCCCCCCCCCCCCCCCCCCCCCCCCCCCCCCCCCCCCCCCCCCCCAACCCCAAAAAAAAAAAAAATCCAAATTTTATGCCCAAACAATCCAATATTCCCAACAATAAGCACTTAACATATAAGACGACCATCTCCCGTTCCCAAAAAAAAAGGCAATCACATCCTTTCAAGAAAACCAAACATTTCAGCCATCACAGATCACAAAAAGGGGGGGAAAATAGCAAAACCAAAAAAATTGAAAGAGAGGCAAATGGATCAGACAAACCAGTAAGCGTGCTCGCAACCTTTTACGAGTGCGGTCTCCTCCAACACTATGCCCTCCAAACAGATCGCGCACGTCACGTGCCCATCTCCGCGTCCTCCGCCGTCCGATCCGCAGGAGACGACCGACGCATCAGCAACAGATGTATCTATTTCGTCCATCTGATCCTCCAACGTGACCTAAAAAAAAAACCCTCAAAAATGAATCAGAAAGAAGAATCAAAGCAAAGACAGACGGAGAGATCTGTGGTTGTCGGGTTATGGGTCACCTGTTCGAAGAGGAGGTCGACGAGGTCACCGCCCTTGCAGTCCTCCGCCGCCGCCTGCACCTCCTCCATTGGGACGTCGAGGCTTGACGAGGCGATCGAGGACGACATCGTCGGTGGATTAATAGAGAGAGAGAGAGAGATTCGTTTATTCGAGAGAACCTTTTTTATTTATGTTTTTCGGTATTGATAAAACAAGGTTTTTTTTTTCAGTGGTTTCGGTTTGGTCAGGATCTGGTGTGGTGAAACCCGATATGTCATTTTGCGTTCGTGCAGTGCCTACGTGGCAGGATTACCGAATGAACGGTTAGAAGGGGTAGTTGAGTTGCTCTCACGTGGCTCATGAGAGTTGAACCGTCGATTTATTAGAAAGGAAAATGAAAATGATATGATGGTGTCCCGTTTGCACAGCCTCACACAATTTATTTATTTTTTGTTGTTTTTTAAAGTATGTATATATACAAGTTACTTAGCTGGTGATTCTTTATTTATTAAAAAATGAAATACAATGTATGTTTTTATGTTTTTAATAATAACATATATGCTTAAAATAATATATATTATATGGATTACAAAAATGTTTTAGTCAGCTCTTTTTTGTCATTTTTATAAATATCACTTGTTTTAAAATACATATTTTTATAAATATTTGTATGGGAAAAATCCATATAACCCCCTGTAAACTTGTCTAAATCCATATAACCCCCTGTAATCTTCGTATATCCATATAACCCCCTGTAATCATACCCAAAATCCATATAACCCCCTCCGTCCGCCTTCCGTCAGCCGAGTTAATGGCGAAATCTGAAAAAATCCATATAACCCCCTGTAATCTAGCTTAAATACATATAACCCCCTGCAATCTTCATATATCCATATAACCCCCTGCAATCTTCATATATCCACATAACCCCCTGCAATCTTCATATATCCATATAACCCCCTCTAAATTTTGGAAAAAAATCCATATAACCCCATGTAATCTGAAAAAAATATTTTTAAAAATTTAAAAATAAAAAAATAATTTTTTTTATTAATAATAGAGTAAAGTTTTTTATTTATTCCTTTTTTTATTCTTAATTTTTTAATTATAAATGACATGTGATTTCATAACCAGTACCCGACACATTAATAATAGAGTAAATTAACATTTACATGTATTAGCATCTAATGGATTGTAAATCTTTATTTTGTTTTATTTTTTTATTATTCTCATCGGAAAAATGTAAAATTGATATTTTTGTTGTTTGATTCACCTTTGATAAAATAAGAATAAATGGTAGATAAGAGATGAATAAGAGTTTATAATTTTTTAAATGAAACTATACCCCTGCATAAATTTTTTGCATTTGGGAATAAGTATGAGAGATGTATGCGTGATATGATAGATGTGACAATTTTAAAAAAAATATATTTTTAAAAATTAAAAAATGCCAAGAGGAATTTTTTAAATTTTTTTATTTTTGAATTTTATTTTTAAATATTTAAAAATATTTTTTTTCAAATTATAGGGGGTTATATGGATTTTCCTAAAATTACAGGGGGTTATATGGATATATGAAGATTGCAGGGGGTTATATGGATTTATGCTAGATTACAGGGGGTTATATGAATTTTTTTCAATTTCGCCGTTAACTCGGCTGACGGAAGGCGGACGGAGGGGGTTATATGGATTTTGGGTATGTTTACAGGGGGTTATATGGATTTGGACAAGTTTACAGGGGGTTATATGGATTTTTCCCTATTTGTATATACTCGTATGAATTGAATATATACACTGAAATAACATCTATATATTTTATTGACGGGCCGTGGGGCATTTGGGAGGCTTTGGTGTATTTGGGCCTTTCAGATCCAATTCGTTAAAGCATTGGTACATTCAGCCCATTTAAAAAACTCATTTGTGTATCTATGTATCTTATTAGTCACATAATGTCACTATAACAAAATGTTACGTTAGAAAAAAATTTACGTGTTATATAAATAAGTCCATACAATTTATTAAAGTAAATATTCTATTTTTTACAAAAAATACATACATGAAGTATACTGTTTTAAAAAATAAAAAAGTGTGCAGACTGGAAACAGGGATCTAACATTGTCAATCCATTAATAGAGAGATTCAAGAATCTAGGTCTACAATGACTTTATTTCATATGAAATTGTTGCACCTTCATATTTATTATTTCAAATAAAAACATGGTTCCATATACCTTTTAAATCAATGCATATTATATATTTTATGTTCAAATAAAAATAAGACTCAAAATAGAATTCACCGGAACATTATTATATTCAGACTAATCTTTGTCCACCTGCATTCATAGAGCGCATAGCAACACATCAACAGAGCAGAGTCAGCAGCAACTGTAATTCTTTTTGTTATTCCAATTTACATTTTCATTTGCTTCTGCAAGTATCTATTACCATTGCATCTGTTCCCGCAAGCCAGCGATATCAAGTAGCTCTGGATGAATAGGAATATGAATAAGAAAATGCAGAAGGGCAAAGACTGGAGAATAGGAATAAAAATAATAAGAATAAGAATAAGATAGGAATAAATCTTTCTCAGATTCTATTGGTTGCACAAGAATACCCAAGTGTGTTTGAGCACAATTGTGGTTCTACCAGATAAAGCCTTTAACAAAGGGGAAGGTTAAACTTTTATGGGCATTTTTTTCTAATTTTTATTAAATAATTACCAAATTAATCATTTTTTCCATAATTTATCAAAGTTATGACCAGTCAACCCATACCATGTTGGTATTTTTAAATTTTTTTTTAAAAAAAATTTCCTTGTAAAACACCAATGACAAATGGTGTTATGCAATTGGCATTTTGACAATTCAACAAAATATTTTCAGTAAATACGCTATGGGGTAAATAGGCTGTGGGGGTGGACATACCCACATCATATAGTTAGAAACCCACCCTAAACAAAAAATTGTTTTTGTTCTTTTGAATAGAGAAAACCACCCCTACCTACCCCAGCCCCATTCTAACTGATCCCACCCCTTATACTTTTAACCCTCAAATTTTCAATGTGTTGACACAACCCACCCCAATATCAAATAATAAATTAAAAAAACCAAAACCCCCTTCACGCCTCTCTCTCCCATATGCTCTCTCTCCTACCCCCATCGGCCGGACGCATTTCCGACAAGTTTCTTTCACTATCAATTTTGTACACCTTTACTGACGATCTCTCCAACAATGACCTATTTATTTGCACTTGAAAGTGAAATCCTATAAAACCACATTTGAAATAGGTAATGGTACCCATTTGACAGGTTAGTTGTCGAGCTGTAGTGATGCTGTAGTGAAATCATCGACATATATGTTGTCATCTTGATGATATAGAGATTGGACCCCTTCCCTGTCGACCTATAGTACCTTCATCAACACTCTTATGTCAAGTTGTGAACCACAAAGGGAACCCAGAACAGTGGCGGCTCCAGGAATTTTTATATATGGGGTCATCAAAAATTTAAAAAAATCTACTCTTATCATATTTTTTTAAAAAAACATAAACTTTTCTTTTGAAAATAAAATAACTTACATTAATAAAAAAAATAAATCTTCAAAGGAAGGAGAAAAAATATTTTTAATATAGAAATTTTTACAATTGACATAATTTGTAAAATAAATTTTTTATAAACATAATACATAAAAATTTTAAAAAATAATCAACTGAAGACCCACCCCACCTTTCCAAAACAATGCTATAGATGGAAACCCCCCCCCCCACCCCCCAAAAGCATATATTAAATTATTTTTGGATACACAGACGGGTGAATGAGATTTTGATACATAGACAATGAAGAAAAGAGGGGTGTAATGTTGATGAGTTTTGTTCATTATTCATACGATTATACTGTGATGGGAGAGATTCGGATTAACATACAAAAATTGTAAAGGAAAAAAAAATTAAAAAGGAAAAAATAAACCAAACCAGATCCATGATTAGATAGTTGAAGAAGAGTAGATGAGGAGATCGACAATGTGACCAGCAGCGATCGACACGTCCAATTTGTCTGTCAATGATCGGCGCGTCTGTCCATGCATAGGTGATCTGCGAGTCAATTATGGAAAATAAGGATTCCAATCCCACGATATAGTTTTTTTTAATGGGTACTGTGATTTTAATATGATTGTATAAATTAGCCTCTTAAATGACCCCACTATTTAAAGCTGATTTATTTTTTATTTTTTTAAAATGTAATAGTCTCATTGTATAAATAGACCTCGTTGTATAAATGAAATTCCTGAATGGCCCCACTACCTAAACTCTAATATTTTTTAAAAAATAAAAATTGGATGGGGTCAATTGACCCCATCTCTTATAAGCTGGCGCCGCCCCTGACCCAGAACATCGCAGTTTGACAGGCCAGACATCGACACCACACCTATGTGTTAGCATTATATATGTCGAACCGGGACCAAAAGGCTCATACCTTATGACCCCCTGTTCGATAAGAAAATTGTCAATGTTTCATGGCCCAGGTCTACCATACGTAAGTCTGGTTTGGATAGTATACTTCCACAGGTTGGTTGTCTAATGAAAATGGTACTTGTACATGCATGACCTATACGAACATGGGCATGATCAAATCAGTCACAAGTGATAGCCATGGTTTTTTTCGATAAGTGATAGCCATGGTTTGACAATACAAGAAGGCACCACCTGTTTTTCCCTGCATCCAGTTGAATTTTAAAAAATATATATACACACATAACCACATCTGATGCATTGGTGAATGAATACAGTTGCAAGTCCTTACATGATGCCCGTGTCAATTATAAATGTCAGTCCTTTCATTGTCTGCACACATTATCCATGAAAGATATAACATGCATGAAGAGACATAATATGTACTGGAAGGGGTCTCCAAGACAAACACACCTTGATAATACATAATATGGGTACACATTGTTCAAACACAAAATATGTGGTCATGGTTCAAAACTTTTTTTTTTTTTTTTGTGCTTGGTCATTGTTCAAAACGTTGTTCAGATAACACATCATCAACCAACGCAATGCCTTTGCTCCGAGCTTCATTGTGTAGAGGGTGCATCAGGTTGGGGTGTACTGTCTTGCAGGAACTGGATCACGTCACAAACGCCTCTGTGCCATACCAAGAAAAGGTTCAAGATATTGAACCATGGAGGTAGCACGCTGCGGAAAAAGAGAATGTCACATCTGAACTTATATATGTCCACAAAAAATCTAACCCTAAACCTAGGTTTACATTCGTTTAAAATAAAGGAATACATGTTGTTTCTAATAACACCTAGGGTTTGAAAACAAAAAGATTGCATTATCTACTCTCATCTAATTGATCTTTAATTCTCTAGTCACTGCTTCCACTAAAAAAGTTCCAGGTTTTCACCACATATCAACAATTCAGTCATACCCAGAAATCAAAATCCATCTTCCATAAATAACACAAAATTCAAAAAAATGATGACCGTTCACTCAAATTACATCAATTTCAAGCAAAACCAGATATCAGAAACCCTTGTGAAGAAGGCCTACCAGTCTTGATACAAACAACATCAACATAGAATTCAACAATCGATCGCACAAATGGCTCTAATGGCACTGTAAATAGAAACCCACAAAGGAATTATAGTTAAAAAATCACCTTTGCATTGGAGAGGCCCTCCCTTGTATTATTTCTAGTAACACCTAGGGTTTGCAAAATATAACTCATATTCATAAACAAATACCAATCATACAAATCTTGAAGAAGAAGAAGAAGAAGAGAGGTGATGGAGATCGGCAGTGGGGAGGAAGTATAAGAGAGAAAGATTCATGTGAAAAGTCTGGGGGTGGGATTCCACTGTTAGGCTATACATATTTATTAAGGTGTGGGTTTAGTGACTCAGAAAAAATGGATGGCGTGGATGACACTCTAAAAAATAAACGATTCTGAAAAAGCTACACTCAACCAACTTCTTCATAAAAGTTGCTTTGTTCACTTTTCATTAAAATTAAAATCTGCATTCAAAAGCTGATATTAAAAAATAATTGTATGAAACTGATCATCTAAAAATAGACGGAATTTAGTCCAAACAAGGCCTTAGAAGAGAAGAAGCTGATGAAAGACTGAAGCTTCTGAAAGTGGAGATGAACTGAAGAAAACTGAATTGGTGAAGGCATCTCTGCAGTTGTTCACTCAGCAGGTTTGGGGGGATGAGAGAGCATGGTCACAGGTAAGTCGCTAAGGGTGGATGTTGTAACAGTAGATGATACAGAAGAAGACATCTTACTGAGAGGTGAGTCCTATGTTGGGAGGAGACTAAACATTGTTTTGATTTTGGTTAGGAATTCCATCAGGGAACACAAAATAATGGGTTTGGCTAAGCTGGGAGATATTTTAGTTTTAGAATGATAAATGTGTTTAAATAAATGTTCTGATACCCTTTACATCCTACGGTAGATTTCTTGTTTTCTATTGTTTCATATAAAAGAATGTGTTACTCAGACCATGCTCTGTGCAGAATTGTTGTGATCATATAAACACCTTACCAGATCAGAAAGATAGTGTTGCAATTAGCTTCCACATTACATAGCAAATCTTCTCCTATTGCTAGTCATATATCAAGTGGAGGTTATAATTCATATATCATATCTAAATTTTAAAAAAAGGTGCTCTTGCTATGTTGTTCTACAGAAAAGGTAAGATTTTCCATAACTAAAGAGCATAATTTGTCTCCTCTTTCAGTATTTCATAAAGAATAACATTCAAATTAACAGTACGTGACTTTACAATAAAATTTAACAATGTACATAAACTTCCAAACATATGAAGATCAATATATCTTGATAATTTATGCATTTTCTTAATTGGAAAAAATCCAACCACATGAAGTATGGACGGATTATAGACTCCAAAGCCATACATTAAAGAAGTTACATTCATCATGGTATATAATTCAGTGTTTTAGCTGTACTTGTGAGATCCTAGAAGCATTCTGTGTGTCTGATTCCGGTGCATATAAATTTATATGATAAACTCTATTAAACTACAAAAATCATTAGGTTTTTTTATATGATAAATTTATATGATAGATTCCAAAGTCATACATTAAAGAAGTTACATTCATCATGGTATATAATTCAGTGTTTTAGCTGTACTTGTGAGATCCTAGAAGCATTCTGTGTGTCCGATTCTGGTGCACATAAATTTATATGATAAACTCTACTAAACTACAAAAATCATTAGGGTTTTTTTCCTCTTTTGGTTCATAACATAATATACAAATTATTTAATTATGGACAAGTTGCATTTTATATCATGGTCAAAAGGCTTGAAAGTTTGTTCAGAAATTAGATCACCCAAGTA
This sequence comes from Acorus calamus, assembly GCA_030737845.1. Lineage (NCBI taxonomy): Eukaryota > Viridiplantae > Streptophyta > Magnoliopsida > Acorales > Acoraceae > Acorus > Acorus calamus. The sequence goes on along the minus strand of CM060874.1, from coordinate 24,370,042 downwards.
AAAATGCTCAGGAGTACACAAGCAAGCATGTGCGAAAACAAACAGTAAATATAAGATATTCGCTAAATCAGTTGTAGCTGGAAGAAAAACAGATCCTACATTTTCTTCTGAAGCAAGTTTATTTATCCCATCACTACATAACACAGCGGTAAGTGACGTGTGACTCCGTAACGTCACTACTATAAGTGACCTTCACGACCTGTCCACGTCCGAGCCCGTAATATCGGGCAACTGCATCAGTCTCCAACATGCGAGGAAGCTGAATATGAACCGACAATGTATCAGCATAAGCATCGCATATCAAGTATGACAAAATCAATAGCTAAGGATTGGGCTGGTTACTGGTATGAAGGAATCCCCTGCCCACTTGCACCAGCTTAGGTGCACAAATTGCAATTGAAGATATTACACCTTAATGGAGAAATCATAATACAAATGGACCTTTTTTCTAATGTAAACAAAGTAGTATTTAACAGTAATTTTCCAAAGGTTAAAGTAAAAAGAAAGTTTCTTCAATAAGTTAGATAATAATAATGATGTAATAGTCATTAACTCTATCAGTGAAAAATTGACTATTTAGAAAATGCAGAGATAATAGAATGTAGGTTCATTGAGCCAATCGCTTGCCCCAACGATTTCAGTCCATGCTTGACAAGGAATTCATAGTTCTTGACAGGATAGATTTGATAGCTAGAAGTTGAAGTCATCAGAAGCTCAATATGTATACCTGTTTCTCTTCCAAATTGTATTTCTTTAACAGCTTATGTTTCTCCTCTGGTGTGAGTATCTCATGCTTTGGCTTCAAAACATGTTTTGTGATGTTCACCAACAAATCAGTGATCTGAAAATAAAACCAAACAAATGTCAGCGGCAATGTGGCATTAGAGTAAAAAGGCTCTTCTTGTAAACATAAACTTAAGATGAGAGAGTATAAATTCTTTTTAACAATATAAAAAAAACAAGTGGAAGAATAGATGGCTTCACAGTGAAGCTCTGGAGCTCCTCTTTCCAAGGCTGTGAGATTTTGGAAGGATACGAGCTCCCAAGCCACAAGCTCTCTTCCCAAAGATAGGTGGGTACAAGATTTTGGAAAAATAAGTGGCTTAAAGATGAAGCTCCAGAGCTCCTCTTCCCAAGGATCCATAGAATGGCTTTGACCAAAGAAGATTTAATATGTGACTGCTTTACTTGAGGGAACCAATCTATTGTTTGGTTTCCACGTTTCTGGAGAAACCTTAACGACGACAAAGTGGATGATATCTCCTCCTTGTTTGCCCTACTTCATGAGGTGAACTTGAATATAGTCATTTAGAAGAGGTCAACACAGTTGCTAGGAACAGTTTCTCTCAGAATGGATTCTCCATGAAGGCTCTCTACATGAATCTCAGTAGAGATCACTCAAGGCAAATCTCCACCTTCTGATTTGTACACCAAATATGGGTTTTGACCTCACAATTGAAGATATGTTGCTTTATATGGCTCCTCTCCCTCAACAAACTATTCACAAAGTTCCATCGCTCAAAGTCAGATAATGATGGACACCTCTATTGCGAATTGTGAGGTTGAAGAGGAGTATCAAGACCATCTGTTTTCATAGTAAGAAGATTTGGTCTATATGGTGGGCATAGCACTTGGCTTGAAATGTGACTTTTTAAAACTTTTTAAGTCTTGAAGATGTGGGAGCTTCAATGGGAGATTAAAGAAAGGAAATTGTAGCAAAAAGGTGAAAGTTTTTTTAAAACAGTCTCCATGCAGTGTGTTGGAGCCTAAAAAGTATCTTTCAACATAGAAAAAACTTACACCAAGAATATTTTGTCTATTATAGCAAGGCTCCTTAGAATATCAGGTTTCCACAATCCTAGTTTTACTATGGTGTGGAGTTTGTTGCCAAGGGTTGCTATCATTGATAGAAAAGTCTCCTTCCTTTCCAAATTCCAATTTAGTTTCCTTTTGTTATATTTTCTTTTAACTCAGATCCCTCCTCTTCTTTGTTCAAGAGGCGCCATTTTAATTAATATGAAGCTCCTACCTTCCCTCCAAAATATATATTAAAAAAAAATTGTACTGCCTATTAAAAAGAGTTAATAAAAAGGTCATAAAGAAGCAAAACAATGAGATATTTTTCTTTTTTGTAAGAGGATGGAATGCTTGAGGCGGGGAAATGAAGGTACCAGTGTTTTAAATTGCTTTGATATATCGACTTCAACGAGTAAATTGCGAAAATCGTTTGATTTCACAAGTTTTCTCACATCATGATGACATCGGCTATATAGCCAATGATGACATCGTACATCTACATATAGAGAGAGAGAAATCAAGTTTGACTTTGGTGGATTAGAAACAAAGAAAAAACAAAAAGGATTTGAGAGATTTTTAGCATGCCATTGAAGGAAAGCAAAGATCATAAGAAGAGAAGACTAACATGATGAGATCATTTGATCTCTCTCTCAATATTGCGAAAATCGTTTGATTTCACAAGTTTTCTCACATCATGATGACATCGGCTATATAGCCAATGTGGTGGGGGGGGGGGGGGGGGGGGGCGGCAACACAATTTTTTTTATTTTTGCCCCTCCTTTAACCATACCTATAAATAGGCCCCCAAACATCCATTCTCACCACAACAACTCAATAAACATCTTCTCGACCATTCAATCACTCTCATACAATCTCTAATTCTCTACTCTCTCATCTAGCAAACAATCGTTTCCCAAAATTCCTCAATCCCAAAAGAAACCCAAAAATCCAAAAATACATCAAAAATCCAAAAAACTACTTCCTTGGTGGAGATATTGATGGACTACTTGGAGGAATTTGGTGGAGTTCTTGGAGGCTTTTGGTGGAGACTTTGGAGGCTTTTGGTGAAATTATTGTTATTCAATTTTTTTTCACAATTTTCTATCTTTTTTTTTTTTGCTATTTTTTCAGTATTTTTCCAATTTTTCGTTAAAAAAAAAGGCCAATCGATATATCGATCAAGATATAGATTGGGGCCGATTTTGATATATCAATATAATTGATATTTAAAACACTGGAAGATACAATTAAGACGAGCAATCCTCTATGCAAGAAATGTTAACTGATTTTGATGCTCATCATCAATGAAATAAAAATATGGGTGTGAAGATGTAAAACCCGGAATGGGGCAGAACGAGTATGGATTTCAAGTTGTAAAACACAAGGTGAGACAGGGGAGTCAAACATTGTGGAGCCAATTATGTCAAACTCGACTCCTACCTGACCCATTGGTATTACACTGCTCAGCATTCGTCAAAATATTACAAAATCTAGCAAATACAAAATGGATCCCAAAACTTACCACGATTAGAAAAGCACAACATAGTCCAAACACAGAATCATGAATGAGCCCTCCATATAACACCAATCAGTAAAGAACTCAAATGAAGAGGGTTTCACCATCCAACACTCACTTGAAACGTCTGGACCTTGAAAGGGAAGTTATCGGACAGATGCTGTCGAGCCTGCGCGGTGATCCTCCCCTGCATCACCAGCACCAGCTCGTTAAGCCCCTCATTCAGGACCTCCTGGTAGATCGCCTGCACAGACTTCAGCTTCAGAACCTCCTTCCCGCAGAACACGACAAGTACCTACACCGATTGATTGAAACCCAAGTCAGTATTCAGCACAAATTTCATTCAGTATAGTACGTGTACATTCATAAATCATTTGGGACAAGCATTGTTAAGTTAGATGTATTCTAATATCAGTATGAAATTTACACGCAAATACTTCTCCATTGGATGTAAATGCAATAAATCATACAAATTAAGGTTGCATTTAGAAATGGGTTTGGGCGACGTCTGAAGATTTTGTTTTTGCAGGAATCATATTTCGTCCAAAATCATTTCCAAATACCCGCAGTGGTCCCAATTTAAAAAAAAAAAAAAACAAACAAACAAACAAACAAGAAAAAACTTTTATTTATGAAAATAATTTTTCAAGAATCTAACAAAAGTATGCTCTTTGGAGTTTGGACAGTTATTTTCAAAAACCATTTTAAGTGAAAATCTATTTTGCCACTCTTTGCAGACCCTAATGAGTGAATGATATCTGAATTTTGAAGGTATTGAATGCACAGTTCGACAAAGAGAAGTACCTTCAAGTCTTCAACAAGACCTAAACAACATCACCGTCTAGGGTTTATGTACCTTCTTGTTGGGGAGTGATGCGTGGGAGGCGGAGATGCTGAGGCGGTCGGGGCTGGGGGATTCACCGAAGAGGGAGCGGAAGTCCGGTGAGGGTTAGGTCGAGATCGGAGTCGGAGATTTCGTAACCGCGGTCGCGGAGCATTTCGAAGGCGGTGCGGCGGGCGAGGTAGTACCGGTGGCTGTCGACGGAACCCGTGTCGATGTAGCTGCTCAGGCATCCCGAACGGTCACCACCGGCCTCCATTGTTGGTTCCTCCATTGTTAGGGTTGGGGATGAGTGTGTGAGTGACGGAGGGAAGGGAAAGGTGGTTTTGTTGAGGAGTGAGACTGGGTATTATCACTTCTGGTGACTATAATCGAGTCATATATATGATACGAAGTGCTTCAATTTCATTATCCAACGCTTTTGTAACCGTGACCGGAGATCTTATCGTTTTAAGTTAATATATTAAAAATTACGTATGAAGTATGATTATGAAATAATGTAAATTATTGTTATATGTCTATTTCGATGTGATAAAATATATCGATTATGAATGCATTAAACAATCAAATTATCCAACTTATTAACCCGTTTCCTCTATTTAGATGGAAAAATTGATAATTATATCAATGTTAAATTTTCGTTAATCCAATTAGAAATTATAATGATATAATAATAAAATATTTATTGTTTGGTTCATCATGATTTTGAATAGAAAATGTAAAACATTTAATGTAAAAAAATAATTTAACATGTAAATTTATAAAAAGTGAAAAAGTAATTTGACATGTAGTTTTTATTTATTATACCAGTGACATTGATTGAGCAAAATAACCCAATTTTCAAAAAATAATATGGAATATCTTTATCACTTTATTCTCACCATTGAAACAAATTTGTTTTCATTTTCCCACCTTATCAACTTCTATCTAGGCCTGTCAACGGGTCAACTTCTATCTAGGCCTGTCAACGGGTCGGGTCTAGACCCAGACCCGACCCGACCCGGACCCGACTACACGTGTAATATACCCGACCCGATTTGGACCCGACCCGAGTTGGACCCGACCCGGCGGACCCGAACAAACAAACGGGTCGGGTCCGGGTCCACCCCGCCCCGACCCGTTGGACCCGAGACCCGATTGTTTTATTAATATATGCTCATATATTATAAGACTATTAGTATCAATTGATATATAATTTTATTTCTTACTTAACTTATGTTTATATCTATAAGTTCATAAATCATAATCATAACATTTTTTTCGTTGTGTTAATGTTACAACTTGCAATAACTTGATTGTTTAATATGTAATAAACTTAGTAATGTATTTTCGTCGGTTTGTTTTGGACAATTAACTTATTCGCTTTTGAATTTGTATAATTAATTAGTTTGTTGCATGATTTATGTTTATTATTTTAGTTAATATGTTAGTGTTTATTGTTTTGAATGTTGTTTAGGTTAATATTGTTTTGAATATTTGTATAATTAGTTATCTTTATTGTTTATGTTAATATGTTTTTTATGTTAATGGTTATTGTTTTGGATATTGTTTAATAATTCATTTACTTCTTTTGAATTGTATGAGATTATGTTCAAACATAATCTCATTAATAATAATGTTTTATTACAAAAATTTTCAAATAGAATTATAAAGCAAACAAATACACGAGATCTTCCTCTCTTTTTTTCTTTTTTTTGTCAACCATCCGGGTCGGGTCGGACCCGGACCCGACGGGTCCGGGTCCGGGTCCACATTTCCCCAGACCCGCCGGGTCCTAGATTGGACCCGGACCCGTCGGGTCTTTCCACGGGTCGGGTCCGGGTCCACCCCAACCCGACCCGGACCCGACCCGTTGACAGGGCTGCTTCTATCCCACTTGTATTCTTCTATCCAAATAGGAGTATGTAAAACAAGCGACGCCAACCCATTATAATAGAGGCACAACAAGACCGAGCGTAGGCAATGTCGGCACCGGTAGGCACTAGACCATCCCCCCTCGGCCCCTCCCCCTTCCCCTCAGCCCAATCCGGCTCGAGTGCTAGAGAATCAGAGATGGTGTTGTGTTATTTGATATTTATGTTTAGTAACATGAGTGTTGTAGCCCCTGTTTGGTTGGGGAATAAAATGAGTACATATGTGGATAACTAAGGATAAAACAAAAAAATGTGTTTGGATGAGTGGTATAACATGGTATAGGTATGTTAGAATAAACTAGTATAAAGTGGTATAAGATTCTAATCAACTCTGGAATTAAAGTTATTCTAGGTTATTCCACTCAAAGAATATGTGGGTCCACTGTCAAATCAATTGTCATCACCTCTAATAAATCACATGTTAAATCAACTATCATTATTTTTTCACCTTTTATAAATCTTTATTCACACTTTATACACATTTTATCAAAACAACAAAAAAATTATTCTTACGTTTCCAACGAGAATAATTCAAAACACAATCAAACACAAAATCACTTTATTTTTATTTATACTAGAATAATCATAAACATCAGAATAATTTAATTCTCGAATCAAACATGGGCGTAGGGTTTTAGGGTTGGAACAAATTGAAAGTTGTATGGATGAATGATCTAGCTCATTTAAATCATTAAGCTCCCATTTTAAGTAGCGACATAAGCTATTCATATATTAGCATAAAAAATATTATGCAAGGAGAATAAGTCATAATATGTGTTTTCAATTTATTTTTGTTCGAAAGCATAATAATAAAAAAATTATTTTTAAGTTGACTAAGAATAGATGTGAATAAAAAGTGAATAATGATCTATATCTTTTTTTCAATACATACTCTATTACGAAAAAAACGTAGAGAAAATACAAATTCAATTATATGAGAAAGTACATCATTTTTAAATTTTAAAAAAGAATGCACCTTTTATTAAATATATATTTCAAAAAATACAAATCAAAATGTGTGCAAACGAAGCATCAACTAGACATTTTATTTAAAAAAAACGACGATATCTATTTTACAACTTCGTCTACAATCTAGAAACAGTCATTTAGCCACCTATATACTACAATAATCACAATGTATGAAAGTTATTTTTTATTTTTTCAAAAAAATACTATTATATTTTAGTAGATATTTTATCTTTATAACAATATAGAGCAATATATATTTAAAAAAAACCTCACCACGAGTTGGATAGTAAATTAGTAATGACACCCTGCTTGTATTTATTTAGGGTAAAATGCCCCCTGAAGTTTTCAAAACCTACAAAACACCCCCTAAAGTTTAATAACATGCACTTGCACCCCTGCCATTATATTTTTTCATTAAATTGTGACAAAAGTATTTTAAAATTACTATTTTATCTTTAACTATCTAAATATCCATAGAAAAAGTTAATTATTAATTCTAGATATGTTTTATGAATATTAACTTATACAATAATTAATTCTTAAAATACATCTGAATTTTTGTGAGAATTAAGTTATATAATGGTTAATTAAAAGGTAAAAATAACCATAAAAAAGTGAAAACATGATAAAAGTTTAATAAAAGGGTAAAATCATACTTTTATCTTATCTTAATAGAAAATCAAATTACAAGATGTGTAATTGCATATTTTTAAACTATAAGGGGTTTTTCTGCAGGTTTAGAAAACTTTAGGGGTCAAACGCATTTTACCCTTTTTTATTAAAAGATCCCATAATTTTTCCCTTCCAATTAAACGGATCAAAACATTCGTGTACCCGAACCCAAAGATCCAAACCCGAACTCAAACCCCTGACCCTGTATCGCGGCAGTCGCGCAAAGCAAACATTTTTACACGCCAAAGATTCTCAGAAACTCGGATCAGATATTTCGTTCTCCATTTCGTGTCGGCCAAAACCAAATGGAGACGACGAAGAAGAAGAGGAGGAAGAACAGTGAGAGGAGGAGGACCAGCAGAAGCAGAAGCCCAGACAAAACCGGGCCTTCCCCAATAAACGCCCTCGACGACGGATGTCTCATGCACATCCTCAGCTTCCTCAACCCAATCCCAGGTACCCACTTAACCCCCAAATTGGGTAGACCCAATCAATACCACCCACCAACGAGTGAAGGAGAAGAAGAAAGATTCAAACTTTGATGAATTGCAGATAGGTATAACACGGCCCTTGTGTGCCACAGATGGAGAGACCTGGCTTGCCACCCTCGGCTTTGGCTCCGGGTAGAGGAGAGGCCCGTCAAGGGGTTCTGTGGGGATGGGGTTTTTCCTGATCTTAAAGCTGCAGTCTTGGCTGCAAAGTGGGTACTTTTTTTGGTTTTTGTTGGTGAATTGTGTTTCTTCATTGAGTTTCTGGAGGGGATTTGATTGTGATTTGTGGATGTTTGTTTGTTGTTGAAGGCCTGGTGATACAATTCTGATTGCTGCTGGTGGGAGTCATGTTGCTTGTGATATTCAGATAAAGAAGCCTCTTTGCCTGGTGGGTTGATTTGATTTTTGTAGGATTTCATCCATTTTTGTTGATTGAGTTCTATTATTATTATTATTTTGGTGTTTGTTTTGGTGCATGAGTGTAAAATTTTGATATGGGTTGTATCGATGTGTTGCGAAATGGTTGATCTATTGAGGATTGGAAAAAGGACAAAGTTCTGACCACCTCCACTATTAATCTTGTTTTTCGCCCAAACTGGTGACAAAATTATGGGTATGTGAATCCATGTACCTTCCAAATGAATGCATACACATGTTGGGGCGAGAATTGAACTAAAAGTATGGCTGATTTTATCAGCGCCCCGTGAAAAATGAATTGAACCAGTGAATATTCTTCTTTGCAGTCCCATTACTAGTCCTTGCATGTTTTGAGTTTTTTAAAAAATATATACTTCATCCAAGAGTATATTTTTCAATGGATTCAATGCACTCATCTTTACAGAATTATATACGTTATCTATGCCTTGTTAGAAGAATTGGACTACAAAGGGACTGCATAAAAGGACTGCATGTAACAGTGCCAAAATGAGCCAACTGGTGCTCTTCTTCTTTGATTGCTTTTATCTTGGGCTGGATTAATTTTTTATCTCATTCATTTATTGTGAATGAATTCCTTTTGGTGAATGATAACTAAATCAAATTGAGGGTTCTCATTCTGGATAATTGGAAGATATTTCAATAGTTATCTCCCATTCCCTTTTGAAAAACCACTGCATGTCCAAAAAATTGTTGTGCTCCATAGATAATCTACTTTGGTGCATTCTAATAGCAGTCTTATATGACCCATTCATTGCAAATTAGCTTCCAAATGAATGAGGATGATCATTTCTGAGACGCATGCAAAAAGGACCAGTTAAATTTTACAGGACATCTCTATTCTATTGTGCATTTTTCAATGCTTGTTTTTCTCAGGTTGGTGGAGGAGCTCTTCCTGATGAAACCATATTGACGTGCGCTCGAGGATCAGACAGGTCAATGGGGTTCCTTACTACATGCATTATATACCTCCTGAACTTAGTAAGAGTTAGAAAGTTATTACAGGATAAGCTTTTCATGGAGTAGATTCCACTTGTAAAGTCGAAGTGATTGAATTAAGTTTCGAGAATCAAACACCACTCTGAAGGAGTTCATGAAACCCATCTTAAATTGTCACTAATCTAGATCAAGAAGAACATGGATCTGTTGTTTTGGGTATTTGGTCTTAATCATTTTATTTTCTTAGGCTTCTCTGCCGATCTAAGAATTTTAAAATTCATTAGAATTATTTTGCTATCTTTTGGTTTGTGGTGATTGAGTTTTTATTTTGAATGCAAAAAAAAATGGTTTTTAGGTGTTGTAGAGTCAACTTAGGACTAAGGATTTGGTCCATGCTTGTTTACAACACCTAGACATAAGCATCTGTCTCCCTTTCATCTTTCATCACTGCGCCGCATCGTAATTGATGTCTTCTCAGTCCACCTCAATAATGTCAAGAATTTGATTTTTAACATCTATTATTTAGGCAACATTTGGAAAAAAATTGTTTGGACAGCTTTGAAGATTATGCTTTGGCAGGAATCATCCTTAATTCAAACACATTTCTAAATGCCCCTGCCTTGACAAAAGTGAAAACTTTTTTTAGTTATATATAAAAACACCTTTTCAAGAATCTTACAAAATCGTGTATTGTGGAAAGCTATTTTCAATAGCTGCTTCGAGTGAAAAGTTCTTTTCAAACACATTCCCACCTTTATGATATTTCCAACTCTTGATTCTTGTTAGGCAAAGAACTGTGTCAAACAAAACTACAAAGTTGACATATGAAAACTATATAAAATCATGAAACAGATGCTACCTGAGATTTGGTGTTTGCTTATGAAATTTTACCCTCCATGTAACATGACTTCCACCATGTCCAACCAGCGCATTTGAGTTCCTATCCACCTGCAAGGTCATGAACCTGACGGTCCGGGCAGAACTGGGCTGCTGCTTCCTCCACAGAAGTGGAAGACTGATCATCGAAGGCTGCATACTCCAATGCGAGGACAACCCTCTGGATTATCTTTGTTTCCCAATTGTGAGCACAGCCAGTAACACGAACACACTTTCGACGGTGGTGAAGGGACAAGGAGACAGTGTATCTGTCGCTCACACGAGGATCGAAGGAGGCGCGAAGGCTGTGTTGACAAGCGGGACTCTGGAGGTGCAGCGTGTGCGCGTCATTTACAGTCGCGCTTCGCTGCTTTTCTGGTTCGATGTGGAGAAGATGGAGAAAGATTAAAAGCTCCTGAACCTGGCTTATCAGCTTATGTGACATCTATTCAATGTAGCTTAAAACATTGTATCATCTGTCCTGTATTAAAAAATGGAAGGTCGTACCTTTTGTTTCTGTAGAACACATTGGTAAATTCTCAATGTTTGGTGTCAAATTGTTCCAATTGAAAGATTGAAATTTATCTTTATGATGGCTGCTGTTGCATTGGTTGAGATTTTGCACCCTTGAGAAGAGGGACTTTAATATATATGAGATCTGGTTGAAGAGGTTGATGCAATAGATTTGTTTGAATGGATAACCCATGGGTTTTTTAACAAGTGATATTATACTCAATTCATTTTACAATCTCATATACCTCGTTAACCCCACCATTCACTGTATGGAAATTTTTCATGTTAAAAACATGGATGGACTTTTTGTACTATAAATGGACTGAGTAATCAGTGTTGGCTCTATATGTGGGTTAGCTCAGTAACAGAATTAACCAAACATAATATTCACAAAATATTCATCATCTATAACATAAATTTTATTCATGAGTTATTTAGATTTATTAGGTGTTTTCATGGGTTATTTGGATTTCAATCAATTTACAGGGGTTATATGGATTTTTCCTAAATATATGTAATATTTTGTCGTTAATTTTGATTACCTGGGTCTTTTAACCAAACAAATATATATTGAAATTAATTTTCCATTGACACATTAAGCCAGACACCAGTAGGAATTGGTGACAATACAATACTGTGTCTTAATGCAGCTTCATAGTAGCACTGGTCGGATTGAATATGCATATTCATAGTAGCTTCATAAATAACTGATGAGGACAATATATAAATGATTTCAACTGTGAAACAGCACTCAAGAAGACCTGAATCTTGAAAAGGTATTCAAATTGTAGTCTTAAAAAACAAATATTTAGAACCCTTACTGGCAAGGGAAAGGCATGGTGTATCAATATTTAAACTCAATTTGGCATATTTGCTCTCAAAAAAAAAAAAATCAGTGGTGACCTTAAAAACTAAGATCACTCCATGCACAATAATCCGTTTGATACAATCATACAAGAAATCACATTTACTATAAATGGGGGACAAAACATGTGACGATATAGAACCTCGCACATACAATTCTCTCAGCTAAACCATTGAACACCAAAGTTTATAAAGGTAGAGGATTCCTTCATTTTCTAACTCATGTCATAAAAGATTGTCGCCATTTGTTCCTGCAGCAGCTACATCACTCGGTGCGATAATGTGTGTTTCTCAGATAAAAAAACAAAGCTCTCATGATCTTCACAAAACTGCTACCATTCTGCCTTCATCCATATTTTCCCTTTAGCAAAACCTGCTTTTAAAGCAACACCTAGTTAGCCCCATCTACAACAAAAAAGTAATCGTCTGATAACAAAAATGCTACAGAAAAAATAAGAGGAAATTTATTGCATGAATGGAAATATTGCCTCTATGGCTGAATTATTCATAAAAAAATTTATAAAATTTTCCTGGACCTTATAGGGGACAATCCAAAGTGATTGCATGCTTAGTTTAAATACACACACTACCCTGAAAGAAAATGGCCACACTAAGGCAGTTAGCCAGTTAATCTGAGTCCTTAAATACACACACTACCCTGAAAGAAATGGCCACACTAAGGCAGTTAGCCAGTTAATCTGAGTCCTTAAATAAGCCATTAAGATTTCACATGCAAGTAAGGGTATTTGGGATAAGCGTCACGTGTAGATGCATGTTCTTTGTATTGGGAGTATATGCTTCACATGTATTCTCACTCATAACACCAAAATGTCAGAAGTATTGATTTATACTGCAAATGCTTATACCATCAGAAAAGTTTTTGGCCTACCCACATAATCTGGCTGAGTAACCATGGAGAGCAACGAAATGTGAGACCGTTGTGAGATGCTTGGGTGCCAATGCAAATAAGGTCCAAGTATTTTGTTTTTCCCTACTTGTGTGAGTTTCATCTCCCAACTTCTCCCTCTCTCTCCCCTTACTTTGAGACAAGTTTCAGACTAATGTAACCTCTTATATAAAGTTATATAGTCTACCATTTCCTCAAAAAAAATATAAGGTCTAAGTATTTCCAAGCACATTTAATTGCATATTTATTTGGAAGCACAACAAAGTAACATTCTCACATGCTAGATGATGACAGTGAATAAATATAACAGTAGATAGCAAAACCTCTGAACTCACCATATAATTAAATCTAATTTCTCTAACATTCATCTTCCAGATACTTGTCTTCGCTGAACTACAAGATCATCAGCAGAGTAGTAATCTGCAATGAGCCGGTACATGTATGACGGGTTGTGTCCTCCCCTGCAGATACAAAAAGGGAAGCGGAAAGAAAATTTCAAAAGATGAAGAAAGGGAACTATGATGAAAGAAAAGACTACTATTGACAATTTGCATATATTTGAAGTGACAGAGAAATAATGACCCCCTTTTTCCAGTGACAAAGAAATAGTGGCCCACTAGGTTTCTTTTGAACAAAAAGAAGAGTCAACAAGGACTTACGTATCAGTAATAAAAAGGCTAACAAGCTTTGGTGGCACATAATCAAATGCAGGATTGACAACATGAAGAAGAGGCAAACCACCACAGGTTCCAAAATCCATGCAGTCCGAAAATTGGCCAAAATCAAGTAATTCAGCAGGGGATTTCAATTCATTAAGCAAAACCTCGGGATTGTGTGGATACAATGGGCACAGCTGTCATACCAATAAAACTGCATTAGAAATGAAAAAAATTTGAACCATAATAATCATATTAATCATGCATTCAACTCAATTGTATCTTGTGATGTTTCCAAGTGGAGGTGTGATAACTAACAAAGAAGTCAATGATGCATACATAGAGTGTTTCTTGGACCATTCAGTTCTCTCATCTTTGCATAGGTCTCAGGCCTATATTAAACAATTGGCTAGAAAATGCAGGAATAATATACTAATACAGATAATATGAAGATGATGATCGTATAACAACATTACAATAATAACAAAAAGTGATGGCTTCTCAAAAATACAGCAACAAGAAAAGGTGATGCTTTTTCTGCTCTTGTAACCAAATCGCTAAGTTAAATGCAGTTATCCCTAATGCTGGTCACTGGAACAATGGGTTTACGCACCACATTTTCCTTTTTCTGGACAGTATTTTACTTTTAATGGCAAATCTGTAACATATTTGTGTGGTCTGCCCTCCCGCAATAGCTATTCAGGATAAACAAGCATATTTATTTTATATCCTTCTCATTTCAAATATTTATCCTGTTGGTCTAGCTCAGTCCTCAATGTACCTTTCATTCCCCAAGCTTTTCAACTGTGATATACAAAAACACAAAAGACCTTTTTTTTCTTTTTTGGAAGAAAGGTGGGTAGTACAACCACATTCAATTTCATAGAAGCCATGATATTACAGCCAAAATGAATCAGCCAACACCATACGCTTACTTCCTTCTAGCTTATTCTTATTAACACAAAACAGGCAAGCTTGATAGTACACAAATAGGCTTCTTGTCAGAGAAGGATCCATTCAACCAGATAACCAAGTACAAACAGTGCACCTTGTGACTTCCAGCAATCACAACAAATGGAACCGCATGCCTCTGAGCTGCAAGCGCAACCATATTCAATCCAACAGGGGCAATTACTCCTCCATTAGCCATAACTGCATGAGCTCCAACTATCACCTACCCACCAAAATGGTCATGTAAGATAGATGATGTATCACAAAAAACTATGGCAAAGGGGGGGGGGGGGGGGGGGGGGGGGGGGAATGGTCATATTACCATATTCACACGAGATATCATTGCAAAAACTGCTGAATCTGTAATTACTGTAGTCTGTATACCTTTTGCAACCAATTCTTTTGCGAGAGCGTGTCCCTGATATCTATTCAACAATCACAATGGAGCATAATGGTTATTCATGGGTTTCACACACATCAAAGATAAATGCCAAGCAGAGTGTTCAAACCTAGGAGCCCCCTCTGCAACAAACACCCGGAAAGATCGTTTTTTCTCCTTTGCTGCACAAAGGAATTCCATAACTGTCCTTGAACGGCCCAAAGTTAAAATGACTTCACTGGAAAAATACAATTAAACTGTCAGAAAAAATAGACACCACCAATAACAAGAAACTGATGGAAACAACTAACAAGAATTTGACAGGACTCAACTCAAAATATATATTTCTTACTAAACAAAGGGGAAAACAGTTTGCCAAAATAAATAAATAAATAACGGAATTGAACACTGGTTATTAGTGTAAAGGTTGCACTTGCATTTTCCATGTCGTTTGGAAAGAGGATTCCATCCACAAACAAAGATAGCATCTTTAGCAATAAATCTAAAAAACATTATGGCACTTGCTGAGACACATGCCTAGGTGATATAAATCTTTAGCAATAACCTTGCATGAAACTGTGCCTTGGCAATGCCTTACTGGGATGCATACTTGAGTGCTAGTGCATCAACACTTAAAATTATCATGGATATATCATATATATGAGAATTATACAATGCACCAATTAGCATGAATGGATTTATTTTATTTGTTTATTAAACAAATTAGTTGCACATATCATACAGTCATTATGGATTTTATTTTTTTATTTTTTTTAGTTGCTGAAATCATACTGACATAAAATTCTTTCTTTTCTGAAACTGAGTTTATTCACCGCACATTTACGTCTTCATGGCTACATATTTTCCATTTCTATTTAAGACACTTATACTGGGAACTTGGAAAAATTTTATACATCCTAGTAGCACAGGCCATAGCAACACACAAACCCTGATTAAAGTCAGAGCATCCTGATGAAGCATGGTAGAATAAGGGAGAAGAGAGAAGAGATGCAAGATAGAAAAAATAAGAAAGAATAAAGAATAAAGAATAAGAA
The DNA here is from genome assembly GCA_030737845.1 of Acorus calamus. Lineage (NCBI taxonomy): Eukaryota > Viridiplantae > Streptophyta > Magnoliopsida > Acorales > Acoraceae > Acorus > Acorus calamus. The sequence continues at coordinate 24,354,268 of CM060874.1, read as the reverse complement.
GATGAGAGGAGAAAGGAGGAGGAGAAAGAGGAGAGAGAATATAATTTTCAAATTCTTCTAAAATTCTTCATTGAACCTCCTTGAAAGGTAAACAACTATTTAAATAACAAAACAAATGAAATCCTAGCAAACTAAATCTCAACAAACTAAATCAAATCAAATCTGATCAATCTTATCCTAACAAATTAAACCAAATAACTAAAAATCCAAGATTTTTACATTCTTCATCATCCTCCTCACGTTCGAAAAACTCGTCCTCGAGTTTAAATGGGACGAAGTAGATCGGCTTGAAGAAGGTGACAATGAATGCCATTGCGACAACATGGCTGAAAATGGTGGTGATGGCGTGGTGGTGGCCGTGGTGAAGGCGACAGGCTTGCGACAACTGGGTTGCAATGATGTTGACTAAGGGTCGTAGGTGGGGTCCACCTCTCTTGGGAAAAATGGGAGGGGGGGAAAATGGGAGGAAGGGTTTCACGTGGGTAAAAGGGGGAGGAGGTTGACCTGGTCTTTTTCTTTTGAATAATAATACGATGAAAGAAGAAGAGACAGAAAGAAGGGAGATAAGATATAAAGAGAGACCGAGAAAGACAGAGAGATAGAGATAGAGAAAGATACATATATAGAGGGGGTGAGAAAGAGACCGAGAAAGAGAATTAGAGAAAAGACGAGAGAAAAATTTGGATGTGGATCAATATTTTCCCTATTATCAAATCGATGCAGGATGGTAGAAGAATAGAGAAGAAGAAGAAGAAGAAAGAGGACAGAGTAGGATTTTCAAATTCTTCTAAAATTCTCTATTGAAACCTCCTTAAAGAGTAAACAACGATGTAAATAACAAAACAAATCATTTGTTCTTGCGATGGTGTGGTTGGTGTAGTTGACTAGAAGTCAAGTTATCTTCAGGGGCTAGACACCGTACATGGAGAATATTTGGGAGATGGTGGTTAACTTCATTCAGGAATGGGGAAGATTTTCGATGGGGCAAGCTCTATTTGGATGTTGGCAGGTGGGGTGTTAATTAGCGAGTAGGCGTGGGGTGGTTTTCCGTGGTATACCAATAGAAGCCTTCTACCGAGTATCCTTGGATTGTTTTCTTTGTTTTCCTTTTCTTACTTTCTTGTAACTCTTTTGGGCTTTCGCCCCTTAATAAAATGTGGGTGCCTGCCCACCATTATCTTTTCAAAAAAAAAAATGCAATCCTGACAGACTAAACTCAAGAGAAAAATCAAATAAAATCTCACTAACAAACCGAAGCTAATCCTGTCCTAACAAAATAAATCCTAATAAATAAAAATCCCAGATCTTCACATCCTCATGCAAATAGTAATTTTATTATAGAACACATTAAACTAAAATATGTGAGAGACTAAATATTTTCTGAAAATGTAATTCGATTATGACTAACAAATCAAAGAGAGAACAAAGTAGGATTGCATATCAAGAGGGATAGAAAATACTTGTGGTGGATGTGCTCCACTGCTTGTTCTGAAATTTGTTCATGACAAGTGTCAATATCTCGTATAAGCTCATTGATAGCCTCAATAACATCATGCTTCAGCTTTCGGCTTTTTAAGCTTTTTTCCGCTGCTAAATAAAAGCAAGGACTAACATATAAAATTCTACAGATTCAACAAAACGAGCTTAAATAAAGCAAGATATCCAGGAGTAATATTTTCAGCAAATCCATTTATATCATGTATTTGAGTTGCTTTTCAAGAAGCTGAAAAGAATAAATAATATTGCATCGAGTTTTATTAGTACTAGTTCAGCTTTCATGAGTTATCACTAGTTATAATCCACACTACATGATAAGTTGATAACATACTTCTTTCACCATTCAAATTTTTTTTGGGGTGGGGGGAGGGGGGGGGGGGGGTGTTGGAACTCAACTGAGATTTCAATTATAGAATTTAAAAATGCAGAATGAAATTAATATCAAATGCATAATACAGTATAAGTACAACTTGTGTTTTTCATAAACTTGTATGATTTGTTCATATCAATGTCATCCATGAGGGATTGTCCGGTACTTGTTGGTATTGGCGGATGTGAATGGAAACTGTTTGCAGCATCAAATACAGAATACACACCAGTTGAGTTAAAAACATTCAAATGCATGTTTTAACTCAGAGTTTGCTCAAAATGGTCTTAAGACTTTAAATTATACCTTCAAGCATAACCAAGGACAAAGCATCAAACATTTCAACTTAAAACATCACTTTTTTGGTGCACATTAAATATACAGTCAACCTAGATGTTTGATTGTAATTTCTTAAAAGCTAGGTGTCCTTGACTTCCCATATGAAATATTTCAACAAACCAATTTTTAGAGTAATATTCTGCAAATCAATCGAGCAAATTCCTCATACACTGAATTCAGCACAACTTTGCAAGGCCTGGCCACCATGATATACATTCTGCAAAATCTAAGGATGTTAGTAAACATACATTTGCTTTTTCCCTCTGATTCACCCCCAGATGAAGATGGATGAGGAGCAACGGCAGACTCAGGTATGTCTTCAAGAAGAGTGTGTAAAGATGGAGCTCGTAGAGTGCTTCTGGCAGCAGCGGCAACTGCAGCGGCAGACAGTGGTGGGCCATCTTCTCGCTCCTCTTTATCATTATCATCATCACTTGCACCAGATAAATTTAAACCCTCCATCAAAGCTGCTGTGGAAGAGAGATCCTCTTCTCTGATAATGTGCAGAACACGCCTCACGATGTTCCCAACAGCAAGCTCTATAAATCCATTAAGTGTCATTTTCTAACCAAATGCAGGTCAAAATAAATTATATGCAGGGCAGATAAAGAGGCCAAAAATATGAAAGATCATAAAAAATAAACTAGCAGAGAAAATCAATGAAAAAAAAACACAAAAATTACTAACATAATTCAAAGAGCAATTTATTAAACAAATTCATTTGCAGTATGTAACGAGACCGCATAGAAAGATGGGGGGACTGTGTCAGCATATACAAATCATATTATATTTGAGTCCATAAAATATAGATCAAGCCCACCCTTTTTTTCTAATAATAAAAATTAAAATAGCAGAGAAAGTCAATGGAAAAAAAACACAAAAATTACTAACATAATTCAAAGAGCAATTTATTTAAAAAAATCATTTGCAGATTGGCATAGAAAGAAAGGGGGACTGTGTCAACATGCATAAATCATATTATATATTTTGAATCCATTAAATATAGAACAAAAATTATCTATGCTCTTAACAAAGCACTTGAAAATGTTTAGGCGTTCAACCCAAGCCTACACATTTATTTATGGAAAAAAACACCTTGGTAAACACAGTCTTCAATAAGCAAAACCACAATCATCTAATTTTCTTTTCATTAAATATACAAAACACAGTATAATTCATATACACAACCTAAAATAACCATTGCAAATGTTCAGTATGTAATTGTTTCAATGCCCCCAAAATCACACACCAAAGTACAACAGTTCTACTAACATACCTTCACAGTATCAGAATTATAACAACCACTGTGAAACAAAATCACAAGGAAACAAAACACATAAAATTCACTCACCGACGGGGTTGGCGGATATCAGCTGCTCCCCGACGACCTTGACGGCCTCGATCAGCGCCGCCGCCTGGTTCGTGTACGGCACCCTCTGCGAAGAAACCACCGACCGCAGCAGCTCCGCCGTCTGTCTCGCGCTCGCCTGCGACCCCTCGATCTTACTGCCGGAGAAAAACCTCCATCATTGATCGGTCGCGATGAACAAGCAATCCAATCAGAGAGAGAGAGAGGGGGGGGGGGGAACCAGAGGAAAGACTCACCGCCGCTTGAGCTTAAAAACGAAATCATTGACGAGGGCTTGCACGTCCGGCATGGCTTTTAATCAAAACAGATGTATCTGAAGAAAAAAATGTGGGTTTATGGAGAGCAATCGGAGGAGAAACCCTAAAAACGATGGATGGAGGAGAAGAACAGATTCTGGAGAGTGAGATGCAGAACTTTTTGATAGCGGGTACCTATATCGGTTCGTTTCAATGACCCGACCCGTTAGGACCATTTGATAATTTTATTTGCACCCCTCGAATCTTTAAATACACCCCATCTAACGATTGATGGGGATGATCGAGGTGGCTGCAGCAGCAGATGCGACGGGGCGGTGGTATCGGGCCTATCGACGGTAGCGACTGGGAGTGTTTTTACCCATGCACACCCAATATCATTTATCTACACACCCAACTCAAATAAATGATGTTCTTTAGACACCCCAAAATAAGTGAATCTTAAATGGATCTTGTGAGTGTGCAAGAGGATGGGGGCGGGGCGAGGTGGAGCAGGTACAAGGCTGGAGAGCGGGGAGGGGGAGAGGAGGGCTCCGCCACCGTCCATCTTCTTTTCTTTTAATCCACACAAACACACTCAAGCAACCCATGCTCTTCTTTTTTTCCATCAGTATTCTCTCACACACGTGGATTTTTTTTTGTTTTATTTCTTACATGTGGTCCCCACAGGAGCAGGGGCGGAGCCAGGAATTAAAACAAAGGGGGGCCAGAAAATTAAGAGAATGTATAAGATAAAAAAAATAATTATAAATATATAATACATTAATACGAAATAAAGACAATTAGAAATGTTTTTTTTACTTATTTTCCTGGATTTAAATATCCATAATAATCTATAGAAGATCTAGAAAAAATTCATGAAAACTCATTATTCCTATCATGAAAAAGGAAAAAAAATGAAGCTTAAAAAATCAACAAAAATAAATATGAAGAAATAATTTATCACAAAAATATACAAAGATATCCTTCACACTTATATTTTAGAAAGAGATTTTAAAACCTTACTTCTAAATATTTTAAGAGACTCAATATAGTAATGATAAAAAAACAAAATAAACAAAAAATAACAAAACATCCAAATCAGTAACTTTTCAACCCCTCAAAATCAGATACCAATATTCACTTGAAAATAAAGCTTTTCAAAGTTTTTTTAAAAGAAGACTCATGATTCCAAATCTCAATGGGCGCTAATATACTCAGTTAGTCATATTTTCATTTATCACGTCTAATACAATATTTTACTTGGTTGACACATTATAAATTCTACTATATCTTTGTACACTATTATAGACGATGTAAATAAAATATATACATTTATTTCATATGAACATGTATTTCACTTCTATAAAAAAATATAAATTAGTATACAAACAAGTCTGCACGTAACATCTTTCAACTTTAAACTCACTCATTTCAATTAGGATTTTTACAAATACCCTTTAAAAAAACTCATTTTATCAAAATTACCCTAGTAAATTATTATTTTCAACAATGCTTCTTAAAAGAGTTTAAATTATTCATGAATGTTCTTCTAGAGATATTTCTACAAAAATTTAAAAATTTATATTGTGCAAAAATACCCTTTAAAGGGGAATTGATGCAAAATTTAAATCTTTTGAGACATTGTTGAAAATAGAATTTAAAAGGGAGTGTTCGATAATATAAGAATTTTTGAGGGGGTATATGCAAAAACCATTTCTATTTTACCCATTAGTCGCATATGTCAAACTTCATGGCGTGGGCCTTGGGGGGGCCCGGGCCCCAGCCCGCCCCCCTTTGGCTCCGCCCCTGCACAGGAGATTAAAGGAAATTCAAAGTGATGTTTTTTTAAAAGATGATATTATCATAAATAGTGTTTACATATTTTAATTTTTTTAAATATTAAACATCATCTAATAATATGTATTGTAAAAAATTGGTATTGTGCATTTACTTACAACAAACAAATACTCTTGAAGTAATTTCATTTGTATGTCTATAATTGTTATGTCTTATTAAATCTCATTCTCTTTCCATATTTATTATAAAAATTATATATAGCTTATTCGGAATAAAAAATCTAAGAATCAACCATTGATATGAAAAGGCTAAAAATATCCATCACTTCAAAAATATAAGAATGATTTATTTCATCTCAAATGCTAAATACAATATAAATAATGTATCAAATCTCACACATAGAGGAAGTAGAAATTATAGACTTCATCTTCTAATTTTAAAAAATTAGAAGATGAAGTCTATAATTTCTACTTCCTCTATGTGTGGGATTTGATATATTTTAGAAAAACTTTGCATAACATTTTTATTTCGTCATAACATGATTTAATATATAAAATTTAAACTTGTTACTAGATTTCATATCTTATCAAATAATTAATAACAATTTCTATGAATAAAGAACCGATTGGTTTAATCAACCCGTGCAGGTTTACAAAAACCGTCGGTTCAACCGGTGGGTTGATTAGATTTTATCGATTTTTTATATCATTGGATTTTTAAGGTAAACCGAATTAGAATTCAAAGCATATTAATATTTAACTGGTTCAACCAATCGGGTCAGGTAAAGTTTTAAAACACTGCTTGAAAGTGATTCCCAGCTTAAACCCACTTCAAAAGAATGCTCTGGTTAAAATCACTTCAAAACAATGCCTACTCAACTAAAACAAATGCCTAAGGGCTAGTTTGGCAAGGGGTTGAGGATAAGTTGTCCTAATTTTAGGAGAAAAAAAAACCCATCAATTTTGTTTATATTCACATTTGTCAAAATTAGGATAAAAAGTGAGGATAAATGTTATCTCAGCCTTTAGGTTCAACAAAATATCCGTATTTTCATTTTAAAATTAGAACCATTATCTGCAATATATCCTGATTATTATTTATATTTAACGGGAATAAACTGTCATCCCACTCACTTATTCTTATAATTATCATTTATTCCACCATTGATCCCCTTGCCCAATTAATTCTATGTTATACCATATTAAGGTCTGTTTTGAAACACGTTTGAAAAATAAAATTTTGAATAAAGTCAATAAAATTTTTTAAAAGCATAATTTTTTTAAAAAAGTAACAATTTTACACTAAAAATTATAAGTAATTTTTTAATTAAGTTGACTTCCTAAAATCTGTTTGATAATACGTTTTAGCAAAACAGAATACATTGGGCTGAAAAATTTTATTAAAATTCTATAAAACAAAAATCCATTTTCCAAAGAATGCCCAGATGAAACTTAGGCTCCGTTTTGTTGCACCGATTAGGCAGATTCCGTTTTTTGAAAAGCTGAAATCCTAAAATCGTGCAACCAAACGGAGCGGATTCTAACGGAATCAACCTTTTAATTTCTTTCTCGAAATCCGTATTTTAAAAATCTCAAAAACAACGACTTTTTGTCGAAATTGATTTTTTGAATTGAAAAACAATTTTCTCTACCAGACATTAAACTCCTTTCAAATATTGATTCCTGAATTAAAAAAAATATTTCAAAAAAATCAAAGTCTAAAATCATCTTAAAAAACAATTTTATTTAAAAAATTACTTTTTAATCAGTGTTTTCAAACGTAACCTTAATAACTCACCCCAAAATAAAATATACGGTCAGAAATGCTTGCATCCTTTGAGATCGCCAACCGGAACACGTGTACCGACTTCGTCACACGCTTTTCAGACCAAACAAACAACCAAAAAAAAATCACTGAAAACGATGAAAGTCTGCCCCTTGTGGGGCCCACAATTCCAACCACCCATTCCCTCCCATGTAACAATAAATAAATAAATTAATTAAAATTAAAATTAAAGAAGAACTGCTTTGGCGCGTCTTGCTCTTTATTGTCCTCAGTTTTCAAATTTTAAGTTATTAGGGGGGTCATATTTTATGGGTCTTTTTAGTTTAGGTTCCTCAATTTTTTTTATTTATGTGTGTGTACCAAAATGTTGAGTTAGTTCACGTCTCATTCAAATTTAGCTGGTCGAGTTAATTTAATCAGTTGTAACGAATTACCAATTTTTCTTGAAAGTTAGTTGACGATTCACCTAGTCTTAATTTTATTTTATCTATATTTATCAAAATTTGAATAAAAAAAATGATATTCTAACATTTAGGTGAGGGGAAAATTTTGCATTTCATTTTAATTTTTAATAAAATATAAATTAAGTTATTATCAAATTATCTTCAAACAAGAATTATCAATAGTCCATTTAATCTTAATACAAATCATGTTTATAATAAGATTGTTAAATAAATATAATAGAAATAGATGTGTATATATATATATAAGTTAATTTGTATGATATTTACATGATCTTTTTATTGATTACCCATGGGTGTTCATTTATTATTTGACACATTTATACATTATTATTATGTAAAGTAAGGGTGACTCTATTTGCCCCTCTCGAAATTAGGTGCACCCCCCTCTTGTGTGCTCCCCCTTTTAAAAAATACGATTTGTGTGCTCCCTCCTAATCAGTCGATAGAAAATGACTTCCATCGACACCTAATCAGTCGACTGATAGGTTAGACACTCACAGTGTCGATAGAAATGACTTCTATCAGCATCTAATCAGTCAACTAATATGTATTAAATTCAAAATGTTTAAACTGATCAAATCGACATATGAAGTGTCGACATTTTATGAATCTGTCGACAAGTGTCGACAGATTTGAAATCTCTTACATTGTCGTTGAGGTCGGCTCCATCTCCTGAACTCATCGACACTCCGAGTGTCGACAGAAATCAATTCAGTCGACACTTGATCAGTCGACTTTAAATGGATCTTATGAATGATCCATATAGGGGGGTGCAACTTTATTAGAGGGGGGTGAATAGAGCGATCCGTAAAGTAAATAGATAAACTTAGGGACTGATTCATAAATAAAATAGTGATGGGGGATCTAAAAGAATTAAATTCCCCTTTTAATTTGCAAGTTTGAAGTTTGAACATTCCAAGAAACCCCTCACGTTTTATTTGTCACTTCCCAAGAAGTCCAACCCCCCAACAAAATAATAAATAAATAATTTTAAAAATTAATAAAATTGTCCTTTTAGAGCCTTCTCTCCTCTGGTTCAATATTTTGATTCAGTCTTTTAATTCGAACTCTCTCTTCGACTCAGCGGCGGTTATTTAGTTTTCTGATGAGAAGAGTTCGTCTTTAGTTCAGTCCACTGAAAAAGGAGAAGACCCATTTCAGGTTTCTTTTCTTTTTGTATGTTTTTTTACTTTCTTTGCATAACTGCGTTGTTTTTGCTTCAAATGAAGGTATGGGTTTTGAAAAAGATTAGATTTGTTTTTGGATTTTTGATTGTTAGAGACTGTGATTCGACCAGGGTTTCTTTTCCCGGTGTTATTTTGGTTGTTTGGGGTTGAATGATCATATGGGTTTTTGTTATTTTTGTTTGTGTTATTTTTTATGATGATTTATTAGTGGGTATGCCATTTGAGTTTTTTTTTTTTTTTTGTGAAGGTGGATTTTTTTGTTTGTTTGTTTTCATTGTTCAGTAATCTAATTTTGATTTTCAAAAGCTAAAAAGAGGTTATTGTTTTGTTGGTCTTCATGGGTCTGTAATAGTAAGTCATAAATGGGCGAGATCAATGTGTTTTATTCACCTACTTTTGTGGATTCAGGGTTTGTGGTTAGTTTTTCCTTTATGAAGTAACCAACTTGTGAATTGATATTTCTTTGGATGGTGACTTTGGCTTTCCTCCCCATTGGGTAAGCTGAGAGTTTAGAGAATGTGATAATCTAGCAAAAGGTATTGTTTTGATCAGGTCTGTCTGAGATTTTTTATCACTTCAAAACATTTTGTTATTGGGTGATTGATATTTGACTTGCATTTTATTGGCTGGAGTTTTCGATTTCCAATCGCGTAATCTATTCCTGAAGTTTGGTGCATGCAGATTCAGAAACATTTCTTTTCTTAGAAGTGTTAATTCATTTATTGTGAAAATGGTACTCTCTTCGATGATGATTTTTTTATTTATATGCATATCAAGTTTCAATTGCTTTCCCAGTGTTCTCAAATGTGTGTATATTTTCTTCTTTAATTGTTTTCATGTTTTTTTTCCTGGACACTACGAATTTCAACCCTCTGAATTATTGTCTTCTTTTTCATATTACCTTGCAAAGACATTGAATTCGGTTCTTATTTGACACTTGGGATCTCCATAAATTTGATGATTTCATGCTAATTTGGAATATTTCGCTTTGTGATTTATCTTGGTCTAGAATCTGGAAGGCGCTTAGAGTATCATATAATTTACTACTTTTCTTTCCAAAGGAACTGTATATATGTGCGCTCTGGAGATAAGGAGACTAGGATTGTTGTAGTGAGTTATGGTATCACTGATAGTAGACTCTCAACAGAAATGTCTATAATAGTCCATAACTTTGACTACATACAGATGAAAAATAGTTATGTTGCTGTTGATCTTGAATTTGATTTGATGGATTTAAAGAAGAGCACCTGCTAGTCAGACTTATTGTCCACAGTGGACTGACTGGGCTAACTTTTGAATAAATAGGGTCAACCAATTGGTTTCTCTTTCTACAGATGGCATCTGGAAATTCTTATTTTGATGAAATGAGAAAAAACCCAGAAGTCACTGACCTGCCCAACAGTGATGACCCAATGGAAGCTGAGAATTTGGATGATCCAGTTCACCATTTACCAAAATCTAGCATCGCTGTTGCCAGCAGTGTCCGTGAATTGTTGGACTGTCCAGTATGCTTAAATGCTATGTACCCTCCCATCCATCAGGTTTGCTTTATATCTTTTGACAATTATATGTCTAATCATTTATCTGTGCAATTCTGTATGTTTGTAATTTACACTTGATGGTTTACCACCCTGACATGTCAAATTAAAGCTTCAATATTGTAATGGATTGATCCATGATTATATTTTCCAGAACCTATATAGCAAGGACACTCCCAGATCCGGTTTTGTTGCCATGTTGGGAAGATTATATCCAACTCGTGTCTACAATAAGGCGCATCCCTAATACATTTTACTATTAAGCATTTTTTTAGTTATCTTGTATGCACTCTATATTCATGTCCAACACCATCACCAAAGTTGTGATGTAGGTGAGAACAATTTGAAACACTTTCTTTTGTCAGACATTTGTCTTGGAGAAAGTTGATAACAATATTTGTTACATCTATATACCGAGTTAATAACTCAGCATTATGCTGTTATGTGTGTCAAAGAATCTAAGTACTTGTCTTTCTGGTTAGAAATGTAATTTGATGGAGGCTAATGTCTCTTGATAAGAAGGTCAATTTTGAAAACACTTTTGACCTCTTGTATTGGCTTTTGCATTGGACAAGTGTTGTTTTTGTGTAAACACTTAAACAAGCATGCATATTGATCTCCGTATTTTTTTTTCTTTTCACAAGGCACTTAATTATGTTGCATGTGTGAACTCATAGTTCATAACATAAGCATGCATGTTTAAATGATGATCAATCACCATAATGTACTCCTATGTGTGCTTTGTCTGGTTATTGTGTCTATCACCTTAATATGCACATTTAAAATCAACACTACTGCTTGAGCATCAATTGCATTAATTAAAACCTTCTATATGTTTGGAAGGGGGGTACAGAATTGTTAGAATCAACCACCAAAATATTTTCTGATGAAATTTTTTGAATCACGGTTACTTAAGTAGGGGGGCAACTATGATTTTCCATGTAACAACAAAAGCAATGTCATACATGTTGTTTTTCAGACTCGAATGCCATGTCAGACATGGCATCTCCAAAACTATTTGTATTGTGCTATACTAAGGAAATAATCATGAGTGTATCCCCATCAGATGGGATTCATCCAGACACAGTGTTGTTAAATCATAGATTTAAAGCGGATTTTGTGCTTGGGACATAAACATGATAATGTTCTCCAGATGTGACTTAGATTGAGTAATGTTGATAAAATTAAAATTTATGGGTTGGACTCTAAGCATTGTACATTTTAATTTTGAGATCAGCTTGACATAGAAGAGGCACTAACATTTCTTCAACCCTATTAAGATCTCTACTCTCTAATAATTTATAATTTGCATTCATTTAGTGTTTCTTATCGGAGAAATTCATAAATTCTTGTTTACTTTTTTCGCTGCATACAGTGTTCAAATGGCCACACATTGTGCTCTGCATGCAAGCCAAGAGTACACAACCGATGTCCCACTTGTAGGCATGAGCTTGGAAACATCAGATGTCTTGCCTTGGAAAAGGTGGCATCCTCTCTTGATCTCCCCTGCAAATATCAGAGTTTTGGATGTGGGGGCATATATCCCTACTACAGCAAGTTGAAGCATGAGGCACAATGCACATTCAGACCCTACAACTGCCCGTATGCTGGTTCTGAGTGTAGTGTTGTTGGCGATATTCCTTCTCTAGTGACTCATTTGAAAGATGATCACAAAGTTGACATGCACAGTGGAAGCACTTTCAACCACCGGTATGTAAAGTCAAATCCGCATGAAGTGGAGAATGCAACGTGGATGTTAACGGTATTGTTTCTTCATCATTTGTTTTACTTTGTTGTTTTTACAATCTCTGGTCATGTTTTTGTGATGTTTCTTGGGATGCACATTTTTTGTACAACCTGGAATATGGGTAATGGGAAGAAAATTGATATTAAATTTGGTCAATGATAATTTGTAGTAGAAAACATTGTATTGCTTTCACTATATAGATAATACTTCATAATGATTAGATGATCATATATTCTGTATTTAAAGTATATAATAGTTTTCTCCAACATTTTCTTTTCCTTTGAAAGTTATAAGAGGTGAAAAACCATTTACTGTGGGTTTGTGTCATAGCATACTCTACGGTTGAGGTTTTGAGTGCTTTTCTGACAATATGGATCCAGTTCATTATCTTGCTTCACAGTACTTTGCAGTTTTTTTTTAATAGGACAACAGTATAATTTTTAAATCTGTTAAATGTTCCATTGTCATGTGTTTTTGCTTATCTTACTAAGGTCTTGTTTAGAATCAATTGTCAAACTGTTTCTGCTTTTGCAAAATCAGTTTTCAGATATCAACCATGAACGGTTTGTTTTTCTAACTTTAGCTTTTGGTTTCAGATCTTTTTTCTGTATTAAAAAGTCAACAAAATACCTCTTTCAAAAAAGCTTTTTGAAAATTAGTTCCAAACAGGGCTTAAGCAAGTGGTTGTTGCAAGGTTTCTTCTTGATTGAAGTACTTCATAATCCATTAATAAATTCACAAATATTAGGCAGGTCTAGGCACTTTGTTGCCCGTATAGGATATAGCAAGTTCTCTCTTGCATTGGCAATTGTTACATTTAGTCACTCCTACAATCATTTTTTACATTTTTCATGACAAAATATATACCATAACAGCAGAGTATATGCTCAGATATTTATTGTTTCCATATACTGCATTAAGAATGTTCATTCACCTACATCCTCGAACAAGAATATCTTCAAATCTCTCATTGTTCCACAGGTATTCAGTTGCTTTGGGCAATACTTCTGCTTGCATTTCGAAGCCTTCCAGCTGGGCGTCTCCCCCGTCTACATTGCCTTCCTGCGCTTCATGGGGAATGACGAGGATGCCAAGAACTACGGATACAGCCTCGAAGTTGGCTCCATGGGGAGGAAGCTCATGTGGCAGGGGGTGCCAAGGAGCATAAGGGACAGCCACCGGAAGGTCCGAGATAGCTACGATGGGCTGATCATACAGCGCAACATGGCCCTCTTTTTCTCAGGGGGAGACAAGAAGGAATTGAAGCTGAGGGTCACAGGAAGGATATGGAAGGAGCAGTTATGAATTTGGGTGACAATTTTATTTTATTTTATTTTTTTGGTTGGGGGGGAATGGTGACTGGTGAGGAAGGCAAGCTCTCATTGCTTATGGTATCTGTTGCATAAATGCTGGATGCTTGAAGTGTGAACTGATTATGAATTTGAGATGGTCTATCAAAAAATTTACATGCATGTCTAGTTTTACTAGTTATTGTGATGATACAAGCAATATTCAGTGAGTGTGAAGATGGAAAATTAGAAAGAAAAAAAAAGAGTAAAAAAACTTATATTAATCGCCCACCGTGGGGCTCGAACCCACGACCACAAGGTTAAGAGCCTTGCGCTCTACCAACTGAGCTAGACGGGCTTCTTGTTTAACTAATTTATTTTAAATTAACTTAATTATTTTTAATTATAATTACGTTAAGGGTTAAAGAAATTTGGGTAATCCCATATAAATCCCTATAAAAGTTGAGGTAGACGCACGAGTCCCTAAAAACTCACAAAAACCTAATCATCATCCCCAAGTTAAAATTTCATTCAAATTTGACAGAATATTTTATCACCGTGTAATCATATATACATTATAGTCTTCATAAACAATAATAAAAATAAATTAGTTCATACAAAAATCAAATTATCCTTGTAAAATTTTTTATGTTTCTTCATTTCCATTGAAGTATTGTTTGAAAATAGTTAAAAATTTGAGGATAATTTAATTATTTCATGGTTAAAAATTATTTTTTGTTGAAACCAGGGGCGTATATGGGTTTTTGTGAATTTTCAAGAATTTGTACGTATGCCCCAACTTTGATAAGGACTTATATGAAATTATCCATATTTGTAAGGACTTAGATGTCGTTAACCCTTATCTAAATTCTATTAGATAGATTTTTTTTATATATCTATTCTACTAACTAACAGAAAGGGTTTTCAAGTGCATGTAACGCAAATTTACATCTTTACCCTTTAATGAATATATACAAGTCCATTATTAAATATTTTTAAAGAATAATATAAGATATTCATTAAATTTATACGTGTGCATGTGTGTGTATTTATATAGTATAGTAATATGGTGCGGTCCGTGCGAATTGTTTATATACATAAATTATCGAGGTATATGCGATAAAAAAAGTATATCAACTCATTGAAACATATACCTCACTGCACTATATGTTTTTTTATTTACTCATATAACTCGGTAAGTGATGTATATACGTGATTCACACGTACCACATGTTATCATTTCACTATTTATATATATATTGGATAATATCATATCCATATCCTATCTTGAAAAAAATTTCAATGACGTTTTTTTATATATACTCTTAAAAAATCACATTTTATCAAAATATCCCTAAGTTTAAATTGTGCATAAATGTTATTTTTAATCCATTAGAATGGTATTGGTGGTTTTAGATTTCTAAATAGAGAATTTTGTAATATAAGATTGCCTTGAGAGGGTATATATATACAAAAAGTCCTGTTTAACGTATTCCTTTTATCAGATGGTGGCCACCCATCAGTGCGCGGTCATCGTCGCTATGCAAAGGCTTGTTCGGGGACAGGGAGGAGTTCTCACTCTCTATTAGATGGTCGATAGGTGAGAGGCGGGGAGTCAAATTCTGGCAGGAGGTCTGGTGTGGGGACACCCCTTTGAGTACCCAATTCCCGGCGATATACGCACTGACGCAAGCCCTGGAAGAGCATGTCCGCGGGTACTGGGTCATGACCGGGGGGGGGGGGGGGGGGGGGGGGGGGGGCAGTGGGTGGTCGCGCAACGTCGATCCCGACTGACAGCGTTGGAGACGACACAACTCACGCGCCTGCACCTGGTGCTGGTGGGATGGCTGGGAGGCATAGGTGAGGCTCGGGACTGCCCTCTATGGCGGCCTTCGTCATCTACCAGCTTCTCAGTCAAGAGCAGTTACACTTGACAATGGCGTGATCTTGTGGCGCTATCGATGGCTTGCGGCACTCCGACGCGCATATGGAAGCCCAAAATACAGCTGAAAATCAAGATTTTCACTTGGCTCCTTGCGCATGGGAGAAGGCTACTTACAAAGGTTCGAAGGGCCAAGTGGAGGAGCGATGACCAGGCGTTGTGCGGACTGTGTGGAGAGAAACTCGAAACGCTTCCTCACCTATTCTGCCAGTGCCGGTTCGCGCAAGGCTTGTGGCAAGTGTTGGGCATGGATACATCAGGGGACCGGCTACAAGCGGTAGCGAACATGTCAGAGGAATCAGGGGCTCAGGCCATCGTGGCTCGCTCGGTAATCCCAGCAAGGGCGTGGGTGATTTGGCGTACTAGAAATGATGCGGTGTTCACACGGGGGCACGAGTCTACGTAGAAAACATGATGTCGGCAACTGAGGCACTCATACGTGGCTGGGTGTGCGGGTTGGTTGGCGTGAGGGGGGTATGTCTGCAAGGAGGATCGATTGTGGTCACTCCTTAAGAGTCGGCACCCCAACGCCACTTGCGACATAGCAGCGGGTTGACACCCTATCAACCCCATTGCTCTGTCGGGAGGTCAGCCTGGCTAGGGGGTTCTCACATTGCCGTTTAGTTGTATTTTATACTTTCTCTATTTCCTCTCACCCCCCATTCAAACCTCTACTAATCACTTTCTTAAATGAATATTCCTTTTATCGATAATTTTCCTAACAAATTTTACTATTGATTTATTTTATAATACTAATATTTTTTTGTTTTGAAAAAAATATAGGTAAATCTTATTTTAAAAAACTCTCAAGAAAAAGGAGATGATGGATCTCCTTAAATTAAAAAAGAGAGAGGAAAATACAATAATTTAAATAATACACGCAATGAAATATCATCCCCTCCCCCAATCATTCTACATTATATAACATGAGCTGTTATATTACATATAAATGAGTCGGAAAAAAAATGAAGGTGCTGGTTGAAGAAAACTGTTTCAAATTTTTTTTTTATTTGATGTGCATGGATGAAAATTAGTTTTAACCAAAGGTCAAAACTGAGGACCGAAATAACTCATCTTTTTTTACATCATAGAAAAATAATGCACACGTCATTAAAATTTGAGAATTCTGATTAATCTATATTACTATATAAAAGACTCTTAAACCAAAAACCTGCCGTTTGACCTATTTACCCCTGTCAATTCATTCAATCCCATTACAGTCCATTTACACCACTTTAATGACAACCATTTTTTCATTTTACCCCTACACTTCTATTCAATTCCAAGAAAATCCATTTACATCATTTTAATCTCATTTATTATATTTTATAATACATATATTTCATTATGTAACATATTCATTAATCTATAATTAAAATTGGTTATCATAATATTATTAGGATACTCTTACATTTTTACTCAATCCCATGAAAATCCATTTACAACATGTTAATTTCATTTATAGTTTATTATAATACATGCATTTTATTATGTAATATATTGATTAACTTATAGTTAAATTTGATTATCATAATATTATTAGGATAAGACATGATATATTATACATTAATAATATAATTCGCAAAAAAAATTCTCATTTCATATAAAAAAACATGATACATTAAAAAACGATATCAAATATTAATGTAATTCACATCTATTAACATTTATTTAATTCACACATATTTGATTAGCATTTACTCTATTCACTTGAACTCTATTAATGCCCCAAATAATCAATGGCCCATAAGATCTACCCAACAAAAAAAAAAATTTCATAGTAATTAAAAATGTAATCCAATAAAAAAACAAACGTATAAAATACTGCTATAAAAAAATATTGCTATAAAAATGGACAAATTCGGATTTGAGCTTTGTGTGAATTCAACAATAGATTTAATCCAATGAAAATCCATTCATATCATTGTAATCTCATCCATAATTTATTCATATTTTTCATCATATCATGCATGACATATTAAAATTTTAAGCTTCACATTTCATCATACTTATATGATGACTACTATAGATATATCATAAAATAATATTAATCATTTACATCATTTATGATAAAATTACATTCATATGCCGACTTATCCATGAAAATTTTCTTTACATCAATTATGATTAAATTACATTAATAAGCTGACTAAATTTATATTAATATGTTATTATTTTAAAATCATATTTGAATATCATAGTATTATTAGGATAAAAGAATCCTTATAAAATGAAAATATATTCAAAATATAATTCCCAAAAAGAAAATTCTCATTTCATATGCAAAGACATGATACATTAAAAAAGTATCAAATATTAATGTAATCTCTTCATTATAGATTTCCAAATTATGTTATGACTATTCAATACACCCTTCAACCTCCACCTATGAAACGGCCACCCTCATTCATCCACCCTCCATTCAATCTCTCCTGATCATTCATCCCCTCTCCATTCAATCCCTTCATCTTCTTCTAGAGACCAGTTGATGTTCTTCCACAAACCCCCAAATTTATTTATGCAACATTGAAATCTCATTCATTGTCATCCTCATTCCTTTGGATAAATGAATCTATCGTCTCTTTCTTTTTTCTTCTCTCTCTCAAAATTTTTTTTACCTTAGGAAGGTGAGTTAATCTTTTGTAGCTATGATGTTTATTTTGGACTTTTATGTTGCAAATAAACTAAATATGTTATTTTTTCATTTGGTTCCTCTTTTTAAAAAATTTGGCATGTATCTACTGTTAGAATAAAAAAAATTCTCAAATAAGAAATTTGTTTTCCCTTTAACAGATTGATCTTCGATTCTCTATTCTGATTGGAAGTAGCGCAACAGTGGATCTGCTATTTATTCATATATCTTTTGTAATATAATTTATTATAATATTTTTATCATCATAATAGAGTACCATTTTTTTTATCTAATCATGAGAATATTATGATGTCCGAATTTAATTGACTATTTATTCAGTTTAAAAAAATTTACTATTTGAAATTTTTTCCTCAATTTAGCTCTTCATAATACAGGATGTGTAGGTGTCTTCAAATTAGTAAATCTGGTGATATTAAAATATTTTATTTTAAATTTATTATCCATATCAATTGTTGACTTTTGCATTCACCATGTTTGAGTTTTAATGATACGGTTTATAATATTACCACTCTCCGTCGATCAGAGAACCCACATTCATAGTCTTGTTGATTCAAATTGTTGACCTCATTATTTATATTTTAAAAAAAATTTACCAGTGGACTATAAGTGCAACATTTTCCATTAACTAAAAACAACTTTGATTATTCTACGTACTTCCAAATTACGTTACTGGAAATGCTTTGCCAATAACATTATAGGTTATTGATATGAAAATATTATAATGAAATTTCGGTTAAGATCCACTCTGTGTTTTGAAATAAAGTCTGTGATTGATCCCATTTAAGAATTTATACAACTTCATTTATTTTATTTTTCTATTTGCATGGTACATAGAAACTTTGAAGTTATTCATATCTAAATATCATCAAAAAAAATAATTTCCTAGATATTAGTGATTAGGATATATATGTGAGTGATGTGATGGTGCCTATTTAAATTTCATATTTTTATATTTTACCCTGGGAAACCCATCCAGTATTGCAAACCTGGATATGTTTCTACCATACCCTCGATAAACTTTGTCACCACATCTACAATCACAAACACCAATAAAAAATAATTCCTTCAAACAAACAAACATGAATATCAAAGAACCTAATCTTCGCAGATTGACAATGAAATGTTTAATATAACAATAGTATTTCAATTAATTCATGCGAAGCTATATTAACAAGTTTGATTTCATTTTTAAATATTTGTTAAATTTTAATTTTCTGATAAATATTTTTTTGTATTGGGATGTCTTGTACTTAAGGGGTTGTAAACCTTTAAAAAAGAATGAATAAGATATTTTGATTTATTTGTGATATTAATTATACTTTCAATTATTTATGACTTTATCTTCTTATGTTCTTATTGTAGTGTATTATCTTCAACTACTTATCTGGTTGCATCATATTCTACGTCCACACCACCTTTAAACCAAAACAAGTAAGTTACCAACGTCCCTGAATATGATATATATATAAAAAAATTATTTCATATAATGCCATTTATTCAAGTATTTGAAGGATTTTATTACATAACATCCAACATAATGGAAAGGAGACCTAATAATTAACTTTGCTTCCTTAAAGAGAAATTGTTTATATTTATTGTTGTATTTAAATTATTTATTTATTGTACATGTGGGTGTCATGCAAGATATATATTCCTACTACAATGTTCAAAAATAAAGTTGTATAAGTTTACTGATAATGATAAAGTTGCTTAAATTTTTTCTTTTGGTTCCTCATTTTTAAAAATTTGGCATGTCTCTACTGTTAAGAGAAAGAATTTTCAAATAATAAATTTGTTTTAAGAATAAAGGGGATTGTATTGTTTGTCTTCCTTTAAATGACTCAATGCATTCATTATTCATTCATTCATCCACCCCCTCCATCTCTTCGTAATGTATGTCTTTTTAAATTCTTGAAAATCTGTACTTGTCATATGACTATACATATTCTTGAATTCAATTTAATCATCCTTCAAGAAACAATAAATACCAAATAATTGTGTATTGTTGAATTCTTTATGAACTACTTCAATTTAGAATTCAATGAGATTCACACATTTTATTCATACCAGCCATGGTGGAGATGAGCACTGCTTGGATATAAAAGTTGATATTGGTGATGTGCGGACCGTCTCCTAAAGATCTCCAAACGGGTTCATGTTAATTTCTCTCTATATTTCTTTTTATTTATTTATTTATCTTTGGTGGATAGTTCTAATCTTATGATAATCATCGAAGCATCGTGGAGGCGGTTAAGCCGACCATTTTGTATTCATATTATACATGTCTAAGGTTTTTTTTTTGGAGGGTTACACCCAATAAAAAGGAAAATATTTTTATCTCATATGGTTTCTTCTTTTTATTTGTTGTTAGAATTATACAATTAAAGTCTGAGAATAACTTGTGAAAGATATGTTGTGGAATTGTTATGTCGACTCTTATTTACTATTTTCTTTCTTCTGTTCATTATTTTTTTTGCTAGATCATGTAGTGCATCTCTTTTTTTATTATTTAGTTTGCTATAATCTTTAAGAAGACATGTAACTTGTAATGCGGTACATCAAATCACAATCTAATAAACTATTGTCCACTATAACTAATATTCATATATTTCACATTTGTATAAATAATTAATTAACATTATTCATTCTGTAGGGTTATTTTTTCATTCATTTTTTAAATTATATTCTCACGCATCTAAAATGATTGGTTTGATTTCAATTTATTCTTTTCTTTTCTTATAATATGTTGGGATAATTAAGTATGATTTATGAAACTTAAATAACACTGATAAATAATAAATAATAATAATAGGATCCAATTTTTGGATACTCAATTAAAAAACACTCCTTTTGACAAAATCCAAATTGATGAGATATTGATTTTATTTTCAAACAGATGTGGATTTATTTTTAAACATACACAAAAAGGATAAGTAACACATGGTTGAAAACATACTACAAAAAAAAGTAAAAATATGCTAATGACAATCTAAGTAAAAATATGACTAACACATATAAGAACATTTTTTTTCAAAGTAATTTGAGTTATAGATAACCGAGGATAGATTACCTATCATTTGAGTTTGAAAACACAATACAGAATAAGATAAATATTTACAGATAGGACACTACAAAACAATACACGCCTGATTTTATCTTCTATTTTTAAAACTATATATAAGTATGGAGAATAGAATATTATCCAATTTTGATAAACACACTTGAATACGTCATGCAATTTTTTAACAAAAATAGCACTATGAATAAATCCCACAATTTCTTTTAGTTTTATTAATACGATTGAATTTTTTTATTGTTATATGATTCAAATATTGCTTAATTGTAACTTAAAGTCATAGGTTTCACATTTCCTTAAATTATATAACATCATTTACTTTTCAGGGTTATTTTTTTCATTTAATTTTTCCAATTTATGTTTCATACTTTTGGAATCGTTCGGTTTGATTTTAATTTATTCAAAATATGTATAAGACTTATTATTGTGTTATTCCCTAAACATCACTAATACATGTTTTTCCATTGTGATTCATGTGAGGATATTTTTTTGTTTGATTAATTATTCTTTTTCTTTTCTATGTTTAGTTTTATTTCATTGGTTTTGATCCTTTCATGTTCCATACTTCCATTTAACTTAGATTTTGAAACTCAGTTAAGGGTGCGTTTGGTTGTGCGATTACAAAACTGATTCTGTAGGAATTTGAGTTTTAAAATTGATTATGCAGGAAGCTCACTTTCCCAGCATTTAGACACTATTTGCCTGAAATCTGTGTGCATGAAGCTGCTACAGTAAAACTGTTTAGTTGCACGATTGCAAAAGCAGTTTCTACAATCGCAAACGCTGCGTAATCGCGCAACCAAACGCACCCTAAGACATATTGTTCTTTCTCGCGCATTTAGCTGTGGGTTTAATATAGATGGATCTCTTGGATTAAATTTTTATTTTATCTTTTGTTGACTCATCGAATTACATTTTTTTTTGTCAATATTACATTGAGTTTCATATTGGGAATTAATTTTGCTTGTCATGTTTGTAACCTGTATGGCCCTGTGGAGTTGCCAGATTTTCAATAAACTCATAGCACATTTTACTTAAACAGGTTAATGTTTTTTTTCTTTTCTTTTGTTGTCTCATTGAAGTACATTTTTTTTAGTTTATATTGCTATTGTTGTATAATAAAAATAATGTAGATAGTTGAATAGTTGTGGATCACTTCTCTTCTGTATTCTCAATTATTTTTAACTCTTTGTTTTGATTGTGGATATATTTATATTTCTTGAAACACTTTGCATGTATTTTTTTGTAATTATATTATAAATGAGTTCAATTTTTTTAATAAACATTATATAAGATTGTATGAAAGTGCAAAAGCAAACAAATATTCATGTTAGAAGACTACTGTAATTTATGCATAATGAGAATTAAAATGTTATGATTATTGTGCAATCATGTGCAGGGCTAAATTTTAGATGAGTTATTATATATGATCGAGTTGTGTCATGCGTATCAAAAATTTTGAATTTATTTTCTTTATTTTTTAATGGGATAAAAATCTTAAAATATGACAACCAATATGTATTCAATACAAAAAAAGATAGGATGACATGTTCCACTTTTATTAATTAAAAACTTTTGGGTTAAAAAGTTGGTCACATTTTTTAATTTTTTGTCACTGATCCAAATTTATTTTTACTGACTTATCTTAACAAACATTTAATGCAACTTAATATAGTTAATATTTGTAATTCAAATCAACAAAATAATCCATGTGCATCGCACATGCACATTAGCTAGTGATGTAATAAAACAATTTAATTTAAATCATATATGGTACAAGCATGTATCATTATATGATATGACATTCAACTACTTTTCAAAACGGGTACCCCTATCTGATTTTATAAATTTTTCATATACGGATTTAATTTAAAGCAGTTAAAGTGATATTTTCAAGACAAATTTACATGATTAATTCTCTGTCAAAAGTGCTAAAGAAAGGTTTTGGTGGTGTCTTATTGATACCTACAGCTAGCCAAGAGTGAACTGAGCTGCCCCAATGATTTTCCCCAAAGCACATCACACCAATCATCATCTATTTACTAGCATAAAATTTAAATTTGCTTGAACTCTTGTTGAAAGAATATAATTTAGAAAAAAAATTCCTCCTAGTAAAGAGAATATCAAGATGGAGATTGCTGCAGGCATTGAGAAGGCAAAACAAACAAATCATGCACTGTATGTTCTGTTACATTACATGTGATGAATTACCCCAACTTACAGAACCAAGAAACCATTAATCATGGCTTAGGGTGGATTAAACACCACGCATTATTGCAGAAAACACAAGTTACTCTCACATTCATGCAAATTAAGCCGTATGTTGAAAGTATCGGTGGCAATTTTCAGGTGCAGCTCGCCTTATACGCTTCCCATCCTTGAATCCGGTACTCCCTGGCAGCCTCGGAAGGGTTAGGCGCCTTTATGATGCCCCGGCCGACGATGATCATATCACTCCCTCTATCATGGATTACCTGAAGGTGTAAAATTGTATGAGATTACAACAGATGATGCCATCTGAACCTCATCAAGTATACATGATCCATGACCTATAGTAATCAAATAATGACATGAATGACAAAAAAAAAATGTATGTATGTCAATGTCATATGTGTGGAGACTTGGCATTAACCATTGTTGTGCTACAAACGAAAGTTGTGTGGACTTCATTGATTGAAAGATATACATTAAGTATATCATTCAATTTCATGGGATGCATTCAGGTTAAACTATGGGAAGAATTTGGGTGATGTGACTATAATAGTAGAGCTACGAGGAAAAGCTTGTGTTTAGTTGGAGTCGTCCACAGGTAGGTTTAGATCAGGTGATCACTAATTCATAGGCTAACATATTCAATATCTAACAATCATACCTTTTCCAGATTGCGGCCCATACCAATATATTTCTGTTTGCGCAAACAAAAAAAGAACAAACAAGGATAACTAAAATTCCTTCATAAGGCAATTAAATTTTTCTTTCTTTTTCTTTACCCAACTTGATTAACTCTAAAGTTCGTTAAATATCCAATTCTTAGAAGTTACCCTTGTCCAGTCCAAATAAAATGAATTGACCTTACATGTCCCATTCTTTACAGCACATGTCACCTCCCATTTTCCCAGGATCTCCTCCATCATTTTGATTCGTATGGAAATTTGTAAGTGTTTCACTAAATATTGCTGATAGTGCAGTTCTGAGCCCTACTAATGATTACCTGACAATTATCAGAAGCATCATTCTCAAGAGTTCAACCACCACCTTTCACTCTTTTTATTTAATTCTTGAACTCAACATCATTTTGATGATTTATACGTCAATATATTTTTCAGATCATTCATCAATCCATCTCTTTATATATTATAGTATTATTTATATACTATGTTTTCATGAAAGTTATTACATGAAGCATTTGACAGCAAACCTGCTTGGAAGGTACAAGTTAGATCGAATGGTAGGAATAAATTAATGCAGTAATTAAGGAGGTGGTGCAATGAATAGTCATCTGAATCCCTACAACCTCCCAATCCAACTTTGGAACCCACGTGCACACATGGCCACACTCAAAATATGAGCGCACACAAAATGACAAAATTCAAGATAATCCTTAATCATAATTATAGCCGGTGTGCCTAATACCCTCGTAGTTTCTGCTCTTTCAAACAATATCAATTCAAGCTTGAATATGACTTTGACTTTGATTGCCCTGTAGTTTAGAAAGTTTCAGATATAGTCTTTTCAATAGATATTGCCAATATAGCAGATCCTTCCACTGACAATTAAATGAAAATTGGATTAAAAAAAAAGTACTCTGTTCTGCTCAATGCGTCTAGGTTGAGAAAAGTGAAATTGTCATCCTTATGAAGAGTATGTAATTTGATGCTAGGCAGCATTCATGTACATCCTAAAATTGATTGTCCAAATGGTGATTTTGTATATAATAAAGGAGAAAAATTAATACCCAAAAGGTGACAGATGTAATAATAGTATTGACCATATGAATAAACATAACCAAATAGAAGAAAACATGAAAAACCACCAGAAATATTATTCAAACAATGGTTGATATAAACACACAAAATCAGTGAATCAATGACCAGATCTATATATGTCACAATTTAATACCATTGGAAAATCCATGCACAAAGAGGCAGTAAAATGAACTACCATATAGTAGGCAGTAAAATGAACTACCATATAGTAGGAACATGATAGCAAGATAATAATAGAATCACACTCACAGAATATGGAGCGTTGTACTGTTGGCCAAGTGAATCTCCTCCCGTAACCATCTGAACACCTGGAGTTGCATGAATGAATGATGGATGTACTGGACCAGCCTGCCATGATGCTGGATTAACGGAAATGAAGCCAATGACAAAATCTGCATGCTCTTCAGCAATTTTCACCGCAGCAGATGTGTAGTCACCCTTTGCAAGATTGCCAGATGAACTCATTTCAGCAAGCAATAACAATCCTCTACCCCGTGGCAAGCCCTACATCACCAACACAAAGGACACTTAAAGAGGTATGTCCTGAGACACGAAAGGGTATTTTGCTCAAAGTTCAATGCCTGACCTTTAATTTTAGACCATCCACAATGCCAGGACCAGAGATTATGTGAGCATTAACAATATCTGCCCAGTCCAATATGCGGAAAATACCTCTGAAATGACAAAGCCATGATTTTCAAGCAACAAAAGATTGAGCAGATACATGGAAAAAAGAGTACAATGTGCTACATAATGATGTCCAAACATCATACAAGGATAATTTTACCCTTCATACTGCATTGTCACTGTATTTCCTATATCAGCAAACTTGCGATCTTCAAAAATAAAAAAGTCGTGTTTGTCTGCAATCTTCAGTAGAACACCCAAGTAATCATTCGTTAGTTCAGACAACACAAGATCCTTAAAATCTTATATATGAGGGTCACTAATTAGTGAACAACATATTTAAAAAAAATTACATGCCATAAAATGATAAGCAATCACATTGTGAAGTAATAGTAGACGGAAAATATAATCAAAGAATGCACTTTTTCGGTGGAATTGGCCACCTGTTTTTGTCATGCACAGCCCATAATAAATAGAAATAATTTTTGACCTTGAGAACCATTAGTTAAAGATTTAAAATGCTAAAATAAACCCAACAAAAAATACTTAGATGAACATGCATCTTGCACAAAAATAGGGATCCATAAACCCAACTAAAGAAATTTTGAAACTTAATGCAATCAGTCAATGTAAATTCTATCTTTGTGAAACATGATAAAAAGAAGTACACAAGAAAAAGCATATCATATCAGTAAATTATTAAAGTTCAAGAAAATACCGCACGAAGTTTGGAGCCGAAGTCTGGTGTAAAATCAGGAAAAATATCCACATGGGTTTTTAATAGGCAAATCTCTGGTCCGACCTGCATACATTCAAATTAACTGCATTTAAGTCATTTACCCTACAGGTATCAGAAATAAAGGCATATACCTTAAGCAAATAGTAAATGCAGAATATGCCTTTTATGAATACTTGCAGGAAAGAAAGAAAAAATTTACACATTCCAAAATCATAGGGTCGGTTATATAATGCCTCAACCCATTTCAACAAACAAAGACTAGCCTCTTGCTATCTAATCTCTTTTGCAATGAATAGTAGTTCCAACAGATAACAAATGGAAAATACTTTAGAGCAAGAACAATGGAGGCAAAAGAGAAGAAAATGAGCAATTTGTAATTTCCACAAAAAAAAGAAGCTTCCCTCCTAAACTAGTTCCACAATAATGTAGAACAGTACCAGAGGAGTTACACTTCATGTTACACGCAGAAGGCATCCCTACTTGCTGAATAAATCCCACCCAGTCACCCACCAAGTGAACTCAGCACAAATTCCAAAACAGTTCAATCAAATGACTATCTTCTAAACTCAAATATCAGGAAAAAAAAACAAAAGAAAGAAAGAAAATGAGCGACTCATTAAAACACAGATTATAATGCATTAACAGACCCATATGCTCAACATGAACACAAAAAACAATCTTTACGAAAAACTCAAACTGAAAGATTAAAACTTTGTATAGACAAACCAAAACCCTCTCAGATAATGAACTCAACTTAAATGTATTACAGTTCAATCAAAATGACAACTTTCTGAGGAAAGGAAAAAAATTTGAATTTGCCTGAACTGATACAATCAACACATGATACAATCTCTATAAAGAAATACAAACCTTCTCAGCCAAGCTGAGCAGCTCCGCCGCAGTGTTAACATCCGCGGCCAGGCACAGGTTGCTCTGCTTCCTCTCCATAGTCTCCAACAACCTTCTCCCCATAGGGTTCCTCGCCATCCCCGCCCTCTCCGCATACGAAACCCTAACCCTAGCTTTCGGCGTCGCCACCACCGCCTTTCCGGGGACACTAACCCTCCTATTCTCATCCAAGAAAGCCCTCACCTCCCCCGCTTTCTCCTCCGTGACCTTCCCATTCCTCACCAAAACGTCCAGAATCTCAGAAAGCTTGACCACCGAGTGAAGCTCGATCCCCTTCTCCTTCAGATTCTCCCTCCCGCCCTGCTCGCGGTCCACGAGGACGGCCACGTCGGTGACGACGAGCCCCGCCGCGCGGAGCGGCTCGGCCGTCTCGAGCACGGACGCGCCGCTGGTGACGAGGTCCTCGACGACGAGCACGGACTGGCCAGGGAGGAAGGACCCCTCGATGGACTTGGCGGTGCCGTAGTCCTTGACCTCCTTGCGGCGCATGAGCATGGGCACGGACCTCGTAACGGAGAGGGCGGTGGCGATGGGGAGGGCGGTGTAAGGGACGCCGCAGACGAGGTCGAAGCCGGCGGGGGCGGTGGAGTGGATGAGGTCGGCGATCTGGAGGAGGAGGGAGGGGTGGGAGACGATAAGGCGGAGGTCGATGTAGACGGGGGAGGTGATCCCCGATTTGAGCTTGAAAGAGCCGAACTTGACGGCCTCGATTTCGTGGAGCTTCAGCGCCAGAGACTCCATTGAAGGCTGTGGTGAAGAAGACTAGGGTTTCTCTTTTTTTTTTTGTTCTCTTTCTCTCGCGCTATCGAGTAGGGTTTTAGAAACGATAAAGCTCTTTTTGGAGAAAAGGAGGGGAGGGGAGGGAGAGGGTTTTGAGGGGGTGGGCCACCTTATATCATGATAATTCGCATGGTCTAGATTTTGTTATTGTTATATGTATAAAGTTGTCACGCATGGTAGTGTGTTTTGTGAAAATTATGTTAATGAAATAAGTGTAAAAAAATATTAAAATTTAGATAAGAGTTATGATATTTAGGCTTTAAAATATATGTTTCACTCACAAGCTCCATGATGTGTCATCATCTCATTGATTGATTTGTTGATTTTTTAAAAATGTTAAAATGACAAAATACAAATCTGTCCTTCATTAAAAATCTCTCTCATTAACCCAAATCACTTTTTTTTCTCTAATGAGTTACTAATTTTTCATATTTACACCAAAATTTATGTATTTCAAAATTTGAATTTTGAAATCTTTCTCTAGTAACTCAATTTTCAATTTTAATTATACACAGATCTTACCTAAATTACACCAAAACTTACTTAAATTGTTTTTTTTTTTTGTCAAAATCCTTCAAATGACTACTGTTACATTTAAGAATGTAATAAAAATAACACAGATTTAAAAAATTAGTCGACATTTATTTATTTTTTGTCAAAAAATTTACATGTAGTTGATTGTTACATTTATGAATGTAACAAATATAAATCAATACATGCATGCGGTTGACTGTTACATTTACGAATGTAGAAAAAATAACACAGATTTAAAAAATGACTATTTACATTGTCAACAATGTAGCAGTTTTATCAAACAAACTACCCTTTAAAAAATGTAACAATATGAAATGTTACATTTAGATATTGAGATAAAAACAAATCAAACTATGAAAAATAATATTCAATACATGAAAAACAAATGAAACTGTGAAAAATAACATTAAATACATAAAAAAAATTAGACAATTAAACACTCACGTGATCATATAATTCATCCAAAAATAAAACATACAATTCCAATTATGAAATACAAAAATCTAATCTTTATAATAAGAGCTCCTCGTCGGAGGCCCAAACTAAGTCAGAAATGAAAAGCGATGAGACAGGATTGATGAAAAGAATGTATCACTGAGGTGGAATTCATGACCGCATTGGAGTTTGGCGATGGATCTCTCCCCAAATCAAAAAATAATAATAATAAAAAAAAGAATTCATGTCTTCTAAATTCATAAAAAGTATAATTTTAGGATCTGTTGCATGAATAAAAGCTTCAAATTTATGCAATGGTGAAGAAATACAAGAATTAATGATACTCCACGATTTTCAGAATAAAATCTTGAGGTGGTTATCAAATAAAGAGTATAATAGGTAATGTACAATTGCCACCTCATGGGGTCTATTTGGGGTCTGTGAAATTGGGGTTTATAAATCATTATTATTTAGATAAATATGACCCCCAAGAAATTACAAATAACCATGTTAGTTGGTTGTACGCGCATCCATGCATAATTAAATTATATAAGCTATTTTATATTAAAATAGGAAGATAAACAAAAATCTATATTATTATAAACAATTATTATAAAACAAAAGCAATGTTTGATAACTGGGGTTCTATTATGTATAATTTATATTGTTGAAATAAAAATATATTATTATATTTCAATATATACTTATTTTTCATATAACACTTTGTTCGTTTTACAAATCGAAATACACCCTCATATATTATTTATGCATTTATTAGTCATCTTACAATCTATATATCATCGTAGGTGAGATATATACATTGTTAATTTTTTTAATGTACGCGCACCCACACATCATTGAATAATATAAACTACTTTATATTACAATCGAAAGATAAACAAGAGATCATATTATTATAAGCAATTCTTCTAAAATAAAAACAATGTTTGATAACTGGGGTTGTATTATATATTTTTTAAATAAAAAATATATTATTGTATTTTAGCATATACTTATTTTTCATACACCATCATATACCTCTTTAATAATTTAATAATCATCTTCCGATGTATATATCTCCGTATATACCTTGTTAATTTTTTTAACACTTACTAAAAATAAATATATTAAATTTGAAATGATACAATATTTACTATTTTTAAATATTAAAACATATGATAACTTCATTTGAGGTTGTATTTGGGATTGTACCTAACATTAAGTGAATATTCATTCAAAGTTATATTAAAAATAAAACAACAAAACACTTATTCATTCTCTTTCAAAGCCATTAATTTTTGAAAAATTATAATAAAAAACAATTTAATACAAAAACATTGCAAAAAAAAAAAAAACTTATTTCCACATCTAAAAAATTGATACATATAAATCCAAAATCAATATAAAAAAATAGAACAAATTTCAGATTCAAAAGTAAGACATCCATCAATAATTTTATTAGACTCAAATGATTTCGATTTCATTTATAATTTTTTTATTTATTAATGTGATTAAAATATTTATATTTTATAATTTTATGGGTATCTTCGTGACCTCAAAAATCATTTGATGAAATTTCATGAAATTTGAAGTCCGAAAAGTCATGTTTTGAGATTAGGAACCTGATTATAAATCTTTTGGGATGTGGAACAGTGACTTGTTTGTAACACATTAGGGTCTAGTTTTGAAACTGATAGAACCTGGAGGTGGGTCTGCAAAAAGCCTGGGAAAAAATAAAATTAGCCATTTTTTATGACAGACTTGGTTATAAATATGAGAGACTTGTTTATAACACGGTCGTTTTGTTAAACTTAGAGAATTTGGAAGGGACCCAGTTATAAATATGAAAGGTGTGGGGGCTAATCTGCAGAAAGTCCGGGAAAAAGACAAAAACAGCCGTTTTTGTTAGGGACGAGAGACTTGTGGTATAACATATAGGGGTTGTTTGTAAAACTTCAGAAGATGGGGGGTCTATCTAAAAAATGTCCCATTGTTTCTCGCTGATCTTTGGCGCTAACCTGTACTGCTCGGCGTAGACATGCCTGCTGTAGCTCTTTATATAGAGTATAGATAATTGATTAAATATTTTTAAAGAAATTATTAATTATAAATTGTCAGATTGTCCTTATTGAAATCATACTTCCCATTCAGTTTTTTTATTGAATTTTTTTGTTTGAATCAATAAAACAAATTGTTATTTACATATAACTTTTTGTAATAAAAAATACCACACACACACATGCATATACAAACATATGGACATGTACATATGCATATATACGTTGATACAGTCTATACACTGCGATATTGCAGTGCATATAGTTACACAATTTATAAAAACTTAAATTTTTTTTTTTAATGAGAAAATATACTAGTCTATTTTAATACAATTTACTTTTTTTAATAGTTTTTAAAAAATAAGATATTAAGTATTGCCTCATTTACAACCATTCTGCACATCTTGTAATCTCTTAGGGCCCATTGAATAGAGGCATAAGCTATTTTGAGATTTGTACGTATTTCATGAATTATTGACTTTATTAACAGAATAAGTGATTTTCCGTTTGGTTGTGTTTTCTGTTATTTACGTTCAGAAACGTAATAATAAAAGTTGAAGTGTTTGGTTGATGAATAATAAAATGTGAATAAGGTGTAAAAAATTGATTTGACATGTGGATCTTATTGATATATAAGAAGTAATGACAGATGATTTGAAAAAATAAAATAAAAATAAATGTGAAACTCACTTATGATTGTTATTGGAATATGCTAATTTCATAGGTAAAAGGGGTTATTATACCCTTCATTATTTATTATTACAGCATCAAATACCATTTTATTTTCTTCACCCAAACATTTTTTTTCTCTATTTCATATCTATTCTTACTTATTGTCATCTTATTACTCCACCCAAACAAGATGTTAAAGAATAATAAAAACATTTAACAAGATACATATCTTTTATGAAAAATGTATATAATACTTTTTTGACATTGAGTGATGTTTTTTTATTAGAGAAAAATCTTCTGAACTCTGAAATCTTATTGAAATCATAAAAAGTCCCTCTAAAATCATAAAATCATCATAGGTCCCCATAAAGTGTATATGATTAACGAATTTAGTCTCCCGGTCAATAGTATATTGAAATAAGTCATCAGAAACTTACTAAAATTGGATTCAATCCCTACAAATTTTATAAAATCAGATTTAGTTCTTTGTAAGATAAAAATACTCCTATTATTTTTCAACATCCCCATCTTCTGATATGTCATTCTCATCAGTAAAAAAAATATCCATAGAATCTCATTTGATCTACTAAATTTTGTCATTTTTTAACATTTTCATCTCAATTTCGTTACAGAGACTGAATAAAAAAATAATAGTTTCATCAATCCATTATAAAATCAATAGAGAAAACAATTTAAAAACCAAAACAAATTTTATAATACATTCTTAACTCAAAATTACTAGCAACAAAAAAGTGTAACACCTTGATTATAAAACTGTAATTTATTTAATAAAATTTAAATAAATCAGTATATATTTTTAGATAATCACATTGATTTTTTGTAATTTTAAGAAGATTTCAGGAAATTAAGACGATTTTTAAATTTCACAAGGATTTTTTTTATTTTCATAAGTTTTAAGAGAGTTATATCGATTTTTACAAAAAAAATAAAAATTAAAGAGTATAACAATAATTTATCATGCATGGTTAGGGAAAATCAGGATATGAAGCTGATGGACGGAGGAGAAGAGTGAGGAACGAGAGGATGGAAAAAAATCTTGGAGAGGGGGCGCTCCATCTCTTTTTGCATATTTTTTTATGTTTTTTTTTTTTCATCTTTCTTGGGTGGGACATCTAATTTTGAACGAAGTGAATCATCCAATTGGGTGGGATTGAAAAAAAAAAGTTTTAAAATAGAAAAAAATCCATATAACTCCCCGACTTTTCTTAAAATCCATACCTAGTAAATTCAAATTATCCCGTAAATAAAGTTTTAATAAATAGATTATGAATATTTTGTGAATATTTCATTTGATTAACCCTGATTTTTCACATTTTTAACACATTATATGATTTTTTTGTATATTGTATTTTCTACTATGTTTAACTAAACGTAATATTAAAAAGATATTCATCATTTATGAACGAAAATTTTATTCAGATAATTATTTTGATTTACTAGATGTTTTCAAGGGGTTATATGGATTTTAAGAAAAGTTAGGGGGTTATATAAATTTCTGTCAGTTTACAGGGGGTTAAATGGAGTTTTCCCTTTAAAAATAACCGTTCACATCTTGAATCGTGTGCCGGATTCGAACCCCGCGTCACAGAACGTGCACTCACGTCACGTGTTGGATCGAGAACCGGTAGACCCTCCTCATCATCCACCCGTCGAATCAGTGGACCCCAAGTATCGGATGGTCTGTCCACATCGGCGAGTACACGCCTTTCTGACTTCTCAATGAGGGCTTAAAAAATAATAAAAAATAAACGTGCACACACCGAGGTTTTGAATCTCTCTCAGAAAATCCAAAGCAGGGGAAGGCAATGATCGAGTTTGTCGAATTGAAAAACCAGAAATCGAAATCTTGGAATCTGTGAAAAAAAATGTCGAATCGGCAGGTGAATACCGATTCTCAAGGTACGATCTCGTGATACCTTCAATGGTCTCGATTGTTTGTTGATCAGAGTGGATTTGGAGTGTTGTTTGAGATGCAGACGTGGTTTTTCTTCGCATTCGTTGTTTGGTTAGGGAATCTGAACGCCTAATTGAGTTGATTCAGGAGCCGTTTCAATTATCTTGGTCTGTAAGGGCTGTGAAATTATGAATTAGGTTTAGTTTATGAGTTTTGCAAAATTTGAATGATATTGCGTGGTATAGGAGTGGTTAGAGAATTAGATCCTTATATGTGTTGTGGAGCATAATTGGATTTCTTTCTTACAGTTTCTAGTACTGGTGAAATTCCACTCAAAACAGCACTTGGACTTGTTTGGATTTTGATTTCTCACCATTTGCTGTGATGATCCATACTGAATTACTAATACTGGTTCAACAGGTTCGTTCAGAAGACTGGAAGATCTTTTGCACCAACCAGGAAATAGGTTTTGCGCGGATTGCGGTTCTCCAGATCCAAAATGGGTGTATGTGACTGTTGGCTTTGTCATTTGTAAATTGTTCTGGATAGTTTAGACTGTAGTGTTTTGAAAATTCGTTTTAATATCTGGGCACTTCAAGCAACTGTGGCTTGCATATAGCCTGTCGGGAGCTTATATGGGAGTCTTTATATTGGTGTAATTGCATGGTCCATGGAGGACAAAAGGTGTTCCTATTCTCCTTTGATATATTTTCCTTTCATGCGTTTCTTATATTGGCTGGGTCTGCACTACCTTGAATATTTGTTGAGTGAGAAATATGAAAATTTTAATTTTGTGTAATATTTCTGTTTTGCAAGTATGCCATGGTACTGTTTATCATCTCAGATTTCATGGGCATACATGATCATTTGTGGTCTACTTATCCCCACAAGAGCTTTTCTTAACTGGATCTATTTATTTAAAACAGGTCAGTAAATCTTGGAGTTTTTATATGTATCAAATGTTCTGGTGTTCATAGAAGCCTTGGTGTACATATATCAAAGGTAAAACTAACTCTTTAAATCAATTCAAGAATTTCCATTTTTAATTTTTTTTTAATATACATTTCTCACGATAGGCAAAGATTCACTTTATTGCATGGAGTTAATAACCGCATGGATGAATGGAGAAAAAATAGTAACACTTTGTAAAGGTTATGTATGGATTTGATTCAGAGAACACATACATTTAATTCTAATTATTATTCATTATATAGCAGACAATCAAAGAAGGAAATCTTAGCTTGACTTTTAAATTTAGCTTGTATATTTTTTTAGTGTTCTATGATCATTAATTAGGAGATTAACATGCATGCATGCACAAACTCCTTTGTTTCTTTCTGCAATAGAAAGAGTAAAGCAGAGAATTATTTTAGCCAATTGAGACAATAGCTCATGGTGATCTACATGAAATGGTTTTCTTAATTTGTTTCTCCACTGATCTTGATCATCGCCTTTGCTATATCTATGCTATATCTATGTTTATGTTGGAACTTAAAGTCAAAATTTTGTATAATGAATCAATGATAACCAAAACTAGAGATAATAGATGTTGGCAAACATGTATTTAAGAATAAATGTTTTTCTGTAACACTGACTATCCTTATATGGGCTTGGACCCACAGCATAATGGTTGACAATAGAATTTGCAACCATGAAATCATGGGTTCGAGTCCCAGTGCTTCCCTAACCCACACACACAAAAAAAGACTATCCTCAAAGGAGTGATTATATACAAATAGTATGCAATGTGACAAATGCCACTTCATTATGCATTTTCTGTTTGATAATGCACTACTTATTGACAGACATTTTGAAACTGGTGGGTTTATTTCTGCTGGGTTTCAGGTTACGATGAGCGGGTATTATTATTCACATGAAGATAATTTATTTGAAAGTCCATTCTTTCTGCCAGTGGAATTCGTAGGTGTTTTTAGAGGATGAAAATACATTTTTTAAGATTCAGATATGTCTTTTAATGCTTCTGCTATTGATGACTGGAGTGAAAACCATGCTTTCGTCGTCATGGGAGTATGATATAATGGCACAACTGCGCAATAGATTTATATGTGATTCGAGCTCTTCTTCATTATATTATCATTATTATTATTATAAGCTGCTCGATCATTTAGGTGACCGACGAATTCAATTACCATATCATTTGCATATTATATGGCCATTATTTTGCGACCTTTTCAGGTTAGGACCTCATTGTCTAACTTGATGGATTATAGTAATCTAGTTATGTTTCCCAAGGAAAATGACATTAGTAATAAATAATGCTCTTTGTTAGAGATTGCATACTATTGTTTTAAGAGGAAGCTAGGCCTTTTAATTTCTGAATAGCGTAATAGCACTACTATATATTTTACTGTAATAGTATTACCGACATCTGATACTGAAGTGAATATATTTCTCGTTAGTTGATAATTAGTTAAATTTTGAATACTTGTTTCAGGTTTTATCAGTGAAGTTAGATGACTGGACTGATGAACAAATTGAATCTTTAGAAGACATGGGTGGAAATGCTGCGTCAAATATGATTTATGAAGCTCATCTTCCAGAAAATATTAAAAAACCTAGGCCAGATTCTTCAATAGAGGAACGCTCTGATTTCATCAGGTACAATTTAATCTTGTGCATGTCAAAATTGCATAGAAATATACCATATTCTGAAACAGAACATCATTTCATGAATATTCAGGCGAAAATATGAGCTGCAACAATTTTTGAACTCTAATGTACAGATCTCAACGACATCATCCAGCAATAGCTTCAGCTCACCCCATGACAAGAAGAACTATGAGAAGCAGCACAATGGACATGGATTGCATTTTCTAGGTCACACGTTTCGTCACAGTTGGAGAAGAAAGGATACAGAGCACAAACCAACCAAAAAATCAACAGGGGTATGGTTTATCTATGATTGAACCGAACTATTGTCCTTGTTATTCTTTAGTTCACATAACTCTTCTACTAGACCATCATCGGCATTTTCATGTATTTGTTTTGTATGTTGCTAATATTAAATGACCTTTGTAGATTGGTATGGTGGAATTTGTTGGACTGATCAAGGTGAACATTATAAGAGGAACCAACTTAGCTATTAGAGATGTGATGACTAGTGATCCGTATGTAATTCTCACACTGGGCCACCAAGTAAGCATCAGTTATGAATGAACTATGTTTTATTGTTATATGAATTCTCAATTTAAAGTGGTTTCCTTAATATCATGCCTTCTTGCAGTCTATGAAAACTCGTGTAATAAAGAGAAACCTAAACCCAGTTTGGAACGAGAGGCTAATGCTATCAATTCCGAATCCAGTCCCACCCCTTAAGGTGGTAAGTTGCTATGAATTTTTTTAAGCAAATAATGATGCAGAAATGTGGTAAGGAGACAAACTTCATATTCTTGGTATTCTTCTATAAAAAAATTCTTGACAACTTATTTTATGCAATGGACAGAGAAGTTTTTTTTAAGCTTCATGCTATTTTTTGATGAGGTTGAGGCACTAATAGTACTTTAAGATGGAATTTAGAAGTTTGTTGCTAATTATCTATGAGCAATATGCTTCTATTTGCTCATTATTACATTTGGTCGATTTTGCTTCTGTTTCTTATTGGTGAACCACCTGAAATAAATTCCTTCATTCCCGAGATGCCATATAGTTTATTCTAAGTATTACATCAATTTATATATTGATATTTCTAGAAAGGATAATTCATCGTTATTATGATCTCTAAAATTTTGTTTTCAAGCAATTGTAAAATGAGATAGTTCCATAGTAATAAGTTATTCTAGTTGGCCACTTGTCATAGCTTCAATTATAGTTTCACATGCTGACAATAGATTGGAGCTTGTCATCCATGATCAAGAACATCCATTGATTGAGAATTTGTTGAAATGACTCTGGTTCTTACTGTCGCTTCAGAGGATGTTTTTTGCATGCCCCATGACACTGGATTAAAGCGGTTTTGTGGGAATGACTTTTGTTTTATTATTATCATCATCAAATTTTCAATTTTTTTTGTCTCACACTTGTGTTTTCTTCAACAAAAAAAGAAGACAACCCAATTATCTCTATTAGCATGAATGAGGAAAAAAATTAAAGTAGGAATGAAAAAAGGCCTTTAAAATCTACATCATGTTAGACCATTTTGAGGGAATCCAATACTGATGTAACTTAAAATGCCAAAAATTTTCCCACATCCAATTGCTATGTTTGAGAGGAGATCTGTAGATCAGGTCCCAAGCGTGATGTGGTGTCTCATGTGAAGCTTCTCATAACCACATTTGCCTTGTAAAGATAACCGAGTGGCTAGAGCTAACTATCATCCCATGCAATTCTCAGGAAGTGTATGACAAAGACAAGTTCTCGGCGGATGATCGAATGGGAGAGGCAGAGATCGACATACAGCCACTGATATCTGCGGCCAAAGCATATGAAAATTCAACCATCACCGAGTCTATGCAGCTTGGAAAATGGCTTGCGACGGAGGACAACACGCTTGTCAAAGACAGTGTGATCAACCTTGTGGATGGCAAGGTGAAACAGGAGATCAATCTGAAGCTGCAGAACGTTGAATGCGGAGAGTTGGAAATTGAACTCGAGTGTGTGCCTCTCAGTCAATGAAACACGGGATTTGTCTCAAGTAAGTTTTTTTTATCCATCTAAGCTTTAAGTCTTTGATACTTGTTTTATGTGTTTTTTTGGCTTAAATCTTGTGGGAAAGATAGTTTTATGATGAGTAACCCTAAATCATGTAGGCCACCGTGCATATGATTTTTTTTTGAAAAATGTTGGTCATTCCTGCAGACATTTTGGCAGACCACACATGTTTTAATTTTCTTAAAAAAATATACTTGCTAGTAAAGTACATACTTTACAAAAAAGGACATGTTTGAATCAATTGAATGCATGTATTTTACATTTTCATAATAGAGTCTATACCGGCACGGTAGGGTACAATTGTGTTATGTGATTTTATATATTGTGTTGATGATATGAAGTATGTACATAGAAATGTTTGATTGTAACAATGTCTTTTTTGTCCTTTCTACACGAAAAAAGAAATACACAAAACGAAGAACACACATAGATGAGATGCTTGTACCTAATTTTTTTGGGTATAGAACATTAATTATGTGTATACATGATTACATACACTATTATCAATGTGTATTTTTTGGGCAGTTTTAAGGCTCAGCCACTTCTCTTTGCATCCATTTATTTGTTTTTTTTTAAAAAAAACTGTGAAATATTTTGGAGTGTGTATGCATAATTGTTTCCTTGCTTACACATATAATTATATAACAGTGTAGATGGTGATTTTTGGGGGTTTCTCCTAGCAACACAATACAAATAATGTTAGTGTCTCTCAATTTTGATTTAACTCCTCAACCTGGAGGAGGTAGGCCTGTCAACGGGTCGGGTCCGGGTCAGGTCGGGGTGGACCCAGACCCTACCCGTTTGATTGTCGGGTCCACATCGGGTCTCGGGTCGGGTCGGGTCGACCCATTAACAAAAGTAGGTCAGACAAAGAGAGATTGATAAACTTTTTAAAGGCCTACAATGGCTTCATTTTTATTTCTTTTTAATAGAATGTAATATATTATAAATAGTTTTTCACTATTTTGATTTTTTAATGTTTAATAAGATGACATTTGGAATACGATTTAGATTATTATGCTTTATGTGAAGCCAAAAGATTGTAAAAATATTTCAAATGTTTAAAATTTTACATGAGTATTCAATATTTAGTTATAAATGTTTGGTTGGATCATAAATGTTGGGTTGGATCATAAATAAAAAAAATCACAAAGTATTTGGGTTGGGTCACTCGGGTCCATAGGATCGGGTCGGGGTGGACCCAGACCCGACCCGTTTTCATTGTCGGGTCCTTCGGGTCGGGTATTTATGCCTTCTATCGGGTTGGGTCCGGGTCGACCCGCGACCCGTTGACAGGCCTAGGAGGAGGTCTGGATGCTCTTAAAAAAAGAAAAGGTTTTTTTTTTTTGCATATATATCCTTCTTAAAATCCATTTTTATAGAATTAACCCTATAATATTTAAAAGGTAAAATATATTATAATGAATTGAATTGTATTATTTATAGAAAATACCCCGTGACATTAAGTGGAGAGGGGTTAATAAAGCATATGAGATTACATTTGAAATTGTAAAATGGCTGACTGGATCCAAAATGGCTACAAAAATTTTGGGTTGGTCCCTGGATCTCTAACCATTGTCTATTATGGGCCTCTGCAAAATCTCATTTCTAATCTAGGGATATAT
The DNA here is from genome assembly GCA_030737845.1 of Acorus calamus. Classification (NCBI taxonomy): domain Eukaryota; kingdom Viridiplantae; phylum Streptophyta; class Magnoliopsida; order Acorales; family Acoraceae; genus Acorus; species Acorus calamus. The sequence continues at coordinate 24,314,035 of CM060874.1, read as the reverse complement.
AGCTCAATAAAAAGAGAGTTGTATACAAATTCATAATATATCTGAGTAATTTGGTTTATTATATTTATAAAATATTTATATAAGTATAAATGAAATACTTGTTTAATGGAACTTCTAACCTTAAAAGAAATAAAAATACATATTTGTAGGACCCCCTATATATCAGGGCAATATGATATCTCTATATATCAACGTCCCAAACATGATTGTCAGCAACCGTAACGTTCTATTGTTAAAATCGGAAGATTTTATCAAATCTTTATTATGGTATCTTTAACGAACAGCGCTCTCATTACATAAATTTTCAAGCAAGGTTGTCATTCATGCAAATCTGCGGCTGAAAGACTATTGGATAGTTTTTACGTGTACAAAAAATTATTTATATAACCAAACAATATTATTGTAACAGTTTTCTAGAGGCAAATTTCAAATAAATAGTGTTAAAAAGTTACGATTTTCAAAAACTAAGGGATGACAACTTCCTGCGTAATCAGTTTAAAATCTAACGATTTGTATAAAATCAATTTTGCACTTGTTACTAATCGCTGCCTATGATTGGTCCGCCTGAGAATCAGACTCACAGTACTTGAATAAATTAAATCCATACCTTTTTATATTTTTCTAACATAACATGTAAAAACCTAGTATATAATTCCAACCACTAAATTAGGAAAAATATGAGGATTACAAATATGGGTTCGGATCACTTGTGGGTCGCTACAGGGTTCTCCCTGTAGCAATCTAGGGTGATAAGTTACGTATGAGAGAGTCATCGAGTGCACCGTAAAAAATAATGTTTCAAACATTAACAGTAAAAATTCATTAAAATATATATATTTTTTACACTATGTGACGAATCACCATTGGTTGCTACAAGAAGAAACCTATAGCGAACCACTGGTGATATGATCCCGGAGGAATGACGGATGGAATCACATCATCACCCCCATGGCCCCATTAGGTCAAAATGGTTCGATTACCCCCATTAAAAACACTGTCCAGACTCTTCAAAGCGCAAAAACAAAGCATTCATGCAAGTAAAAAATTTACATTATTTTATTGATGATTTTTTTTTGAAAAACAATACACAGCCCCAATTATAGCCTGTTTTACCATCTATAATTTTTTAAAAATCATACATTCATTCATCTTTTGAAGTGCATGCTATTATATAAAATGAAATATATACTAAGATACATAAGTGTATTTTTTTTCATAATGAAATTTAAGTCATATACTATGTTAAGACCTATATGTTATGATAACGTAGTATATAGCGTATAGAGCTGCAAAACAGACTATAAAAATGACTACATATATCAACACCTTTTCTTTTTAGGAAAATACAGAATTTGCTACCGTAATTTTATTACGAAGACAGTGAAAGTCCAAACCCGAATTGGGGTAAGAAAAAAAGAGAGATCTAATTATAAGATTTTTTTTTTAAAAAAAGATCTAATTATGGAGTTATTACACCATGCCGTGGTGGACCAAAACAAGTTGGTTTCATAAATCAATGTGTATTTGTAATAAATAACTTCGTACACTCATTCATGCTGTTGGTCAGATTTTTTTTTTTTTTTTTTTGTATATTCACATTATTTAAAAACCCACCTTGATACTCTATTCATAAATTATCTTTCCTTTACTGCATGCTTAACATTTTTTAACAAAAAAAAGTATAACTGTTTATTTTATTTTTTTGTTTCATATTAGAATCTTCAAACTGACATGTTCACTGAACTAAAGTACGATTCTCAGGGTGGTTGTGAATCTTGTGATCATTTAAAATTGAACTAATAAAATATATTCATAAAACTAAAGTTATGACTATTTTAATGTCCAGCTCAACTAGACAACTACCCTGAAAACCACACAGTTAACTACTTCCAAAGAGTACCAACCAAGGAAACTCATAAACTTGATTTGTATTTTTTTAAGCAACAGAACTTGCAATCACCCTTGTGGGAATCATTATGGTGTGTGACTGAAGTTAATAGTAATGAAGAACATACACCACCAGATGAAGCCATGGGTAGGTTATCTCTTTTTATTTCCCCTGATCATTCCCACATGTGTACCTCTTGAAGATGGTTCAACCAATTCTCATCATGTTAAATTCTTGATCTTGGGAGTATCCTGATCCATGGTTAAGTTTTTTCATCAAAATGAGTGCTGAATGCATTGTAAAACATCCACAAGTCTCCAACTATAGGTTATGGACACAAACACAAGACATGATACAGTGACATGATAAATCTTAAAAAGACTATGACAATGCATAAATAAATAATAGTTATATAATAATTATTTTGAAAAATTGAGTGCAAATCCATGAATTAAAAAATTAACAGTGAGTTCTTTATCCTGCTTCAAATCATAAAAAAAAATGAAAGGATGAACTGCAGGAGAGATCATTAAACCTTCGAAGTTTATAATTAAAACATTTTGTCAGGATGTTTTTTCTTTTCTTATTCCTTTTATTTTAGTTTATTTATTTATTTATTTTTGAAAACCTTTTTGCCAGATCCAAACACATTTACCCACAATTTATTGCTAATCTATTGTGTGAGTGGCAGCCAACTACCCAGTCTTTATCCATTTTGGCAGGCAACAGCCTGTACATATAAAGAAAGAATTGAGTCATGTGCACATCCTTAAAAAGTTCATGTGAATGAATTTATAAATGGACCATACTTTGGAAGGAGATGGAGGATTAATGAATGTCAGAAATTGCAAGTTAAAAGACTAGTCAGCTACACAGATAATCAACAATTGGGCTATTACTCTCCAACACTTCTACTGTCATTCATGTCTAATGCAACATATGAAATCACCTAATCTAGTATATATTCTCTATGTTATATATACTCTCCATATCAGTATCAGTATATACTTTTAGAAAAAAGCATAAAAATATGCATTCAACTCATTCAAGGATATACATTTTTTTTGGAGTGGTGATGATCTTGAAAGAGTTGCAAGCAAAGGAATAGAAGCAACGTTGCTAAATTTCAATGACTAATCCTACATGTGGTACATTGGAACATTTGGATCACTCAAAACAAATGCATCTTCTGTTTTAGTCTTTGTTTCAATATTCTCATAGATAATATAGAAGTCCCTAAGCGCAATAGGTTGTATTTGAATAATAATTTGGTGGTATTAATCTCTCCTATGAGATTGGGTCACTGTGGTTGTTGGAGTGGGTATTCCTTCCTGTTGGCAATGAATGGTTCGGGAGATATAATTTTTCAGGGGATTCTTGAGAGGGGTCTTGCCCCATCGTAAATATCCTCTTTTTCCCTTTTTCAGTTTTTCTCCTTTTACTTTGTATGGAGATCCCTCGTCTCCTCTATGTTCAGGGGCAATATGGCTTTCTCATCCCGACAATGGCATTAGTGATATGGCTTACAAGCAACCAAGTTGTTTTCCATAGTGGCACATTTTGATTCAAAAAGGTTCAAGACTCCGTGAAAAGATTCATCTTGGGTTGGGGTTGCTTTTGTGTGGGTGCCTCTTCCGTTTTTTTCGAGAAGGACAAACTCATGATTGAGGAGTATTCCTATAATGTTTTTTATTACGTGGATCGGGAAGTGTAGTGTAGACAGCTTGTCTACATATAGGCTTCCCCAATTTTCCTTTCTGTTAGTCATCTTTTTTTGCTTCGGGATATGTACTACTTACATTTTTCATTTAGTGAACTGTCAATCCTTCTCTTAAGAAATTTTTTTATAATGAGATTGCTCCTATCTCTTATTTAAAAATATATACTTTATTAAACATTAAACAAAGTATAAACATCAACAAAAAAAATCAAACTGTGTGCGGTCAGCAAAAGTGATTGCAGGAATAGCTCTGTATAACACTTTCCAATCAACAATACATTAGCTTATTGTATATAAGCAGCTATCACCCTAAGCAAGCAAAAGACATTAACAGTTACAGAGTTTCTATGTAAAGGTAAGAAAATTACCTCAATAGCTTTCTTTTCTGTCCATGGTTGGCCTGCCAACAAAGAATGAATTATCAGGTTTCATACACCTCATGATCATGTTCACACATATCTACTTTGATTGTGAAACTTTCATGATCAATCTGAACATCAAACAGAAAGAAAGTTAAAACTGTGACCTTACTCTTGGAGATAATAAAGAACAGGTGAAGGAAAGAATCAGGCATAGAACAACGAGCATCGAAGCCAAATCTGCAAGAAAGAGAATTTATAAAATGAACCTTCAAAGAAAACCAAAGAACTAAAAGAGACTTGCCTTATCTCCTCAGTTAGGAATAACATGAATAAACCTGTTTTTTTTACTGAAAAAATCATGACATAGCATCAGTCCACTTCCAATTTAAGGAGTTGAATGTATAGTTTTAGGATCGACAGCTATCTATTTCGCCATATTTCCTTCAGCATATAAGAACAACATATATAAATGATGAATATATCACTCGCCTCTGTATTACCCATATTTCCTTCAGCGTATAAGAACAACATATATAAATGATGAATATATCAATTTCTAGAACACTTGAATGCATCAACTAAGAAAGATCTTGTTCAACCTTCTTATGTCTCTTCCATAGCAACAAGGTGAAACAAAATCCAGTCATTCATATTGATAAATGAAAAGCCTCTCCCACAAGTTGGCAAAAAACATAGGAAATCAGCAGATAGTTTTCACCAAAGATGCTCAGAGATGGAAACAAAATCAAATTAAAAATTCCATGCAGTTATATAGGCACAAATAACCGATTTCACAATCTCAATCTATTTACACATTCCTTCATATTTAACCAGAAAAAAAAAATAATTAAAAGGGTATTAATATCCTAATAATAATAAAAATGCACACTTGAGGCAAAAAAAAAAATTACCTCCAGAAAATCAAGATATGAAGAGCATAACCCATACTTTCATGTGCTGTTGCATCCGATTATCCTCGCGTATCCATCTTGAACTGTGTTGTATCTTCACTTAATATTTCAATCTTCAATTATGAAATTTGTATCCATGTCGACCGATGCCATTTCAAGCTGTATTGGGTATTATAGGTTGTGGTCATAAACACAAGAAGTTGCACGAAACAGCAACACCTCTTACATGAGATCCACACACACTTCCAACCCGCATTTTCTTCTCTACTGATGAAATTGACGATAATAAATGAAGATTAAGCACATTCATTTCAGCATTCCTCCACAACCAATCATAAAAGAAATATACAAAAAATTGATGCAAGTTTTCACAGATAAAGAAAGAATGTAACTGATACAATATTCTCACGATTATGAACAACAATCAGAAACCCACTAATATAATTAATCCCCACTTGATAAGTGGCAATTCTATACAAAAGGATTGGCATTTCAACACATCACAACATTAACTGCCATCACGTCTGTGATCCATTTACATTCATTCGAAAAAAGCTAAAAAGGAAGTAAAACCTTCCTGATTTATTCATAATCGTTCAACTCTCCAATATCACAGTTTCAGTCAGTATCACCACAATGAATCAATACACAATGTACACTTTCTACATTCTACATCAAGACAAAAAAAATTCACAAATCCCCAACAACTAAAAATCAAATCTTGCATGTATAAAATTCTCTTTTCTTTTCTTTTGTTTTCTTTCTTTTCTCTACAATAAAAAAAATGAAACTCCTACTTCAATTTTTTCTTTTTTTGTTAAACCACACACAATACAATCAATTCCTATCAACAACACCACATGACAAAGGCCGTGTTTCGAATACGAGACCTGGAAATCAAGAAAAGCAGCCGGGGCAGCGGATCAGACCGTACTCATTGCACTCCCCGCACCTCCGCATCTCCCCCTCCTCCTCCGCAAACACTTTCATGCTCCCATTGCACCCCGGGCATGGCACGAACCGCACGTCCCCGCATCCCTCGCACACGATTCCCGGGTCCCGCCTCGGCATCCCCTCAACAAGCCTCGCTAGCTCCCCCGTCTCGTGAAGCTCCCTCACCTCATCCGCCCCTCCGACGTGCCTCCCCCCAACAAACACCTGTGGGAGCGAAATCAGGGATTTCTCCCCGACGAGCCCCTGCAATTCCTTCCGGAACGACGAGTCCATCGACACGTCCCTCTCATCGGCCGCCACGCGGAGGCCCTTGAAGATGTTCCGGACGGCGCAGCAGTCATCGTACGTCCGACGGACCCCCCGCAGCGACGTGAAGTAGATCACGACCTTCTCGACCTTCTTGGCCGGCGGCGGCGGTGGCGGCGGCGAAGGCGGAGGCGGAGAGACCTTGCAGAGGCGGCGGTGGAGGAGGAGATGAAAAGTGGAGGAGACGGAGGGGTCGAGGTCGGCGAGGAGGGTCTCCTCGGACAGGTGCTTCCAGAGGGGCTTGGGAGGGTCGGAGACGTTGTTGAAGGTCTTGGATCGCTGGAAGGGGAGGCGATCGCCGGCGCCGCCGGAGTCGTCGTCGTCGTCGATGCCGGACATGAGATCACCGATGTCGATGACGGTGGTGGGGGAGTCGGTGGACTTGGGGGAAGGATCGGGACCGTTGGATTGGGGATGGAGAGGTAGGGAAGAGTAAGGGATGGTGGAGGAGGTGAGGGAGACGAAGTGGGAGGGGTCGCCGCGGCGGAGGGAGGGGTGATGGACGGCGGAGGAGGCGGGGAGAGAGAGGGCGCGAGGGATGGAGGGCTGTGGTTTGGTGGATTTGATGGGTCTTGATGGGGTGCAACCCATTGTTTTTGATGTGGCGTGGAAGAGGAGACGTGGCTTTCGAGAGAGAGAGAGAGAGAGAGAGAGAGAGAGGAGGAAGTTTTGACGTGAAGAAAGAGATGATATGGTTTTGGAGGGGGACGGTTACGTTGGGGATGACGAGTGAGTGCGGAGAAGAATCGGAGAAGGAGGTGGGGGAGGGCCAGTCAGGTTCGCTTTTTTATTAAAAAAAGAAAGAAAAGAAAAGAAAGAAAGGCTGCTGCTGCAGGGTTTTGACTCTTGCTGATGTTGGTGAGAGCGGATCTGACAAATGCCTTTTCTTTTTTCTCTTGACTTTACTGGAACAATCATTTACATGTAAAGATGCACTTTCCTATCATGTGATTTATCTATTTATTATTTTTATTAAAAATATTGAAAATGTATCGTATAATAGTGTTAACAGCGTATTAGAGATATTTAAAAATGTATTGAGAAATATTTATAGTGTATTGAAATAATTAAGCAAGAGCATTTTATGTAAAAGTTAACAATGTACTGAAAATACTTAACAATGTACGAAAAAGTGTTATCAGTTTACTAAAATAATTGGACGGATGCATTTTTGATATTTTGAATAGTATCCGGTTGGAAAGACCTAAAGATAATTTTTTACCGCAACATAAAAAAATAAAATTTTTCAACAATATAAAAATAATAGATATTCGACCACATAGATCCCTAATTAATTTTCTCAAAAATAATTGTGCTAACGTGCATTACTTCTAGATAAATGGCTTTTTTATATGTATGGATACAAAATAAATTTTTTTATTTGATTTTTTTAACTATTCTAGTTGAAAAACATGGTAATAAATTTTTTTAGTTGATTATAGATAAGATAAAATGTGAATAAAATATAAATAAAAAATCATAATAGATGTGAAAATGATTTAACATATAGTGGTTAAGTGATAATTTTTGACATGTAGACTCTTTTTTATAAGAGATAATGATATGTGATGATAAAATCTAGAGTGATATTCTCATTTATTTTGATAAATAATTTTTTTAGCTTATTCACCCGTATTTCTATCTTATTATTCATCTATTTTGTTGCCTAAACAAGGTTATTAAATAAACTGTGTAAAACTTTGGGGGTGAAGTACATTTATGCTGGATTTTGATGATAAAAGTGATCAAATAATACATATTTCAATTAAAACTTTTTAATACTAAATAATATAATTAATTTTTTTATTTGTAATGATACAAAAATAATTAACACGTATTGGAGAGATATATATGAAAAGAAAAAAAAGGACACACTTATTAGGCGCTTATTGTGCTTGTAAGCAAACTTTAATCAATAATAATATGACTTCATTGTACGGTTCTTGTTAAGCTGAATAAGGTAGCCCATCACATTAATGAGATTATAAATGAATGTGATGTACCGAGCGATCTGTTATAAAAATGCTGGACACAAGCAAATGCAATGTTTTTTTTATATAGATTCAACATTCATTACATTGGACGAATCATAATTGACCGTAAAAATAATGTTACGTGAATATTTTTTTATGCTCAATTTCAATATGTATGTATTTTAAATTTTTTAAAAATAATATACCTCATATAATATGTATTTTTATAAAAAATAAAAAATATGTTTTAATAAATTGCAGTGATGCATTTATAAAAAATGTGAAAATTTTATATTGATGTATATATTTATTAATGTGAATATATATTATGTTCAAAGGGCGAAGATTCTACCGTGAAAATCTGTGGCAATCGACCACCGTGTTCATCAAGGAGTGGGGTATTCATCTAGCTGGAGCAGCAGGGGTTAGGTTCGAAGGAGACATACTAGTTTATGAAGGAGTATAGCTAGATATAGAAGAGTCGCCAGGTGGACTCATCCACCGGGCACCCCCTTTCTTTACTTTACTGCCTTTATTGCTTTTATGTTCATCTACTCCTTTCATCCCCCATTCAGACATTATAATTACACAAACTTAATGACAATGTCTACCATTTAAAAAAATATAAGTATATACTCTGATAATTTTGTGTCAACACGTAAAATTAGAAATGAGGCTAAAAAAAAACTAGGTATAATAACAACGCTCGTAAAACAAATATCAATTAATAAATAATTTTGTAACTTTAATATGTTATAATTATTGTAAGAGGTTTGGTAAGTGCACGGCTATAAGTTGTGTATATTTATTTATGTGGTTATTTTATCATGATAAAATATAACTATAAAATGATTTCATGAATCAATTACTTTTTTTTGTTTTTGTAAATAGTGCTTTCCATTGATTTCTATTGTTTTTCGCAACGGGTACACGCTCAATTCTTGTGCAATTCAAGCTCGAATCACACTTGTCAATAGAGAGAATACGAATTTGATATCAAATGGATATTCAAAATAATTATCCAGTTCTAAAAATTTGGATTCCAATAGTTATCCAAATATTCAAAAAAATTAAATAGATTCAAGTATTTAACGATCCATGAAGGTGGTGAGTACTCTCAATAAGAACGACGAAGTTGGCGCTCTGCCTTTGGATGAAGATATGAGTCTTTATTGTAAAAATATTGCACCCAAAAAGTCTGGGACACACCAGTGTGGTGCCGGCCATAGGAACTCTGACATTGAAGTCAGTGAAGTGAAGAAGACGAAGAAGAACCAGAAGATTTTTTAAATGGGTCGTGTAAGGTAAAGAATGCTTACTCATAATTAGATGTCCCTCTCTCCCCTTTTCGTCCTCTTTTAGCTTAGTGAGTGGTCACGTCTTTCCCGCCCAATTGTTCTTTTGCCTCAGCGAATATCTTTTGACATTCCGCGAGGTACAAGAATGGAGTTTGTTATGATATTGTGGTTGCGTGGCGTCACCTCACCCGTTCCAACTACGACGACGGTGGGATGTAGCAGACTGTTTGTTGGGTTTAGAATGCATCTCTACCAATTTGGTTGGGTAGAGTGATCGATCACGACCTCATTCTGTGGTTTCAATGGTCCCCCTCCTCCTGTAGCCAAGGCTAGGTCTGGACCTAGGTCCGGCTGATTGGATTTGGAGACGCTCCAACAGTCACGTTTTAAGGGGGTTAGAGCAGATGACCTCGATCCTCATAGGGTCGTCATTGGTCCAGTTGTCTTCAACAGATCCCCAATAGTATGCCTTCGATGGAGGATTTGTTATCCGAGTTGTCCTCCTCGGGCGAGGGGTCAATCGTCCAAGTTGATCAATATTTATTGTGATCTTATGTGCTAAGCCTGTCAATTATCCAAAAAAATTACGAATCTGATTTGAATCAGTATTTGGAAAATAAAAAATATTTAATATTTGAAGATTCGGAGTGTGAATATGGATATCAGTGTATCCGATAAAAAAATCCATATCCAACATATATTATATTGTTCATATTTGTTATCTTGTATGATTAATCATACTCATAATATGATTGAACAATCGGGATCAATTTTCTCATGATACTTAGTTGACATTCATAAAAAAAGATTTAATGAATTATGAGTTCAATAGATCCTGTTTAGTAGAAAGATGGATGTTCACTGCTAATTATTGGACAATCATTTATTCACAAACCCCATCTCGGTCCATATCTGGTGTGGGCGTTAGAGCATTGAGAGGGCCTTCCTTAGTACAAGAGGATTGGGAAGGACATACCTACATACCTCCGGTGGACCAGTTATACAAAAAAAAGTCTTATTTTATAATTTTAAAAATTTAAAAGACTAACTTATCCTTATATAATTAAATCATTAACATGCCTCTAACTCTTATTAGGTTATTCCACACTAAAAGCCTATTTTTCATACAAAACAATAATCTCTCTCCAAATGATGCAAACCACCCCTCTCTCCCTACTTGTAAAAAAAAAACAAAAAACACTAAAACCCTAGCCATGTGATATTTTGAATGGTAATGGAGGTTGATCACATTAAGGTAATCCTAAAATTATTCATAATATTTCTTTAAATATCTCACTATTTTTAATTGAGTCTTGATTTAGAGTAATTTTTTTTTGTATTAGTACATATCTCACAGAAAAGTTCATCATAAAAAACTCAAATTATATATCACAAAATCTATCTAATGACAAATAATATAGAGTAAAAATAAGGTTATCAATAAGAATGCGTGAAATACTTTAACAAAATTAAGAGATGAAATATTTTAACAAAATTAAGAGGTGTTGAATAATCTAACAAGAGTTAGAGACATGTTATATAAGAGTAAGTTAATCTTTTGAGTTTTTAAAATTGTAAAATGAGTTTTTTTTGCATAATTTTAAAAAGTGCCCGATTTAAGCATTTCTAATTTTTAGAAAATTTTTTTGGTCATTTTCTCTGTATTTATCATGTGATTCTTTTATTTTGATAAAATAATTTATAAAATAATTTCATGAATAATTAATGCTTTCTATTGTTTTTTTTGGTAAGTAGTGCTTTCTATTGATTTCTATTGTTCCTCGTACACGCTCAATTAACACACAAACCAAGCTCGAATCGCACTTGTCAACTAAGCGAACACGATTTTGATGACAAAAGGATATTCAAAATAATATTTTTTTTTTTGAAAATTTGAATTCAAATAATTATCCAAATACTCAAAAAATCTAAATAGATTCAAATATCTAATGATCCATTATCCAATAATAATAATAATAAATCTAAAATACGTAAAAACAATAATACATAAAAAATTTATAAGCATACACACTGAACATTACATGTTATAAAAAAAAAATCATACTACTACAAAAATATAAAATATTAATACACACATAGTAATATTTTAGATATGTATATTTTCTAGATGGAATATCATTATATTCCTATCTGATCTGAAACATGTCGAATACATATGGATATGAATATAGATTTTCGAATGTTGTATAATTTTTTAATTTTTTAATACATATTTGAATTACATAGAAATATTTTTAAGATAATTGACAATCGTCACTATACTATGACTAGGGTGACCCAAATCCAATCAGTAAATAGAGAAAATCAACCCAAATTTAACTTAACCCAATCATAATTCTAACTATAATGAGAATTCTTCATTTCTATGGATCTAATTTGGTAGTTGTAAAAAAAAGAATATAGATTTTGTGAAAGAAAAAATTTGATCTGTCTAAAAAAGAATACATGAAAATTCCAAATGCAATTTCCTGATTTAGTTGTGTGATTGCAAAACTGATTTTGTAGGAATCTTACACCTTTAACTTTTCAAAATACAGCTTTTGAATACTATTTATTTAAAATTTGTTTGTAGGAAATTGTTATAGTAAAAAAAATTGATCGCATGATTGTAAAAGCGCTTACTATAAACGCAAAAACTAATCAATTTTGCAATCAAACGCCGCGAGATTGCAAAATTGATTTTTTACAAATGGTAGGTTTAAAACTGATTCTATAGAAAACTGTCTTTTCTCAACTTTTAAAAATTACAGCTTTTGGACACTATTTATCTGAAATTTGTTTGTAGTAGCGATTGTGAAGCAGCTTCCTCCAAATGTAAAAACTTCTTCCAAACACAAAAATGAACCTCGAACTAAGCTTGTCAATTATTCGAAAAAATCCGAATCTGTATCTGAAAAATCAGAAATATCCGATATTCGAAGATCCGGAGTGCGGATATGGATATCAGTCTATCCGATCAAAAAAATATTCGTATCTGACATATATTATAAAAATGTATATATTTGTATTATATATTACCCATATTGTTATTTTGTATGATTAAACACAATGATAATATGTTATAATACTATTAATATTTTAATTTATAATATCTGAAATAGAGAATAAATCTTAAAATCTTAATTTTAATATTGACATTTCTTTAAAATATCATTTGATTATTTAAGTTAATGTTAATATTCAAACATGTCAATTATCTGAAAAATAACCGTATCCGATGGGATCCGAATCCGAGAATTAATATCTGTATTCAAATCTGAAAGTTAGGATATGGATATTAGCATACCCGATCTGTATCCGTCCGATTGACAGACTTACCTCAGACGGCCCTTATTTTGTGTTGGGTCGGGCGCTTGGGTTCGGGCCGGGTTGAATCTAATCGTTGCACACCGTTTATCCCCGCGCTTTCGCACGTGCGATTCCACACGCTCGCCCAAAACCCTATGTATCAATCCCCAAACTCCTCTTTGAAAAATTTCTTCAGAGCCCTAACGTGTCTCCTTCTCTTCTCCTCAAATCCACGCTTTAGGTTTAGGGTTTCCTTTCACCGGCAAGAGGAGGCGATGTACGGAGACCCCCAGCAGCAACAGCAACAGCAGCAACCTCCGATGGCTGGGCCTCCACCGCCTCCGCCTCCCATGGGAGGCGATTATCACCGGGGTCCGCCATTACCACCTCCGCCGATGAGACAGTCGTCAGTTTCTTCTACGAACATGCCTCCTGAGTATCACCACCCGAACGCGCCTCCTCCATTCGAAGGTAGCTGTCTCTTTATCTTGAGTTAGGGTTTCGACGAACTTGAAAAACTGAGTTAGATCTTCCAATTGAAAATTTTGGGTCTCTTTTTTCTTTTTAATTGTAGAAGCAGTTTTGCTGTTAATTGGAATGTTGAAGCAAATTAATCAAGATCACTTATTTTGTTATTTGGGCTGAAAAGTTGACCTAAAGCGGGGTTATTTATGTAAATATGCAAAATGAGGCTTAAGTTTTTAGAGAACTTGTTAAAAGGGTGGATAATCAAAGTATCTCTTGGGGGCGTTGTTTATTACTGTATGTTTATAGACCATTGCTTTTTATTCTGGATTCTGTATTTAGATTTAATTAACTATGTTGGACAGGTTTTTGGACCAAAAAGGGACTTGGGGTATTCTATGTTTGTCTTTGGGTATGTGGGAGATAGGTGGTGGTGTGTGCTTCGTGATATGGTGTGCGATTTACCCTACTGCACTGAGTTGTGCGAGGTGCTGGTTGATCGTGGATTTGATTCCTTACATATAAAGCTGAACTTTTTCATTGTTCTTTCTTATCATCTTTTTTTCTCGTGAAATGGTAGGAATTCTATTACCAAATTTTATTGGGGTACAGTGTTCTTTCTTATCATTTTTGGTTAGATTTTGAGAAAAGGGAGAAGGAAAGAAAAAGCTTGAAGTAATAAATATGATGCAACAACCATGGAAATGGGGATTTTGTTTATCCTTTTATTTTGAGCTTTCTATTTAATAAGATGAAAAAGAAAATCATGGAAATGGGGAGGCTGATTTGGCTAGGTAGAAGCAAAATCAGAGATCAAGAAAGGAAGGACAGAGAAGGTTAAGCTATTTTGAGTTTCAAAAATGTCTATGGAATTTGAGGACACAGGTTGTATCTTGAGAATCTATGGGAGCTTACTGAAAGGTAAATTAGGCAATGGGGACATCATATCGTGGGCGCTCAGTGGATTGGATTCATTAGGGATGGGGTGGGCAATGCGTTGCATGGCGTAGGATCCGGCTGTTTGGTTCTGTTGCAGCTTGAGTGGAGATCTCCTCTACTGGGCTTGTTTTGCATCTTATTTGTTTCACCCTTCCCTTTGGTGATTTGGTTTCCAATCACAGCTCCCATGCTTCTTCCTCCCCTCTCGTGCCTTGGGCATTTCAGACTATTGTACTCTGTTTTATTCTTAATGAATGTAGGGTAGTAATGGTGCAACATTTAAAAAAAAAACGGTCTCTGGAACATGTTTCAAAAGTGATAAAAGTAGTTAGATTTTCTGAGAGAGGAGAGGATTACTCTGCTCACAACTTAAGTGGGTTTATTTCATATTTTATTCAAATAAAAATTAAATGATTTTACATCTCTAATAATAAATATTTATGTTCCTTCGAATGTGCATGCTTTTTTTCTTTGATAAATAGACAGTGGGATATATTCATATTAATTTTTTTTGAATGAAAAGGTACGCAGCCTACCTCAATTCCATTAAGAAAATGAAGAAGTTTCCCAAAGCATGCAAAGAGAAATTGAAAGAGAAGGCCCTCTCGCAATGGATGTAGAGTTTTTTTGAAAGAAGATAGACATTTAGATTTAATTTTAATATTAAAAGAAAAGGAATGCCCAAGGCATACACTCAGAACAAACACCCGAAAATAGAAGAAAAAAGAGACTTGACAAGGGATACAAATTCTACTTCTCGATTATTTGTTTGCCCTCCAGAACATAATACTCCTTGCACCCACACAAAAGCCACATCAGTACATCACCGACTCCAACACATTTTCCACATAGATCTTCTCCCCCCGAAAGAGGAGATGGTTATGAGAGGTCCGTAACACCCTGCCGTCAACCTTCTTCTCCAACTTCTTCCTTGCCTCCCGCATTCCTTCCAATGATGCGAAGTTATCGTCCAATCATTTTGCTCCTTCAAGGAGGAGCCAAATCTGCTTTGCCACTAGGCACTGAGGCAACAAGTGCTCCCACTGATATAATAAATCATGCATAGAACTGGATTAAAATTCATCACCTACCCCAAAATAGTTCTTCCTTCTTCCTTCCCCAGATTTCTTGATTATAGGCTAACCATCTGATGATTAATGCTTTCTTCAAATTCCTTTTTTTTATGATATCGATAAAATTTTATATTTGATAAAACATATTATTTGATTTTGCATTTGTTTTTTTTTGGTTTGATTTCAATTTTGTTTGTTTCTGTCTGTTTGGCAGGACATGGAGATAGTTTTGCTTCCCGAAGGATGAGGAAGCTTGCTCAACGACGAGCGGTTGATTACACGAGCACTGTTGTGCGATACGTTCAGGTGAACAAATGTGTAGTTTCAATCATTATTGGTGCCTCCATGTAACCCTTGTAACCTTTGTATCTTTTCATTGTTTCCCAGAAAAAATCAAATATATCTATTCATCTTTCATTGAATCAAGGAATCTTAACAGTGAATCATCTGTATTTGTTTTGTCTGATTTTTCTCCTGATTTATTACTATTATAAAAAATGCGTAACAACGGAGAGTGCGTCCACACTCTTTAGCAAACCAATAAAAATTAAATGAGGCATATTTAACCGATGAAATTAAATGAGGCATATTTTTCTTAAACCAATAAAAATTAAATGAGGCATGTTTTAACCAATGAAATTAAATGAGGCATATTTTTTTTCTCATCAATACCCACATCCCTTAAATTTTAGTGATGCAATCAACCTGCTTATATCCAGTGTTCTCCCATTTCTTTGGTTTTGGATGCCCTTATCATTACAATGTGGACCCTGTCGTTGTTTTGGGATTTGGTAAGAAGAAGGTTAACTATATAATGTACTGCTATGACTGTGCTGTGATTTTTTTGCCATCACAGACCCACGATTTTGTTTTGTGGTGCTTCTCTTTCACGCAGAGTGGGTCCCACCATTAAATTGTGGACCCACGCGCTGATTTGGGATTTGGAAATTTAGTCCTAAAGTTTTTGTCTGACTACAGCTTCTTTTGGCATTTGAAGAACAAGTTATTTACTTGATCAGGATTTTAAATTTTTTGCAGGTTCGAATGTGGCAACGGGATGTGAGGGATCGCACCGTGCTTCAAGCTACTCCTGCAGCAGTCGTAGATGTTAGTTCATTGATTTTATAGCTGCCATTGAATTTTATCATTTTATGAATTAATAGTAATTCATGTATTTATCTTGTGTGAGTTTGCATATCATAGATTGTGGAGGTTTGAGGCTGTCATGTGTTGGATTTGGCTTGTATCAGGCTAGATCTAGATTTGTAGCAGATTGAATATCACATCTTATCCAACACATGGTAGAGAAAGTTATGATATTCCAAACTAAGAGAATGATGGATGGTGGCCTATCTTAGAGAGAGAGAGAGAGAGATTTCTACTTTACGACCTTGCTTAGGATTTGTTCTATAGGCTCGTACAACTGCATTCTTCAACAAAAGGAGTCAATCACCAAAGTCTGGTTGACGCAACAAGACTGCGTGATCAGAACATGATTGATGATCTGGATGATCCTTTAGAGGGGTCTCCGGCTATAGATGAACGTATCCCTGTCCCTTCTATATTTTGCTAACTGAGCTTGGGAATGCTAGCTAGCACCCCCTCTCCGAAAGGAGGTCAGGGATCCAGTGTTCTAAAAAGCGGGAAAAAGCAGCACTAGGCGGCGCGTTAGGTGGAGGCGAGTACTGCCCGCATCGCCCAGGCCATAGGTGGCTTGCCTAGGCGGCTGCGCCTAATCGGCTGCGCCTAATCGGCTGCCTAGGCGGGCCTAATCGGGTCCAGTCTTCAACAAGGCCGACGGGACGAGCCTTGAATTGGGGTGACCGAGGATCCAACGCAGATTGATGATGAGCGAGACGTGGTCAAGTTGCCGTGGGACTCCTTTGTCTTCATTGAGGAGACTGAGAGCTGCTTGGATGAGGTGGAGGCGGTGGAAGAGACGATCTTCTCCATGAATTCCACCATCTCCTCGTAACACTCTGCCATGTTTGAGTTGTGTTTGCTTTTCTTTTCTTTACTTTTTTTTTCCTGGTAGGGATGACTTGATTGAGGAGCTGATAGGGATGACTTGATTGAGTGTTTGTTTTTTCTTTTTTAAAGGGTGGTGATTTTTTTTAAGTAACAAAATATGGAAGCAGTTGAGAGCTTAAATGTGGAGTGGAGAGCCTTATCTTTCTATTCACGTAAGATGCACGTGAGAGTGTAGGGGGTTGTAATTTGTCTGTTTGCATTGTTGCATTTTTTTTGGTTTTGATTCTAACTTTGTATTTGTTTCATTAGGATATTTCAGTACGTATAATTTCACTTAAAATGTCAAATTTATGTAAATCCATGTTTGAACTTATTGTGAGAATGCATTTGAATGAGATATTCGATAAGGATGGTAAATGATAGATGAGTATGAGAACAAATTACTCTATGCGCGCACACACACAGATACCACATATATATTAAATAGTGGCCGATTATTCACCAATTAATCTCCGCCTAGTCTCCCTTTAATCGCCCGACTAGCGCCTAGTGCTTTTTAGAACAATGAGGGGATCAAACCTCGAAGGGCACCAATTTCAAAAAAAAAAAGAAAGAAAAGAAAAGTAAAAGAAAAAGAAAAAGAAAAAGAGAGAGATTTTTAAAAGAGAGAAAAACTTCATGCAATATGTCTATGATTCAATAATCAATTTGGTCATTAGTAATTAAATACGGTATATATAAAATTAATTAATATTTAATAATGAATCAGATCAGATTTTTCATCCAACAGGATCGGGGGATTACCATATCTGCTGTAATCACATTGGTCTGGGTTACTCTAACATCTACTTGCTCATATTCCTAGCGATCTTCTGCTCTTTATTTGTCTCCCTTTTGTTGGTTGTGACATTGCATGGACACTGAAACTATCTTAATTTTTTGTGGGTCTACTTTTGGTTTCTTGATTAAATATACAGCTGAAGCATGATGAATTGACTTTGTTTACTTTTAAATCTTTGATTGTTTCTCTGAAATGTGTTTGCCATACAGATGTTGCCAACGGTTGCATATGCTGATAATCCATCAACAAGTTTTGCGGCAAAGTTTGTTCATGCATCTACAAACAAGAATCGCTGTTCAATTAATCGAGTTCTGGTGAGTTGTTATCATACATTCTTAAAACTGACACTTGAATCAGAATCATACCAGCTCGCTAGTTTATATAGTGTGGTCGGTAGATGATTTCTATTTCCAATATGATTGGTATTCATTACACATAGACTGGTGTATTTTTTGCATACTATTACCATGAGTTGTTAGGCCAGAAGGCCGTAACAATGATGTTGAGGATATTGATATGTTATCCACTGTGCTTATATATGTATTTCAGATGCCTATTTGTTGCTAATGAACAAGATGCTATTATTTCCAAGTCAAATAACCTCTTTTTTTTTTTAATCTTTTTACATGGTTTAAATTTTTGCAATTTAATCAATTACATGCACTCCCTGCTCCTTCATGGAGCTGTGTTATTGACTTATTGTAAGAGTGTATCCGTGCTGAATTATGAAAATTTCCGTAGTTTATGAGATGTAAGCCTTGGGCTAAACCCATCCACTATTCAGGAGTGACCTCCAGGCATTACTCAGGAATCAACTTTGGTTGTTATTTTTTTTTCATATTATAACCACAAGTTGTTACCCAATGCATCCATGTTGTCTTGTCGGCCAAGGTGACCCTACATGAGCATGTTATCTTCTGATTTGCAGCAAATCATTTTTCACCAGCTTTTTGACTCTGATGAAAATAACGTTGTCTGGTGGAATGCCTTTGGGTCTCGTAGACTAAGAAACACGGACACATCAATGAACATGCTCTATCTTGACACACGTTGGACATGTGTCAGACACGTCTCATACGATCCGAACTTAAAAATAATTTCTGACTTTTGGACACGCATTGGATGCATGATGGACACGACGTGACACAACAGTTATGTGACAACATTCTAACCTTTTCGTACTAACTATTTGTAAGGTTTTATGCCACATAAAACCGAATGATATTAAAAATCTCAATGGAGTTGATATTTGACACACTAATTGTAGTTATATTGATTTTTTATAGTTTATGGAGATGTGCTCCATTTTTCTAAATAATCATAATATAACATTATTTATTTATTTATTTATTCATTGCTGTGTCCGTGACCTTTTTATTTCAAGACTTGCTTTGTCACCGTGTCTGTAGCGTGTCATGTCCATGTCCATGCTCCATAGCTCATAGAAGATGGGTAATTATGTACTTCCTCTAGTGAGTGAATGGACTTCGGGAGATTGACCAATCGAAATTTTAGATAACATTTGCATAATGTAGTCATCGCTGAGATTATTTATTATTATTTTGGAGATGCTGTTTTTAATTAGAAATTCTTTTGCTATAGTGGACTCCCACGGGACGCCGTCTTATTACAGGTTCACAGAGTGGAGAGTTTACTCTTTGGAATGGGCAGTCATTTAACTTTGAAATGATCCTTCAGGTATTGTCTGGTCTGTTTTACTTCTCAGTTTTTATATAATTTTATGGAATCAAATAGATATCTATATTGTAGTTCTGCCCACACTGCAGGCTCATGATCAAGCAATTCGATCTATGGTTTGGAGCTATAATGAAAATTGGATGGTCACTGGTGATGATGGGGGCTCAATAAAGTAAGACATAATTGCTATTTAGGTTGTGACTGGGTGGTTTTCTTTTCTTGCATCACTTGGCTAGTTGGCTTTATGATAATCTAAGATTTATGTGAAATATGGCGATAATATTTTATATTTTTTTTGGAAATTCTTCTCTAGGTATTGGCAAAATAATATGAATAATGTGAAGGTAAATAAATCAGCCCACAAAGAATCAGTTCGGGACTTAAGGTTAGTCCTTGATGTTCACTTTATGATATTATTTTTTTTCTCTAAATTTAATTTGGGTTTGACCAACCAAAACATACTCGTCTACAGTTTCTGTAGAACGGATTTGAAATTCTGTTCCTGTTCTGATGACACTACTGTTAAAGTGTGGGACTTTGCACGATGCCAAGAAGAGCGGTCATTATCTGGTAATTGTTACATCAATGATTTTAGCTTAGATCCTTTTCTTTCCCAAGTCAATGCTGTTTAAAATTGTCTGCATTACATTCCTAGCCTGTTGGTCAGCAAGCATACTGATGCTTCTATTTGGTGGACAAAGTTGTTTTAATTGTTAATTTGCCTTGAGTGTTTTTTTTTTCTTTTTTGTATATTTTCTATTTTCCTTGCAAACTGACATATGCTTGGGGTTTGTTTGGTTGGATTTTGGTATGTGGAACTTCCCTGAAATAGCCTGTTCACAAGTGTTTGGTTACATTGACCAAAACATTGACTTCCCTGATTCTTTTGAATTCTGTGCAAGTGAGACTTCTGGTTTTTCATGCAAGAGTGGGTAGTGGAACATCCTACCTTACTCCTTGTAACTTCCAAATTCCATTTACAGATACATTCTGGTAGTTTTAGACTTTTAGTTACCATCAGGCAAAACTAAACTCTACTTTTAATGGTTTTTTAAGATTATTTGTTGTTTCATAGTTATCTTTTTTCGTGCCTAAATTTGTGCTCAGTGCTTGCACAAGATAACCTAAGAGTCTTTTGTATGTGACTTGAACTCAGACAGGCCATGGTTGGGATGTCAAGAGTGTTGATTGGCACCCAACAAAGTCGCTACTTGTTTCAGGTTTGTGGACACTAGCCATATCAACTGTATTTTGGTTTCATCTTCACATTGGTGCCTGCAACATATTTTTCAATTTTATGTGTGAAAATAGGTGGCAAAGATAACCTTGTGAAACTCTGGGATGCAAAATCAGGGAGAGAACTCTGTTCATTGTATGTACACTGCATTATAATCTTGAAGGTTACAATTTTTTTTCAGTATGTGATTTATATTTGAACTTTTCAGCCATGGTCACAAGAACACAGTGCTTTCTGTCAAATGGAATCAAAATGGTAATTGGGTGCTTACTGCTTCCAAGGATCAGATAATCAAGGTCTGCTATCTAACATGGTAGTTTGAATTGCAGTCAATTGAAGTGGGATCTTATCTTTAAAAAAAAACTTTGTTCATTTTATAGTAGCATGTAGTTCAAAGTAATGGAAGATAGACACTCCTAGTATTTGTTATATTTACCCTGGCATCTTAACTCTTATTTTGGACAGATTTTATTTGTGATCTGAACGACTGAACCTTTGAAAACTTTATTATGCTGGTTTGACAAACTATGATCATGCATGCAATATCGTTTATGTGGGGGGCTAAAATGTTTCTTATTGTGCATTTGTGCCCGAATAATATATATATAGGGAACCGATTAAGTGCGGCGAACGGCGGGTGCGGCAGCGATCACGGGCCGTCGATCACGGGTCTATCGCATCGGACGGTCGGGTGCGATTCGCATCGACTGTCAGATGTGATGGACCCGCGATCAGACGGCCCACGTCGCGGCCGCACCCGCCGTTCGCCGCACCTAATCGCGAGCGTGTATATATATATATATATATATGAGCGCGATGAGGTGCGGCAGCCGTCCGATCGCGGGTCCATCGCATCCAACGGTCGACGTGAATTGCACCCGACTGTCCGATGCGATGGACCCGTGATCGACGGCCCGTGGTCGACGCCGCACCGTGCGGCCGCCGCACCGCATCGGCTCCCTATATTATATATATATATATATATATACACATATATACATATATACATGTTTATATTATGTGAAAATTAAAGAGTTCTGTATTGTGGTTTATATATTGCATAGCACTGATGGTCCAGGTTTCAATTAAAATTATCTCTTGAGGACTGCATTCCAGTGATTGTAATTTTGGTATTTTCTCAAACCGCATAGTGCATACTATCCCATGTTGAAATGAACAACTGCTCCCACAGATTTTAGAACCAGTATTTTCTTACATGGCACACTCTTCAGTTCTATCCAGTCACATCTCTCATTTTAGAACTACACTCTTGCTTAATATCAGCTTAATGGAGCCAGGCTTTCGAACACGATCCCTTCATCCCCTACTATTATAAATAGTTTTTTCAATTAATGCTTTTAGATGTTTCCAAAAATCTGCAATGTGAGAAGAGAAATAGATTGCTTCTGGCCTTTTGTTTAGTAAGTATTGTATTATGCTAGAGCAATCTGATCTCTTTGTAGATCTGCTTTGATAACGTTTCAGAGATATGGACAGTTGCTTGGTTTTGTTTTCTGATAACACATGCGTATAGGCCCGTTGATATACCCTGTTTGTCTGTTGCCCTTCTTTGCTTTTTAGAAAATGGCCAATGATTTTCATTTCTCTAATATATATATATATAATATATATATATAACATATAAATTAAGCATCATCCCTTGTATTGCCATCGTCTGTGATACATTTCAATGATTTTTTTTTTTAACTTCTATCACCAATCCATCCTTTGTTGAGGGGCCTTCATGATTGCATCTCTTTAGGATGAAATGATTCTGAATCATACTTACAATGATCAGATTGGTCCTCCATTGTCAGCATATCTACACCTATTTACACCCATCTCACTGATGGTTTTTTTACAAATGCATGACTTATATAGGATGATTATTATGGGATGATGGCTGCTTGTCTTTGTATAGGCCTTCTATAAGTTCTATTTGTCTCTTTGCATGTTGTAATCCTTTTTGGCACTCTCTTATTAGAATAGGGATTTGTTACTCTTGGTCTTCTTTACAGTCCAAAATGCAGACCTGTATGAAGCATATACATTGTCTAACGATGTACATACCTCATTAAATTTTTCTTAGCACTTATTAAAAATGGATTCAATCAATTCGAAATGGAGCAATATACACTTTATTAAAGCATTTAACTTATTAGACGATGTTTACAATTTTAAAAAAAGAGAACACGTGTGGTCTGTTTTTAGACCGTAAAAAAGACTAAGTGTAACATTTTCCATTTTAATAAAATGAGGGTGAATGCCTACTGTTTCAGTTCGAAAAAAAAGAAGAGAAGTTGTGCTGGATTTAGCAAATGTAACTGGACATGTATATAATGTTCCCCATCAGCTAGATATGTTAGAAATTGCTAGGCCCACTTGGATGATGGAAATTGAAATTTTATTCCTGTATAAATAGAATTTTCTATGCCTTCATGCTGTCATCATTCAGTATAGTTTTAATGAACTAGGAATCAGTTTTAAAGGCTGGTTTTGAGACTCATATTCAATGGATAAAACCTGGATGGTATCAACTAAGCTGCTAAGGTTGACCTTCACATCATAGCGGATTTGTGCTCTTGTGCTGTGATGTAACATTTTTTTATGGTCCATTTCTACAACAAAGCTTTTGATGTTTTTTTTAAAATATAACTCTTTTGTTAGGCATTTCAACTGTCATCATGAAAGCTGATGAGAAATTTTTCCTTTGATTTTAATTTACTGTATTTTTCCAAATAGTTGCTAATTGTAGTACATTTTGTTCTTGTGGATTTTGTACAATAGATGTAATCTCCATTTCCCTTTCAAACCTATTAGTCATTTTAAATCATCCTATGTATTTTCAGCTCTATGATATCAGAGCCATGAAAGAGCTTGAATCTTTCCGAGGACACCGCAAGGATGTAACTGGTTAGCTCTCCTGATTTTTTGTTTCCTTTTCTTTTCTATTTTTCATATAAAATAATGGCTATTGTTGAAAGCATGTTCGTGCAGTTACTATTACATACTATGCAGAAAAGTAGTACCTTGTAATTTGATATCAGAATTTAAAATGAAAGTTTGTTGTTGATTGTAATGTCACCGTCACCCTTTTTTTTGTTTTTTCAAAGAAACGGTAGGCCTTGAGCCTCTATATTAAATTAAAGAGAAGCCTAAAGGGAAAAACATAAATAGGTAACCAAAACAACAAAAGCTACTGGACAAGCCCACATGGAGGTTTCTACTGAGGGACTGCCAGCCAATGTCAAAACCCTAGGGTTACTCCAAAATAACAAACTTGCCCCCCTAAGAATTTAACCTCCCCATTATGGGCTTGGCAAGAAGCTGCATTTGTCTTTTGGTTTTATGTTGCTCATGCAACCTGTCAAGACAAATTGTTTGGTATTCGGCTCTTATCATTGAACAATCTTATTTTTCTTTCTTCCTATATAGTTAATATTCTCAAGGACATTCTAATTCATTTTCTTGTACTTTTTCCACTCATCCATCTCAGAATCCTTATTTAACTTTGCACGGCTAATTTCTATTGCACGTGTTTTCCCCTTTTCAGTATAGCTAGTGCTAGACGATCAAAATACGCCTCTGGCTTTAGTCCTAATGGCAACATCTTCATTGATCTTTCCTTTGCTCTTGTTCTTGAGCAAAGGTACCCAGGAACATGATATTACTCAATTTCTGACCTGTGATTACAACTAGAGGCTCCCCTATGCTCTAGAATTGATTTACAAGTGTTTTGTATTCTGCTAATTTCTTCAATACCTCAGATGCAGGCTGCTAATCTTCATCTAATTGTACATGTTAATAGATACTCAATTATTGTAAAGTTAAGTTTCCTTGGTGCATGTTGGTCAGCAGAGATGAGGAGCAAGTTGATATTCATCTAGAACACTGAGATGTATAAATTAGGAACTCACTTATCTTTTCACATGCATCTTTTGTCTTTTGAATTAGTCTACTTATATTTTTCCCTGTGGCTTTTACCCAAGGCCCAACTGTTTTCTAGAATTGTTTTTGGAGATATCACTTAGTTCCATCCATCCAACACCGGACTTCTTATCATATGCTTTAAATAATTATGGCCTTACTTGGTTATTCCTGCTTCCACATTTTTTTAAAATGAAATCTAAGATAAAATTTTCTAAGTTGCATTTTATACCTTAACTTCTTCCGGTCATTGATGTGCTCAAGTGAGTGTTGTGCTACAAGAGCTTTGTCTCTGGCTTGAACCATTTATCAGATGAAGCTTTTTCAAATATCAAATGGTTATAAAGCTTTTATTCATTTGTTCCTTCATGCTATGATAATAGGTAGGATTCAAAAAGGAATCAAAATTTTTTTTCCACAGCCATTGATTGATTTTGACTCTTGTATGGCAGATATACCTTGTAGTGTGCTTAATTAATTAATTTCTTTTTTATTAGCTTTGGCTTGGCATCCATTTCATGAAGAATATTTCGTCAGTGGGAGTTTTGACGGATCCATCTTTCATTGGATTGTGGGGTAATTTCTTGTGCTACAGAGTGCCACTTCTAGTAATAGTATTTTTTTTTTGTTAGTGTAGTCCATTTCATATTTCATCAATGCGATTCTCATGTGGTGAAAGTACTCTAAAAAATGATGTATCATTGCAGAAAAAAAATAAAAAATAATCATTTTTCTTTATCTGATCACAAGGGTCGATTTCAGTAGGATGTATCTTCTCACATACTTGAAATAGGCTACATGCAAACTTGAGATTCTTTATAGTGCGGACTGTTGCCCTTATGTCAACTGTTGTCAAAGATATCTGGCAGAGGTCCTGGCCTTTACTATTGATGCTTGAAAGGGGGCTGGGGGAGTCATGTGTCTGTTTTCAACTCTTCACCATGCATGATATATCTTGGTTGGCATAAAACTTCTCCTTCTGCTTGATATACCAACCGGTTTGTAATGCTACAGAGATAGGTGTAAATGTTTTTAAGTTTGTTATATTTCTGAGTTGCCAAGTTTAGATCTGCAGTTGCTTACATGTCCCATGTCTTCCCTAAAAAGAGAAAGCGTGAACCAGTGTTAGGCTATGGTGGATTGACCTTTCTGATCATGGTTCAGACCATTGTCTTATCATTTTTCCTAGAACAAAGTGGTTGCTAAATTAATTGAGAATCAATATAACAAGGGGCTTGTGATTTGTTTGACAACCAAGCGAGTAAACCATAAACAAAATATCACATAGACCAAGAAGAGTTACAAGGGTTATTATTAGATAATGTTTGAAATGTTGCTCTTTTATTACCTTGGATCCAACTCTTCAGTTGAAAAGTACTCCTTGGGAGGTTCTTGGGCTTCAACCACTGGATGCATTTGAACAGAGTTATAAATCCGCCACAGTGCAATTAATTACATGAAATCATTAGAAGCCAGAACTGATGTCCCATTTTAGAAAATTTATTTGGACCTGAGGAACACGTACCAAAACTTTCTTTGAAGATCTGTACAGCTCGGGGATTGGACCTTAAGGTTTTCTTCAGCTTTTGCCAAATATAGAAAGCAGTCAAGCATCTAAACATCCCATCTGAAAGATCATGGAAATGCTTGGAGCCTTTTATTTTAGAAATAAACAATAAACGTTAGTTAACTGTAGAAGCCTTTTAACTAAGAAATAATCAGCAGTTAACTGTATTGTTGCATCAATTTCCTTTACAAATTGTAAGGAGATTTTTTTTTACCATTCCACACTGTTTGTACTGATTTTCCAAATGGAATAACCTTCTAATATTTTTTTGTCTTGTTCACTTTTGGATAAGGTACAACCCACCCCCACCCACCCACCCACACAGAAAAAAAGAAGCCCACAGACACAACAGGGATGCATGCATGCGCAAACTCCTAACACCTCATGAATACAAGTTTTGGTTTGTGCACAGGCACAGCCTCACTAATTTTGTGGGATTGTATATTAATACATACAGTTGCACATAATCCATCTGCCCTCCTGCCGAATATCTGTGACAACTGCCACCAGTAATGTATATTTTGAAGTTAGATACTCTCATGCTCAGCATATCAAATGCTCCCAACTGGTTAGATTGTAGAACATACTCTAGTAATTTTAATTTTGAATGCAGAGATGATGATATAGTGTGCATGTGTTCGTTTCAATATTAGGGAAATTTAGCAGTGGGATATTACCTGTAATCGAGTTAGGATTTTCTCATGCTTTCATAATCTCATTTTTTTGAACTGGTAAATTTTGTTTCTTGGGGTTATGTGGTGCCTTGTGTCCTTTTCATAATTTCATGGCCACTGATCAATTTCTTGCTGCACAGGCATGAGACTCCGCAGGTTGAAGTCCCCAACGCGCATGACAATAGTGTTTGGGACCTTGCTTGGCATCCAATTGGCTATATCCTTTGCAGGTTATCTGTGCATTTCCTTTCTAAAACTCTTTTTTGTTCTATACAAATGCAACTTCAATGGCTCCCAATGGAAAGTTTGAAAGTGGACGTATGATAAGACGAAACACTGCTGACGTTCACCTTCCTGGACTATTTAAAGTTTTAAACATCTCTACTACACATTCTAGTGTGTGGTTAAATAAAAAAGAATTTGAAAAAATACCAGTTTTAGGGGCCACACGGGGGACCATTGTACAACTGGTTGTCATCATCATCATCATCATCAATGCTTCTGCACTGATATTTGGTCTACATCTGATTAATTCACCAATCTGATATTCTTTTCTGCCCCTGCAGTGGCAGCAACGATCACACGACAAAGTTCTGGTGTAGAAACAGACCTGGAGATACTACCCGTGATAGATACATGGGATATGGTCAAGGTTTCTCTTTTTCCTATCCCCTTCATTTTTATGTGATGTCTTTTTTTTGGCGTGAAATCAACGCTGCCAACTAAGGCAGCGGCTTTTTTCAGCAACTTTTTATGTTTGCTGCTGATTTTTTTTGTTGTAGTAAAACTCTAATTTAGGTACCCCCCTCTCTCTCTCCATAAAAAATCTAAAGCCACAAATCTCAGGGGACAAGATTGAAATTCTGTCAAGGTTTCAGTTTCTGTTGGTGCCAAAACATATCAGAATATTTGTACATCAATGGAAATTCCCAAGACAACACTGGTATAAATTAAATACTGATGTGGACAAATCTGCAATTAGAGATGGATATGGAGGGTTAGTAAGAGATTGCCAAGGTCAGTTCATTGTTGTTTTTGCATCCAAAACTGAAGCTGAACCCGTCCATATTTTAGAAGAAAAGAGTATGCTAGAAGGACTCGAACTTGTGAGAGCTGAAAACATTACTCATTTCCAAGTGGAAACATACTCGCGTGTCACTAGTAATCCCTTGTTTAATTGCTTTTGTGTGTCAGTAGAGTCATCTTCTATTGTTTGGCACTTTGGTTTCGTTGTTTGCTTGGCTTTTGCCTTTGTAAGAGCCTTTGGGCTTCACCTTTGATTTTATATTAATTAAAGGGCGACAGCCTTCCATTTTATTTCCAAAAAGTGGAAACATACTTGCTGTATTGGACTGTACTCACTGTAAAGTTCCCCGGGCACTGAAACCTCCAATACTCAGAGTTACAGATTCTAGAGGAATTTCAAGCGTGGCAGGTGGATCATGTGGTGAGGCCCGTGAGGGAAGTAACTACTTCTGCAGATTTCCTGGCAGGATACCACAACACAAGGTGGTTAATTATCTATCTTTGTATTGATGAACTCCCTATTGATTTCCGAGAACTGGTAGCCGAAGATCACCAGATGTTCAAAGGCAAAGAAAAAGAAGAATCAAGTAGAACAACAAGCAGATGAAGCCACATGATGCAAATTGAATTTGGAGTTTTGATTTATTATTTTCTTAAGATAATTAGTTAGTGATTTTTTTTATTGTAACTACGTATTTCATCTATGGATTTGAAATAAATTTATTAGAGTTTGTTAGAATTGAGAGTGGTTAAGAGATGCAAAAATTGAGTTCTTTTGTAGTTAATATATTAGTTTGTCGAGAGTGGTTGAAGATCTAGATTAGTTATATCCATCATTAACAAACTTATATAAATAGACCTGATCGGAGTTGTATAAGTCATTGATGTTTTTAAAATTGTTTTTTCTTTTGAGTTTCCTAGAGGTCTTTTGGACTCGTTTGACACAGTTCAAGGTATTGTTGAGCAATAAATTTTTTATGGTTTGCCTTCTCTCTCTCTCTCCCTCTCTTGAAGGTTCTTCTCTTCATCTTTTCGATCTGCATCACCGTTGTGCTGACTTTGTGTATGGAGAGGGTCCTTACTCCTGTACTGTAGGAATGCATCGCGGATGTTCGCATTTTAGTTTCCCTCATCATAGGATAAAACAGCCTCACCCGTACTTGTACTTTTTTTTATACATCCATGCAAACTTTATCTAACCTTAAAAAAAAAAGTTCCATTACTTCTATCTCATCACAAAGTCTCCCTACCCTAATTTTATTTCTGCTTCCATGTAAATGAAATCTCATAATTCCTTATCTAATCTTTTCTACAGGTTATGGAGATCAAAATGCCGTTGCTGGTCGTGTGGCGGCTGGTTTCCCCATGCCAGATGCTCCGCCGACTCCAGGACCATTTGGTGGTGGGTTGACACGAAATGAAGGTGCCATCCCTGGGGTTGGAATGGCAATGCCATTGGCAGTTCAGTCTCTTGATGGGTCTGATCAAGGAGAACAAAGACAGCCTCTTCCAGCTATTATGCCTATGGGAGCACCTCCACTTCCACCAGGACCCCATCCGTCAGTCGTGGCTGCTGCTGGACAGCAAATGTATCAACAAATTCCTCATCAATTCCAAAATATGCCTCAACAAATGCCATCATTACCGATGCCACCTTCGAATTTTCCCCAGATGCAGCCTCCATCACATATGCCATTGCTCTCACACCCTCACATGCCTCGTCCTCCACCTCCCCAACTAGGGATGCCCCCAAACATCCAGTCTTCGATGCCAACGATGACTACTACTCTACAGATGCCAATGCCCAATCCAATGGTGTGTTCTTCTCTTCTTTTACATCCAAATTTGTCATTGGGGACTTTAAAATAGGTTCTGATACGTATTTGGAATTTTGGTTTAGATGTTGCAAGGGTCTGCGAATCAGATGATTTCCCCAATGCCACATGGGATGACTCCGATGCAATCAGGACAACTTCCCAGTGGTATGCCACCGGGGATTGGTGGTTTTGCAAATGGAATGTCTGCCATGCAGGGCCCTCCTAGTGGAGGTGGAGCACAAAATTATCAACTTGGTGGTGCCTATAACAGGCCGCAAGGTGGACATTTAGCACCTATTCCAGGACTTCCTTACCAGGTATGTTTGGGATGTTTCAAATTGAATATGCTGAATCTTGTCATATTTCACATGCTTCAATTCGATTAATAAAGTTTATTGGCAAGTGATACAAATATGTAGCTTTTTAAAGTTTATGGATGAATTATATAAATGATTCGGTTGATCCCGATGATTTATTATGATATTTATCTTCATACACCTCTTAGCCTTGCGTGAATCAGTTGCAAGTTTTGTAACTTATAAAGTATATTTTGGATGTTACTCATTTTGATTTAGATTAATGCTTTTCTCTGATGTTTGTGTGTGCTCTTGCAGTCTGGAATGATGGGAGGAAATATGGGGCTACCACCACCACCTCCACCGCCATCTTCACATGGCTCAGCCCCTCAATAATACTAAATTTCCATCTGCAGCAACCTGAGATGAAGATGGTGAGAGAGAACTGGATGTTTATCTTTCAGAGGACTCTGCAATGATTGGGGAATTCAGAGAGTTTGAACTATTGCAGTTCATGTTGTTTCACATGTATTGTTTCAAGCTTTTACAGTGGAGGATTATTTTTCTCCTTGGGAGGGTGGGGGAAATGAGAACTGAAGCATGTTTTTCATAGTTTTTATTTTAATTTTAGTTCTCCCTCTTTCAAGTACTTATCAAATGCTGTGCCTTAAAATATGTTTTTTTTATTTCTGTATAAGCGTTGATTCAGGAGCCCGAAAATTTAGGGCCCGTTTGGGGTGAGACATAAGATCATTTGCCCTTGATAGTTATACTGGGATAGATAACAATCCATGCTGAATAATTAAATTTTTGTTTGGTTGTCTTTTTTGTTATTCTCATTGGAAAACGTAAAATTGATATTTTTGTTGTTTGGTTCAACTTGAATAAAATATGGATAAGTGGTAGATAAGAGATGGATAAGAGTTTATGACTTTTTAAATGATAATTATACCCCTGCATAAATTATTTGTGTTTGGGAATAAGTATAAGAGATATGAGTCTGATATGATAGATGTGACAGTTTTTGAAATGTGTGCAGAGAGTGTTAGGTGAGATAAATATTTTAAAATGACAGAGAATGATATTTTTATCCATTGGCATAGATAAGCCCTGATAAACAATTCCACCATTTTCTTAGAATAGTTATCAGGCCTTATCCTAGCTTATCCAGACATAACTATCAAGGTTTATTCTTGTCAAACAAACGGCTGTTTGGGGCTTATTCTACTGTATTCTCACCTATTCACCCTTTATTCTTCACCCCAAACGGGGGTTAAAATATTGATCAATTTTATAAGTTGAGGTGATTGACGCAATATTTGACCATTCCATTTTTTTTTTTTTTGAAATATAAGTTTGACAGTTTCCGACCTGCCTTTTATTTATAGAATTTTTAATCCAAAAACGATGGATCTTTTTTATAGTTAAATTTATTGTTTTGTTTTGTATTTCAAATTATATATATCTTATCAAACCAGAGCCGTTCTTAAAAAACTGTTGTTCTTTTTTATAGTTAAATTTATTGTTTTGTTTTGTATTTCAAATTATATATATCTTATCAAACCAGAGCCGTTCTTAAAAAACTGTTGTTATCTATTTTTTATATTATTGAAATTCAAAGGTATATTGTACTTGAAATTATAGCGGGTGAATATTCAAATGTCTCCATAGACCGGGTCGTATCAGGTTATAAAACATTGGCTAATATGTACTGTCATATTCCCAAAGGTTTTTGTTCAGGGTAAAACGTGAGTCAAAATCATATCATCAGATCGGATGGTATGGATCCACTGAATATTGGATTCTTACCATTATATTTAATATTAGCCCCAAATGCTAGATTATATTAAACCAAGGAACACTTCCGTTAATTATTTGTTGATTAATGATTATGTGTGTGTATAAAATACTTGATTGGATTGGATCTTATTGTATCAGATCGGTTAAAATTTAGAATTAGATCCACTTTCACATCCATTGGCAAGCCTTGGATCCAAGTCCGAGATTAGGGCTTACTTTGGCATCCATCCAAGAATTTTTTCTTCACATTAAACTATAGGTCGAGTCTAGGCTGCAAAATGAGTCCCAATTCTACGTGTGGTTCAATATAAACATGGCACACACTACTACAATATTTCACATTGATCTTGGTTAATTTAATTTCAGTTTTTTAAAAACTGTGATCACAAGGGTGGTGCATTTTGAGGGGAACAATATAGTTTTGGAGGAGTAAACTGTAGCGAATAAAATGTTCTTTACAAATTTTAAATGATATGCTCGAAGAACAATCAATACATAAGAAAAATGTGTACAATTCGATCTGTTTAATTCTTTGATCCTCGATCTCCATTTACGAGTTTCTCGAGAATTACAACTTCACAGATTTTACAAGTGTGGTGGAAATCTAAAACGAAGAAGCGACTTGCGGTGCGTGATCCTTCGGGTTTTTGCGTCTTGTTGAGTGAACTTCTCTTTCTTCCTCGGCCTACTTCTCTCTCCCTCACTCCCTCCCTCCCTCCCTCCCATTTATAGAGAAATGAGGGAGTGAGTGATTATAAAGAGTGGGTAGTTATCTAGGAATGAATTTGGGTTTGATTTTATGTTTAATTTGACTTGATTTTTGGCTTTGATTTGACTAAATTTCATTTAATTTAATCTATCAATTTAATTTTTTTCAAAGACCCTTCACAGCAGGGCCATCCTGGCCCTGCAGCATGGCCACCATCCCCTTTTTATTTTGACTTTTGGCTTCGAACTTTTCTTTTTTAATTTTTATTTGTCTACGTAGACTTTGGAGCGCTATTGCTCGGATGGCCTCTCGTTCACCAGGCTTGTGATGGGCACTTCCTTGATAGGGAGCCCTTCTCATCTCTTTTTTCTTCTCTGTGTCGTAGTCTTTTATTCCTCTCACTACCTTTTGAGTCATTATCATTACACATATTTAATGATAATGTTTATTTTTCTCAAAAAAATAATATCTACTATTACGGTTTTAGAGTAAACCGTGATCATTAATTAATTTATTATCACACTTTGTTTTGTAAATTGTGATTGTTTAGGTGATAGAAATATACAAAGGTCATGAATTGACAAAAACAATGATCATGAATTATATTATTTTATTTATCACAAATTTTATTTAATCCTGATCATTTATTAATTAACAAAATATGAGCACAAGGAATACAACAATCCCATCATCACATGCAAAGAGTGAGTGGAATCAAAGATACAACCTGAGTGTATAAACACCACAAACAACCTCAATTTAAAGCCAAGCAAAACCTAACCAACCACAGATAGAGCAAATTAGAGTGTAGGCCGGCGGACTAAACAGAGTCTAGACTAATCAACTCTCCTTACCTATTCATCCAAAGAAACTTTAATTAGTAAGCAAATTAAAGTAATGGATTTCAATTTATTTATTTTGTGGAATTAAGACTCTTTTTACCTAGCCTGTCTACATCCAGTGCGACTGATGGTCCTACTTGAAGGCCTGCACCCCAGAAAACCCGAGACCTAGAGTGGCGGCGAATGTGGCGATGATACTCCAAGGCGTGTTAAAATACGTGTAGTTGGCCCTAGCAATAGAGACCTTGAAGCTTTTTTTGAGGTGATCGTGGATCCCCGTGATGGTTTCCCTATAGGCATTGGGGTCGGGTGTGAGATCTGTGGCGAGCTCGTTAAAGAGGTCCGCTACTTGTTGGTCGCTCCCGAGGCAGTTGATGAGGATTCCCCTCGAGCGGAGCTCGCGGACATCATCGGCGTGGTCAATTAGGTTGTCGAGGAGGCAAATGTACGAGATTACGCCGTAGCCTCGTGTGCTATCTTCAGGGTCCATCTCTAGGGCTATCAGGTTCAGGAAGTTCGATTTGGTTGAGTCGTTGACGGTCATTCGGGGCAGGTGTACGGTGCCAAGTAAGTATCCCTCCTGATCAAAACACATGTTAGAAGCACTATTTTTTTTTTTATCACATGTGACAATCTTATGTAAGTGTGTTTAACACGTGGGGTTTGTGGTATGGGGAGAGCTAGAGCCATCCCTTGAAGGTGGAGCTCCACTTTTTATTTTTTCTAGGGTGGGGTTCCATCGTCAGATGAAAAAGAGAAAGAAAGATAGAGAAAGAAGAATCAGGGAGGATGCGGATGGAGGTGGTAGCGATGGGAGAGGAAGCGGCTGAGGAGGAGGGATTAAGACAGAGAAATAGAGGGGGAGAGGGAGAGTTGCAGTGGCAAAGGGTGGAGGGGGTAGGATGAGAGAGAAATAGAGAGAGAGAGAGAGAGAAAGAGAGGCGGCTCACTGCCATCCTCTGCCCGCCTCAACCGGCCCGCTCTCTCTTGCTTTTTCTCCCTCTTTCTCTCTCTTTCTTTATTATTTTGTTGAGGATGGAACCTTACTCTTTTTTTTTTTTTTTGGAAAATGAAGGCCTCGTTTAGGAACAGGTATGGGAGTTAGCTTTTCTTTTTTAAAACTGAGTTTATAGGAAGCTACCTATCCACGAATTATGAAAAAAAAATTAGTTTTAACACTTTTTTTTGTAAAAAGATGTCTGCAACTTTTATTTTAATTAAGATGCAATTTTTTTTTGTAAGTTTGAAAACAGATTTGAGAAACTTAGCTTCCTGTAAACCCAAAAACACCCACAATCCATTTTCAAACATGGCCGAAATGATGAAGTACTACTATGCCTTGTAATTGACGTCTTCATTGTAAGTGAGGTTGCCATTCTTGTTGAGCTCGAATTTGATCCCCGCCTCTTTAAGCTCCTTCACTGACCTGAAATTTAATGAGCCCCATAGGTCCATCCCCATGCCATCCCTAATTTTCGGGGGGGCGATGAGCATCTGATGCAGCATATCAAGAAGGTTTCCCTTGTGTGCCCCAGACATATCAATCCGGATTTCATCTGGGCTTTTCGGGTGCTGCAACATCTCCCTCTTCATCTCTTCTTCCTTAACCTTGTTGACCACATCTATGGCTCTCCCCTGATTGTCGTTGTGGGAGACGCTGCATATGAAATTAGCCAATGTTTTATCGAATAAGGGATCTGGCATCACCGCCTTCAGCACCGCGTACGGCAACTGGTTCTCCAGGAGCAATAGATCCCGTACGATGAAACCCTGGATGATTCCAATCAGATATGTGAAAAATTAATATCACATGCACGCACCTAGGCTATATTATCAATATGGGTAATTTCTTTTTCCTTTTTTTTTAACTGTGTAAAGCATAAACCTAAAAGGGAATACATGTAAGAGTTGTTATTTAATAAGTTATAAATTTTTATCTATCTCTTATCCACTGTTTATTCACTTTCGCTATAGTGAATCAAATAACAGAAATGTCATTTTTATGTCTTTCAATGAAAATAACATAAAATACAATCAAACACAAATATGTTTATTTTACATGTTGATTGTCACAAATTTCATAAAAAAATAATATACTTTTAACTGATTAAATTTTTTTTTTTTGTTTGTTTTGGTGACAAGCATCACATCACTTGATTTGCAGCTGGATGTATATATCTACCTGGAGGTGCAGATGCACTAAGGACACCGAGGAGGCAGTTTGGCCTGAGGTGGTGGAAGCCGTGTTGTAGCTCTGGTGGGGGCACGCAGGAAATGAAGTGAAATTAATCATCAATGCTTTTTATAATCCATGCACGACGTTGAGTCAAACCAGAACTATACACCAACATGGACTTTCTTTTTAAAACAATGATTTATTAAACTAAATAATTTTTGCATTAAATTTAACTCAATTCATGGTAAATTTGAAATTGAATTGAATAATAAATTTGTCAAACTGAAAAATTCATGATTATATATCTCATCTCTCGACAAATTATGATGAAACCAACATTAACTATATCTGTGTAGAGAGGGAATTTCACGCTTTTCCTGAGAGCCTTACGTGTCTAGGCTAATCGGGCAAACGGATGACGTGACCCGGTTCAGGTTAGAGCCGAGTAACCTTCAATCAGAGAAAGGAAGGATGGCTCGCCAAGGGAATCCTACTTGCAAAGTCCTGCTCGGGAACCACTTAACCCGAGCAGGGCACTTCGGATTGCGCTCCTCCATCAAGGGCATTATGGCAGAAGACCACAATTGCGACCAGAGCCTTCCCAAAGATGATCGAGGCCGGTCGACCAGACTAGCCACTCATACCCAACATGACCATTGAGGCGTACCACCCTGACTTAGGTTCGGACCCGGCCTTAACCAAAGGAAGAAAGAGATCGCTGACACCACAAGGCATGGCCAGGATGCTGTGCTCCACCTGTCACTGTTCGTTGCAGTCATGATTAGGGCCAATAAGAGGGTTACACTTGACCACGACATCATAACAAACCTCCAGTCTCGAATTCCATGAAATCTTCCATGTTAAAAGATTTCAATTGAGGCAGAGGGATGTCTGGGCGAGAAATGGCATGGCCACTCACTAAGGGGAAAGCTCATACTGAAATCTTGTACGTTTCTAGTATTCTGTTTTTTTTTTTTAATATGAATCTGGGTAGCCAGATTTTAATGTCATGAAGAATTTTTAGAAGTCTAAACAGTAGAGATTTCATGAAAATTTACTCATTCTGTCCTCCAAACTATGTAGCAATTATTTTTTGTGTTGCAGGACTATCTGGTGAGTGAATAACAAACATGTTTTTAAAGTGGAGATGAGATGATGATCGGCAGAGATGGAGAGTGGAGACGGAAAGACGAGATTGAATATTTGAGAGAGAGTAAAAAAAAGTTAGGTCAAATTTTTAAGGCACTGAATCTATTGATCCTGTTGGGTAAATGGGTCAAAATGTAAGACTATGGGCTAAAATGTTATAGATTAAAAAGGGCGCTGTTATGTCCAGATCTATTTTTGACCTTAATTCCAATCCTGTATGCGTCGATAGATTTCTATCGACGCATATGCTCACGTTAACAAGGTATATGTTTTAATTTTTTTTTTCATATTTTCTATAAATGCATCCATACAATTCATTGGAGTATATACTTTATTTTTTTTATAAAAGCATGTACTTTATTATATGAGATATACTAGTTTTAAAAAATTTGAAACACATGTAGATTGGAATTGAGGTTGGAAATGAGACTGAATGTAAAATTATCATAAAAATAAAGAAGTTAGAATTTGGTAAATGAGATACAAAATTATGGATCAACTGATACTAATAGCTTAATAACATATGGGCAATCCGGTCTCAGATTCATAGGATTGGATCACGGTGGATCCGGACCGGACCCATTTGTATATTAGGGTCTACCGGGTTGGGTCCAAATCGGATCAAATATATTATATGTGTAATTAAGTCCGGGTCTGAACCCGACACGTTGTTCTTCACACAGGATCTAGATTCCATATATACCTGGTAGCCGGAGATGAAGTGAACGACGAAGCACGCGTCGAGGAACAGCATGTCCGCGAACTCGTCGAGGTCCATTTTGATGCGCGGATCCATCTCGTACATGTCGCGCACTCTCTCGGCCACGCCACGGACCCTCTGGCGGGCCGCGGTGTAGAACCTTTCCGAGGCCTGTTTCTTTAAGGGCTCCATGCCGGCGAGGTGGGCATCGCCGTGGTGGTACGGGCCGATGGAGACGACTTTGGGGACGAAGAAGGGGCGGTTCGATTCGGTCTGGAGAAGTGGGGAGACCTTGTGGAGAAGTACCATTGTTGTTGTTTTGATGAGTGTTGTTGTTGTGGTTATTGTTGGAATGGATGATGTAACATTATATATATATAGAGGTGTTGAAACCGTACGGCATGAGCAATAAGTATTGTGACGGCAAGATTGGTCTGGATGGTTTGCAAGAGCTTTTAATTGTTGTAAGGATGGTATAATTGTGCTTTTGCTTTATAATAATTAATTCCAATCTCACTTTGCTTTTATTTTGTTTTATTTTGAAGGGAATGTCCGAGTGCTTCCCATGCACGTTATGACAGTTTGAAGAACACCGACATAGATTCAAACAAACATCTGGCATTCTGGCCAGTGTTAACGTTTGGATAGAATAATGAATAGTACAGAGATAACAGTGAATGTCTAAAAAAATGCAACGGGTATAACTATTCCATAATAAGTGAAAATAAACTAATATTAATATTTCAAGTTCCTACGAATTGCACCCAATCTATTACATTGATACAAGAAAAGTTCACATTGCATATCAAATTAATTTTTTTAATATTATAAATCTTTATTTACATTATATTCATATTTTATTCACAATTTATCCATCGTTAACCAAACAATAGAATCTCGTTATTATGCGTTATCCAATGAAAATAACTAAAGATACAATCAAATTAGAATGTGTTAATTATCTATCAGAAATAATTATGTTGTTACCCAAACGGGACGTAATGATTGAATACCATTTCTTCATAAGTCTGTCTCTATTTATAAATTTCGAGGGGATCTTAGAACCATCTTCAACTGGGTCAAATATGTAGACACTCCACATGGCTAACTCCTTCTAGAACTTACAATTTTTTTTGTTTCCATCGATTGGGTCATTGTCTAGAAAATACAAATATGTAGACATCCCACGTGTTTAATTACTTCCAGAACCTATAGTTTTTCTTTTTTTAGTTTCCATTGACCGGGCCATTGTTTATGAAATACAAATATATAGACACCGCATGTGTCAAATTTATTCCAGAACCTACGAGTTTTGTTTTCTTTTATCGATTGAGACTATGGCTATATAATACATATATGTAGACACCAAATGTGTCTAACTCCTTCCAATATCTATGGGTCCATTATTATCTTGCCTTCGACATCAAGATGGTCGACAATGTGGATACCCGTTGATATATTACGTGCCTAACTCTCATTCTAGAATCTATAGGATGTTAATCTATTACCGTCGACAACATATGTGTCTCCGTTTAAAATATCCGTCGATGGTATGTCTACACATCTATAAAAGTATGTTTTTCTCAAACTAACTCAATGGACATGACGATCTTCACTGGAGAGTTGCCGGAGGGGGTACAAACGCTGGGTCATAATCGGACAGCTAAGGAACCCGACTGCAATCGATGACGGTGAATGAATGAACGCAAGAGAGAGAAAGGGTAGGTTGAGGAAGTTTATCCTCTTTGAATTTGGGTGGTGGGCTTGACCAGTCAAGAGAAATAGGGTGATGGCAGCCGTTAGGTATGCCCTTAATGGTTTTGATGGGTAATGATGAAATGACATGTTTTTTTATAAATAAAGGTGATGAGTACTAAAATTGGGGTGGTGGGTTTATCGCTCCCCAAAGAAAATATTTAATTGAACCTATGAATATATATATAAATGATAGATGAATAAAAAGAAATGGAAGAAGCACTGGCGCCACAACTGCTTAGACCATCCCATTTGATATTGCAAAAGTGAAATTTTGGGAATTAAGTGACTACTGTTTAGAAGAATGTTTAAGGTGGCATTTGGTTGGACGGCCGGATTGTTAATTTTAAGTTGGACGGCCGGATTGTTAATTTTAAGTGTTGATTCGTAAGTGTAAATAATATAAGTACTGATATTTTAAGGAAAAAACAGTTTGATTCAACAAGAAAAATAAATTCTTATTTGTGGTATTATAGAAAAATATTTATGTTCATTTTATGAAATTTTTTATATTGATATTTAGTTAATCACTTTATATAAAATAAAAAGATTGAGAACAAAATGATCTTTTAACCATCAATAAGTAATATACTCTTTAAAAAGCATTAAATTGTTTGGTGGAGAGGCATAAATAAATTTTATTTTTGGTACAAGGGAGGCATGAATAATTATTTCTTCAAGTGTGACGACAAGATTGGTATAAATTTTGAACAAAGTGGGATGACTTGCAAGAGGTTTTTTTTAGGAGGGGCTTTTGTGTCTTTGCATTTTTGTTATTTCATGTTTCCATCCCAAAATTGTTTCTTTTGGGCAATTTATTTTTTAGAAAAGAACCTCATAATTTTGTATTATTATTATTATTGTTATTATTATTATTATTATTCGTTACTTTGGATTCCCTCGAATTATTAGCATTTATAAACCTCGACAGGGTTCAATGCTTTACATCAAAAAAAAAAAAAGAAAAAAAGGGTTCAATGCCATCCGCGTGGCTAGGATTTTTGTATAGTTAAATTTCACATAGGAGATTTAAAAAAAAAACACTCGTATACTCGGTTCATTTTACGGTTAACATTGTTTATGGTTTAAAAATGATCATTTAGTCATCTATACACTATTATACACTGTATTATCATAGTCTGAAAAAATTATTATTTTTTTAATATTTTAAAAGTTAAAAAATACACTAATGTGTATTGATATATATTTTACTTTTTATATCAGAATGTACTTAAAAAAGAAGTATATTTTTTAAAAAATCAATAAAGATTGTGGATGAGACTACCACATGGTTGGTTTATCATTTTCCTTAAAAAGGGGGTCGGGGTCGGGGTGGGGTAACTTGGGGGTCTGAACGCCAAATTAATCCTGGTTTATGTTTACACCAAGCGAAAAAAAAACTGAGGGTGCGTTTGGTTGCACGATTGCAAAATTGATTCTGCAGTAATCTGCGATTGCAAAACTGATTCCGCAGGAAGCTCACTTTCTCAGCTTTTTGAAATCGCAGCTTTTGGACACTATTTGCCTGCAATCGCTGGGTTTAAAACTGCGATTGCAAAACTGTTTGGTTGCACGATTGCAAACGCAGCTTTCTGCAATCGCAAACGTTGTGCAATTGCGCAACCAAACGCACCCTGAGCCTTCTTTCCCGAACTAAATTCAAACACACAAGATATAAAAATGTTACACCATGCAGAATTATAATTTCCCAATTAATTTTTGATTATACAGTTTATATACAAATAAAAAAATTAAGTCAACTAACAAAAAATAAGAGTTCGGATCCAGGACGCTTCTGTTAGTCCTATCAGTGCCAAACTGTACAATTATTTAATCAAACTACACAACCTATGAATCGAATTGAACAACCAATTGTTTGATACATGTTCCACTCTCTTATATGATACCAATGATATTTAGGAATCCATATTGATTGTGCCCAAATATGGATTCCTAAATATCATTGGTATCCAATAAGAGAGTGGAACATGTACCCAACAATTAACTGTGCAGTTCGATTCATAGGCTGTATAGTTTGATTAATAAGCTGTACAATTTGATACTGACATGATTGATCAAAGCTATAGTCCTAACTGGATCCAGACTTGAAAAATAAAACAAGGCATATTTGACTTTCACATAAACCATAAAAATTGATGAAAATTATGAAATATTGTCAAAATAATAATAATAATCAAACAAAATAATCAAACAACTCATTATGCACCCATTTGAATTCTATAAAAGAATTGATAAAATACATATTTTTGTTTTTAACATTTATATGGAATGAGTAGGTGAATCTCATTGAGTTAAATGCAAATATTATAAACGTTATATGCAATGAGTTAAATGTCATTCTTCTTTGCTAAAAGAAAAACTAAAAACTACTCTCGTATATATCAAATAACTTAGCCAATAACTGAAATTAAATGCCTATCCAAATAAATTCAGCTGTCTTTTATACCAACCAAACAATCTATGCCCCCCTGCTGTATGTTACCAAACAATTTGTGCCCTTCCCACAAACCATGCATCATCCCTTGACTCCTCTAATTGTTCCACTTAAAAATGAGCGGGGGAAACTGCTCCTAACATATAATATACGTCTTAAAAATCAAATTATGTGAGAACTACGGATAAATATATCATCATGTATTTATTTTAAAACGCAGACCACATGTTTTTAGACTCAGGTTTTTTTACAATTGAAACACAAATTACATATTTTTTTTATTTTAAAAGATAGTAAACATCATCTAACGAGATATATGTTTTGATGTAAAATGTAGATCATTCTATTTCAAGTAGATAAATCTATTGTAATAAATGTAAAACAAAATTTAACAATGTATATACCTCGTCTAATGATGTATATGCTTCATAAGTGTATTTGGAAAATGCCTGGGAGACGGTGGAGGCAAGCATTCGTGACTAGGGACATCACATCTTGGGGGCAAGAACAGTTATCCTTAACGGATGAAGATATAATTAACTATGATTACTTAAAGATGTTTTCACCCTTCCTCAAAAACAGGATACCAATGGAGGTTTTCACCTCTACAAATCAGGCAGCATCTTTAATGCCCTTCCATACCAAGCCTTTGACATTAAATAGGAAGGAAATTCATATAAACTGCACTGTATCCCTACTAAAATCACTAAGACTTTTCTATAGATACATTTGGTCCTAGTATACAAAAACAGAACAGTATATTAAACATCAAATCTGTTTCCATTCATATAATTCTGCTGAAGGGAATTCCCAAATCATCATTTTGTAATGCTTCCATAAGTGGTATTCCAGCTTGCTAGAATATCAGCAACTTGATTACCTTCTCTATAAATGTGTGTTGCTTTCCAGGAATTAAAAAACAACATGGACTGTTGTTTTATGTATATTTGGTAGGACCATCTGGAAAATAAGAAGATAACAAATTTATATAATTCTGAATAGAGTTATGTATACATCCCATCTTCTGCAGAGCCATAGTGGAATTCCCTTTCCTTTATTTGCTTCGATGACAGATATTTCTACCTTACCCAAAAGAAGCTTTTTATGTCTTTTCTCTTAGGAAGTCCCAAGCAACTGATGTAGTAAGACAGCCATTTTTCTTTTTATTAGAATGAGGCCATCTCAATTGATCCTGACCAAATCCACCTACTTCAATTTCAACTATTTTATTCTAAATGCTATTCCAACCTTTTCAAGTCAATCATAATTGCTGCCTTTGTAAACCCAGAATAACTGTGCAGATATCTCACAAGCTCATTCGCTAATAGAAATTCCATGACCAATACAACGTCATTAACAAAAGCTCTGAAATCTGAACCAGATGATTTTAATGCATATTTTTTACAATACTGTTGTGACATCATCAAAAAATGATGTTATATAATATGTTAAGTTAATTAAGACAAGTCCCAACATGACATGCATTAAAATTCCTCAAACATTCACTTCAATCGTTCTCATCATTTGTATTATTAGCTTCACATCATTTAATCAAGGCAGATCATAACCTGACACAGTTCTGATACATAAGTTCACATCATCCCACTCATTCAACCACCCTCCCAATCCTCAGAAAAACAGGAAACCTCACCACTTTAGTCCCCTCTCCACCCCACGCCGCCTCGAACTCGGCCACCACCTCCTCCCCGAGCAGCTCAACCCCCTGGTCCTTCGCCGTCTGGTACGCGGACGATGACCGCATGTAATCCAGGAACCCGTCCAACCTCATCTCCACCTCCGACGTGAACTCGAACGGCCCCGTGTGTTCCTCCTCCTCCACGGGCCCGAATGGAAACGCGACGGTCCTGTACTCCTCCTCCACGAGCCTCCGCGCCGCGTCCCAGTAGGGGCCCGACGTCGCGTAGTACCGGTTGAAAACAGAGTCCACGGGCGGGTCCACGAGCGGGAGGGTGTAGCACCACGCGGCGAAGACGCCGCCGGGGCGGCGGAGGACGTGGTTCACCTGGGCGTAGAACGCGGGGAGGTCGAACCAGTGGAGGGCCTGCGCGACGGTCACCAAGTCGACCGCGTGCGGTTCGGAGGACACGGCGCGCGCGAGGTCCGCGGGTGACATGGTTGCGGGCGTGTGCTTGTACTGGACGTTGGGGAGCTCGTGCGCGTGCT
The DNA here is from genome assembly GCA_030737845.1 of Acorus calamus. NCBI lineage: Eukaryota > Viridiplantae > Streptophyta > Magnoliopsida > Acorales > Acoraceae > Acorus > Acorus calamus. The sequence goes on along the minus strand of CM060874.1, from coordinate 24,270,013 downwards.
TGAGCTGTTGCTCGCTCGCGTCCGTGGCGATCACGTTCTTGTAGATTTTGGATAGCTGTTGCACATGAGAGTATTTGATAAGTATACACTTGTATAAATGATGAAAGTATATGGTCAGAGAAAAAAATAACGAGCTCCCACAAAACTTTATATGGGTAAAAACCGAATAATAATCAGGCTATTATTTTTGATTGATGGATAGTAATGACATCATGATTTAAAATAACTACATAGATTTTCAATGTGCTAAACGCATTGTTCTATGAATGTACTGACAAATCTTTTTAGGGATTTTTAGTTTTAAGTAACCGTAAACTATGAGATTTATCGATCGATCCCTCACTTCTTTATATTTAGGTTTTAGTCCCTACATTTAAATGATAATTTAGGAATAGGTCCCTCGCAAGGATTAAAAAGAAAAATAAATAATTTAGGAATAGGTCCCTACCAGGGACTAAAAAGGAACATATCATTTAAATGTAGGGACTAAAACCTAAATATAAAGAAGTGAGAGATCGATCGATAAATCTTATAGTTTACGGGGACTTAAAACTAAAAAATCCCAATTTTTTTTATACAAACTAAAAACACATAGATTTTAAATGTGCTAAACGCATGGTTCGATGAAGAAACAAAATACAAAATACATAAGTATAAGAGGTAGCCTATTAGAATACTCGTTAGATACTTAGGGTGTGTTTGGTTGCGCGATTGCGATTACAGGAAGCTGCATTTGCAATCGTGCAACCAAACAGTTTTGTAATCGCAGTTTTAAACATAGCGATTGCAAGCAAATAATGCTCAAAAGCTGCGATTTCAAAAAGCTGAAAAAGTGAGCTTCCTGCAGAATTAATTTTGCAATTGCAGTTTCCTACAAAATCAGTTTTGCAATCGCGCAATTAAACACACACTTAAATTAGAAAAGTTCAAATGCTTTGTTTTGTAGATAAATACTAAGAGCATCTCCAACTTTATTCCAAGTAAAATCTAAGACTATAATTTCCTCCCAAATATGGAGGTTTTATTTTTTTTAAATATATCTTAAAAAATAACATAACTTTTATTATATAAATCCCACTTTATTAAATTACCATTAGAATGTAGATGTTTTAAACGAGGCTGATATTGAATATACTTTAAAAAAAAGATAATATTAACTATTAAGATAAGATACAGTTGATTAACATTTGTATGTTTTTTTTTATTTAATACAACTTTAATAGTGGGATTGTAAAACTGATTTTTTACAAACGCTGAAAATTGATTACGCAGGAAGCTGTTTCCTCTAACTTTTGAAAAACTCAACTATCGAGCATTATTTGTCTAAAATTTGTCTAAAGATGACAGATGCTCCAATTTTTTTATTTGGTTGTATGATTGTTAAAAAATTACTGTAAATGCAAAAGCTGCCCAATAGTATTTCATATTTAATTACATTAATATGTGAAATTTTTCATGCAATTTTTGGTAGATAAATTCTATTTTAAAATAAACAGAGATACATGTAGAATTTTGGGTTGAAGTTGTATTTTACACGGTATTCTAAAAAGTATTTATTCTGTAAAATAGAGTTAAGATCCACTAAAACAAAATATCGTCTATGAAAGCATAATCATTGAACTTATACTAAACATCGAGAAGGGACAGAGAGAGAGAGAGAGAGAGAGAGAGACTCACAGAAACGGCGGCTTGGCCGCTGCCGGTGCCGACGTCCCAGGCGAGGTCGTTCTTGGGAGTCTTGGAAGCGATGAATCGGAAGAGCTCGCCGGGGTAACCCGGTCGGTTATCCGAGTACTTCTTCGCCTGCTTCTTGAACAGATCCGCCATTATTTCTCTCAATCTTTTGTTTGACTTTCAAATTCAGTGTTTGTATTGAGAGGTCGATCGACCTATGATTGAGAAAAAAAAACGAAATCTGTGTTCATTGGCGGTATTTGTATTGGGAGATCGGAGATCCCCCTTTGACTGGGAAAGCAAAATTGAACACTCCAGTCTTCAGAAATGACGCCAGTGATTACGTTTTTTGTTTTTTTTTTTCCTTCTATTCTTCGGAAAAAATGATGCTTCATATTTCAGTTTGGGGTTGATTGACTTTCGTACGATTTTGTTGGAAGATATTTGTTTTTTTGTTTATTTTATTGCGTGTATATACTATATACTTTAAAAAATGTGATGTATTTGGGTTAAAAACACCTAGGTTCTTGCAAGCATTGAAAATTTCATATAAATCCCTATCAAAGTTAAAACAAACATATAAATCCCTTAAACTTAGAAAAAGTTAGATATCATCCCTGAGTTAAATTTCATCCGAATTGATGGAATATTTCCAGAATATTCCATCTTTGTGTAACTGTGTAGTCATGAATTAAATTTAAATTTTAAAAATGGTTGTAAATCAAATTTTTTTTTTTTTTGGTATTTGTAGTTTGTAAAAAAACCAATAGCTGCATAGTTTAAAGTTGTTTGTGTAAACATTGACTTTTCATTTGCCAATGCAAGGTTCTTTTGTGTCTTGAACATAGAGATCTTATCTCCTCCAAATCCCCTACTAATTTGCACAAGATCATTGGTGATAAATTGTAAGATAACATGTTTTCTCTAATAACAAGAACAATATAATGTAATATATAGCACATATTTTGAGAGACACAATAGATAATTACAAAATATAAGCACAACAATACAACAATCTGATCATCACTTGCAAAGAGTGAGTGGAATAAAAAATACAACAGAGTGAATGGACACCACAAACAACCACTATTTAAAGCCAAGCAAAACGTAACCACTAACCACAAATAAAACCAACAGGCCAGGTCATTAACCCTTATTTTGGACAGATTTTACTTGTGATCTGAACCTTTGAAATCTCCATTTTGCTGGTTTGACAAACTATGATCATGCATGAAATATCGTTTATGTGGAGGGTTAAAATGTTTCTTATTGTGCCTGAATAATATCAATATATATATATATATTATTACATGTTTACATTACGTGAAAAGCGATGAGTTCTGTGTTGTAGTTTATATATTGCATAGCATTGATGGTCCAGGTTTCAATTAAAATGATCTCTTGAGGACTGCATTCCAGTTATTGTAAATTTAGTATTTTCTCAAACTGCATAGTGCATACTATCCCATGATGAAATGAACAACTGGCGCTATGGATTTTAGAATCAGTATTTTCTTATACGGCACACCCTTCAGTTCTATCCAGTCACATTTCTCTTTTTAGAACTTAACTCTTGCTTAATGTCAGCTTAATGGAGCCAGGCTTTGGAACACGATCCCTTCATCCCCTTGTACTATTATAACGGTTTTTTCAATTAATGCTTTTAGATGCTTCCAAAAATCTGCAACGTGAGAAGAGAAATAACTTTTTTCTGGCCTTCTGTTTAGTAAGTATTGTATTATGCTAGAGCAATATGATCTCTTTATATTCTGGCCTTTCTACTCGTGTGTCAGTAGTAATCCCTTGTTTAATTGCATTTGTGTGTCAGTAGAGTCATCTTCTATTGTTTGGCACTTTGGTTTTGTTTGTTTGCTTGGCTTTTGCCTTTGTAAGAGCCTTTGGGCTTCACCTTTGATTTTATTAATTAAAGGGCGACAGCCTACCATCTCATTTGAAAAAAGTGGAAACACACTCGAAGGTTAAAAGCAAATGGGACTGTACTCACTGTAAAATTCCCCGGGCACTGAGACTTCCAATATTCAGAATTACAGATTCTAGAGGAATTCCATGCCTGGCAGGTGGATCATGTGGTGAGGGAGGTAAACACTTCTGCAGATTCCCCTGCAGGATACCTCAACACAATGGGATTAATTATCTATCATTGTATTGATGAATTCCCTTTTGATTTCTGAGAACTGGTATCTGAAGATCACCAGATGTTCAAAGGCAAAGAAAAAGAAGAATCAAGTAGAACAAGCAGATGAAGCCACTTGATGCAAATTGGATTTAGAGTTGTTTTGATTTATTGTTTTATCAAGATAATTAGATAGTGATTTTTTTATTGTTACTACATATTTTATCTGTGAATTTGAAATAAGTTTATTAGAGTTTGTTAGAATTAAGAGCGGTTAAGTTATGAAAAAACAGAGTTCTTATGTAGTTAATATATTTGTTTGTTGAGAGTGGTTGAAGATCTAGATTAGTTATTATCCAACATTAACAAACTTAAATGCATATAAATGGTTTGCCCTCTCTCTCTCTCCCTGGTTCTTCTCTTCATCTTTTCGATCTGCATCATTGTTGCTTGCACGGATAGAAGCCTTAACATCATCATCATGATGATAATGCTGACTGTGTGTATGGAGAGGGTCCTTACTCCTGTAGGAATGTCAGATGTTCGCATTTTAATTTCCCTCATTATAGGATAAAACACCCTCACCTGTACTTAATACTTTTTTTTGATACATCAATGCAAACTTTATCTAATCTTAAAAAAATATGTTCGTTTCCTACTGGATTTCTATCTCATCATAAAGTCTTCCTACCCTGATTTTGTTTATGCTTCCATGTAAATGAATTCTCATAATTCCTCATCTAATCTTTTCTACAGGTTATGGAGATCAAAATGCCGTTGCTGGTCGTGTGGTGGCTGGTTTTCCCATGCCAGATGCTCCGCCGACTCCAGGACCATTTGTTGGTGGGTTGACACGAAACAAAGGAGCCATCCCTGGTGTTGGAATGGCAATGCCATTGGCAGTTCAGTCTCTTGATGGGTCTGATCAAGGAGAACAAAGACAACCTCTTCCTGCTATTATGCCTATGGGAGCACCTCCACTTCCACCGGGACCCCATCTGTCAGTCGTGGCTGCTGCTGGACAGCAAATGTATCAACAAATTCCTCAGCAACTTAACCAACAGCTTCATCATCTCCAAAATATGCCTCGATAAATGCCATTGCTACTGATGCCACGTCCAAATTTTCCCCAGATGCAGCCTCCGTCGCATATGCCATTGCTCTCACACCCTCATATGCCTCGTCCTCCACCTCCCCAAGTAGGGATGCCCCCAAACATCCAATCTTCGATGCCAACGATGACTACTACTCTACAGATGCCAATGCCTAATCCAATGGTGGGTTCTTCTCTTCTTTTACATCTAAATTTGTCATTGGGGACTTTCAAATATTTGGAGTTTTGGTTTTAGATGTTGCAAGGGTCTGTGAATCAGATGTTTTCCCCAATGCCACATGGGATGACTCCGATGCGAGGGATTGGCAGTTTTGAAAATGGAATGTCTGCTTTGCAGGGACCTCCTAATGGAGGTGGAGCACAAAATTATCAACTTGGTGGTGCCCATGACAGGCCACGAGGTGGATATTTAGCACCTATTCCAGGACTTCCTTACCAGGTACGCTTGGGATATTTTGAATTGAATATGCTGAATCTTGTCATATTTTACGCGCTTCAGTCTGATTAATTAAGTTTATTGGCAAGTGACACAAAACATGTAACATCAAAATTTATGGATGAATTATGTAATTAAATCGGTTGATCCCGATGATGATTTGTTATGATATTTATCTTCCTACCCCTCGTAGCGCTGCCTGAATCAGTTGCAAGTTTTGTAACTTATAAAACATTATTTTGGATGTCACTCATTTTGATTTAAATTAAATGTTTTTCTCTGATGTTTGTGTGTGCTCTTGCAGTCTGGAATGATGAGGGGAAATATGGGGCTACCGCCGCCACCTCCATCGCCACCTTCACATGGCTCAGCCCTCAATAATACTAAATTTCCATTTGCAGCAACCTGAGATGAAGATGGTGAGATAGAACTGGATGTTTATCTTTCAGAGGACTCTGCAATGATTGGAGAATTCCATACATAAAAGATTTCAATGAAAAAAAGATCTCCACAAAGGCCAGGCTAACCCAAATGAATAATAGATTTTTAGAAATTCGCAAAGAGGAAATATTTCAACTACTCATGAAAAACCTAATTAGGAAGAGTTCCTCACCCTGGAGCTATGCAACTGTGAAGGTAAAAACTTGCATACCTCCCATCCGATTGACATATTTCTTCTTCTTCTTCTTGGTGGCTGCTTTGTTAGAGGATTAAGCCATTTGTAGGTTATGGTGAGGGGTTAGGGTTGAGATGTTGGTATTGGGTTTCAATGAGAGGGTTTGAGAGACCTTTATAACTAGTGTGATGGGGGGGGGGGGGGGGGGGGGGGGGTTGTAACCGCCGAGGCTACCGGAAAAGAAGGGGACGACAATGAAAGGGGGTGCTTTCGTAATCTCCAAATCGATTGGGGGAAGACGAGAGGGACGCTTTCGTAATCACCAAGGCTATCGAATATATTCGTTGGGAAGATGAGAAGGGAACTGTGTTATTGCTTTGATTGGGGAAGCCGAGACGATTTGAGGAATTTTTTCGATTTGGGGATGTTTTCTCGGTTGATTGGGGGAGAAGTGGAAGGGAAAGAGAAATGGGAGGGAAAGGGTAAATGTGGAAGAGAAATATGAGGTGGCAATGAGAGGTCAAAAAATAAGGGGACTAAAAAGGAGGGGCAAAAAAAAAAAAAAATTTTCTGAGGTCAAGGGACATTGAAATAATGTGGGGCTTGGTCTAGGGACATATGGACAATTCGCCCTTTATTTTTTGTATCATTGGTGATCTATGCTTATTCAATATTTAGTAGTGGGTTTGTACTGTATGGTTGAGAATTAAAAAAAGTAAATGTTTTTTACACTCAAACCATTTTATAATGATTAATACATATATGATCGTGTGCTGTCACCTAATGAGGTATGTAAAATTACAAAACTACACTATGTCATTATAAAATTTAGGGATTTTTACATATATATATATCCCTATTAAATTCTAATTTTGTTAAAATACATTTGAAAAAACTCACATTGCAAAAATATCCCTCAAAAAATTTAAGTGAGTGCAACTGTGTCTTTGTGGTCAAGTTTTATCTGATATGGTTAATATTCTACATTTTCATTTTGGTAGAGGATCCTAAATGATCCCTATACCATCAGATTACTCAATTTTAACAATTCAAGCCCCTCTCTCTAAACCATCTCATCTTCTTCTTCCTCTACCAATTCTAGGGCATTTCGTCTCTTTGGAACCCACTTTTTACATGATTTTCAGCTCATCTTCTTTCTCCCAAACCCACTGTTGATGGATCTAACAAGGCTTCTTTAACCGTTGTCTAGGACCCCAAATGTATATATATATATATAGTCGAGTGATTGGGTGCGACGGAACGACGGTGCGGCAGCGACGTGGGCCGTTCGATCGCGGGTCCATCGCATCCGACGGTCGATGTAAATCGCACCCGACCGTCCGATGCGATGGACCCGTGATCGACGGCTCACGTCGCTGTCGCACCCGCCGTTCCGTCGCACCTAATCGGTTCTCTCTCTCTCTCTCTCTCTCTCTCTATATATATATATATATATATATATATATATATATATGAAAATTATTGCGTGCGGCGAACGACAGGTGCGGCCGCGACGTGGGCCGTTTGATCGCGGGTCCATCGCATCCAATGGTCGACGTGAATCGCACCCGACCGTCCGATGCGATGGACCCGTGATCGACGGCCCGTAGTCGCTGCCGCACCCGCCGTTCGCCGCACGCAAACACTTCCATATATATATATATAGAGGAATGATACGGTGCGCGATGCGGACTCGTGCGCGAACGACCACGGGCCGTCGATCACGGGTCCATCGCATCGGACGGTCGGGTGCGATTCACATCGACCGTTGGATGCGATGGACCCGCGATCGGACGAACGACGTCGTTCCCGCACGTTCCCTCACGCCGCATATTATCATTCGAATATATATATATATATATATATATATATATATATATATATATATATATATATATATATATATATGAGGAATGATACGGTGCGCGATGCGGGAACGTGCGCGAACGACCACGGGCCGTCGATCACAGGTCCATCGCGGGTCCATCGCATTGGATGGTCGGGTGCGATTCACATCGACCGTTGGATGCGATGAACCCGCGATCGGAGGGGAGGGGAGGGAACGACGTCGTTCCCGCACGTTCCCTCACGCCGCATATTATCATCGACATATATATATATATATATATATATATATATATATATATATATATATATATATTATATATATATATATAAAAAAATAGATGCATGGTTTAAAATTGTTTGTGCAAATGTTGATTTTTCATTGGCCTATGCAGGGTTCTTTTGTGTCTGGAACACAAAAGATCTCATGTTCTCCAAAACCCCTACTAATTTGGACATGATCAGTAGTGCTAAATTGTAATATAACATGTTTCCCTAATAACAAGAACAATATCATGCATACAACACATATTTTGAGAGCCACAATAGATATTAACAAAATATAAGCACAACAATACAACAATCCGATCATCACTTGCAAAGAGTCAGTGGAATCAAAGATACAGCAGTGTATGGAAATCAGAAACAACATAAATTTAAAGCCAAGCAAAACGTAACCACAACTAAAGCATTAACATGCATTCACACATTTGAAAAGCACTATTTCATCAACTTTTCAACCGTCTCTCGACTTCTATGAAGAAAACATGGGACCTTATTTATTTATTTAATTTGGTGGAATTGTGACTCTTCTTATCTAGCCCGCGCGCCTACACTCAATGGTTAAGTAGTCTTACTTAGCCGAGGGCACCGAGTACCAGGCCTGCACCGCAGAAAGTGCGAGACCCAGTGTGGCAGCGATCGTCGCGACTTTACTCCATGGCGTGTTAAAATGCGTGTTGTAGGTCGTTGCGATGGTGACCTTGCACCAGTTGTCGAGGTGATCATGGATCTTCGTGATGATATCCACGTAGGCCTCAGGATCGGGTGTGCGATCGTTCGCGAGCTCGTTGAAGAGGTCCGCCACTTGTTGGTCGTTGCCGAGGCAGTTGACAAGGACACCCCTCAAGCGGAGCTCTCGGACATCATCGGCGTGGTCAATAAGGTTGTCGAGGAGGCAAACGTACGAGGTTATGCCGTAGCCTCGTGCGCCTTTAGGGCACATCTCTAGGGCCATCAGGTTCAGCAATTTCGATTTGGTTGTGTCGTCAATGATCATTCGGGGTAGGGACAAGATCCCACATAAGTATTCCTCCTGATCAAACACATGTTAAAAGCATTATTTTATAGATTAGCCAAAGTGAGATAGGCTATAGTCGAAATTGAAAAATGAGCCCCTGTTCACACAATTTTTTAAATGTGTCATCACAAAAAAGGTCAAATAGTTTTCTAAAACTTAAATTTTTCACTCAACCTCAGCTTATTAACAATTCCCAATAAAATAAGAATACAGAAATTATAGATAAATAACAAAATAATAAAAATAATGGAGTACTAAAAATCCCAATAATAGATAATAAAAACAGAAAAAGGAAAAAATTTTTTTAGAATAAAAATGTGAAATAAAGCATCCCGTATAAGATTTTATTGTTTGAAAATGAAAGAATATGCCAAATCAAATAAAAAAAACTAAAAGATAAAAATAATAGATAATCTTTTAAAAATTAAATAAAATAATTAAAAAATAATTTTTAATAAAGTAAGAAATAAAATACTTTTTTTAGATAGTAGGACCCTCTGCATTTGGGGTCCTAGACAATGGTAGGTGATAGTTTTGAGGGGTTTCACATGTGTACCTTTAAAAAATTTAATTTTATCAAAATATTCCTTATGAATTACTATTGCCAACAGTACCCCTTAAAAAGTGCATAAATGTAGCGTTAAACCACTAATGCCCTTTTTAGGGACATATTTACAAAAATTTTAACATTTATAATACTCTTCAAAAAAGCATTCATCCCCAATTTTTAATTTTGGAGAAAAGATCAAATTATCCTTATTATATTTTTTGAAGTATTTAACTTTACCAAATACAATATTTATAAAAATAAAAAATATTAATTTTAACATAAAAATGATAAATTTCATCTAAAATTCAAAAATATAAAAATTAATCATACAAACTATTTGTTAGCAAAGACATAATAATTATTAATACTTATATTAGTAAAAATGAAATAAAGTTATTTTGAGAATAATTAAGCATATATATATTACAAAATAACAAATTTTTAAAAAAAACTAGATCTTGATTGGAAGAAAAAGAAAAAAAGGGTAAGGTTGAATGACTTACTATTGATCTGGAAAGAACATGAAATCAATTAGGCTATTATTTTTAATTATTTACATTATGATAAATATTATATTTTGATGTTATTTTTATTATTTTTACTTCTTGATTGAGAAACTAACTATAGTTAAAATTTATTTTTATTAAAAAGGATAAAAGATTGACACATTTTTACGTTAAAAAAAATTCTAATGATATAAAAAATAAATATGTTATTTGTAATGATATAAAAATAAATACTATATTTTTTAATGGTATATATGAAAAAAAAACTCTATTTTTTTAAAAATAAGTTATGAAGTACTACTATGCCTTGTACTTGACGTCAGTGAGATTGCCGATTTTGTTGGGTTTGAATTTGATACCCGCCTCGGTGAGCTCCTTCACCGACCTGAACTTCAACGAGTCCCAACCATACCTCGAACGCTGACCGTCGCAAGCTTTCGGTTTGACGAGCTTCTGATGCAGCATATCAAGAAGGTTTTGCGTGTCGCACATGTCAATCCGTTGTTCATCTGGGGCGCCTTTTGTCGTATCCTTACTGACGGCCTTCGTGTTCGTGACCGGATCGTTGGCTCTATCGTCGTTGTTGCGGGAGACGCTGCGTATGAACTCCTCCACTTTTTTATCGAACGACGACGGATCGGACACCACCGCCTTCAGCACCTTATAAGGCAACTGGTTCTCCAGGAGGAATAGATCTCGTACGACGAACCCCTGGATGACACCAATCCGATATTATATAAAAAAATTAGGGACATTTTTAAAATTAACTTTAATTAAATAATTAATGTTAAAAATAATATTTTTCAAAAGTTATTTCCTACCATTTTTTCTATCATTTGACAATGCCACATCAGCGCCACTTCACAATTCTATTTTTTATTTATTTAATGACATTCATTCAAGGAGAAAAACATAATGAGTTTGACATGCACGTGGGTCCCATATCATTAACTACTCATTAAATTCTTTTTCAAATTAATTTAAAATATTCTACGGGTGCGTTTGGTTGCTCGTTTAAGGGTACGTTTGTGATTCCAAAATTTATGTGGGGTAGAATGCAAACCAAACATCCATTTTTGGCTCTTGATTTCAAAATCGGGTGGTTGCGATTGTGTGTAATTTTAGTCGAAAATCGAGTGATGTGGAAAGCTCGTCCAGGGAGCTTTCTGTAAAAGTTAGATTGAAAACCAAAAAAAAGATAGGTGAAATGTCTATTATACCCATTTGATTTCAACGAAACTACAGACATATATATAAGGTTTCGACTACAGACACTACCTTCTCTCTCTTGAAATCCAACGAAAGCCGGATGTCTCTCGTCAGTCTCGTCTCACCCGATCTGAGACCCTCTGTCGCCTCTCTCGTAAAAACTCTCTTGCCTTTCTCGTCTCACCCGATCTGAGACCCTCTGTCGCCTCTCTCGTAAAAACTCTCTTGCCTTTCTCGTCTCACCCGAACTGAGGCCCTCTATAGTCTCTCTTGTCATTGTAAAGGGTGGCCTTTAGATCTGTGAAACCCTAGCACCCAAGACCCCTAAATGAGTATTTAGGGTTTGCAGCCTCTGTTGCCTCTCTCGCCGCTCTGTACCTGCCAACCGAAGCCCTGAGTCACAATCACAGTTCCAATGTATTTCGATCAGCGGAGGCAACATTGGGGTTGAGAGATCCCCACATTCTCATCTAACCTCCTCACGGTAAGTTTCTGTCTGATGGATTTTACTAATTTTTGAGGTTTCATTGATTGGGGTTAACATATTTGTTCCCTCACTGTCCATCTTTCACTCGTTTCATGTTCTTACACATGTTGGTTTGACTTCGACCACTAATCCCAACATTATGGAAGAAGGGGAGGGTGATGATGAAGATCCGGTGTCGTTGGTAGGGTTTGAGGGGAAGAAAATGAAACCTGTTTTCTGAGGATGGTGTCGATTTTGGGTTCGAATGTATTGTCGGCCACCTTCTCATCCGTCGAGGGGAGCCCAAATTGGGATTAGGGTTTTGAAAAAGTGAAATCGGGTGGTGAATGTGAGGGCTGGGCATGTTGAGTATTTTAATTGAGGAAGGGCAGTCTTGGTATTTCACCTACTTATGATGTATCCTGACATATGGCATCCAAACAGAAACAGTGATTTGAAACCTTGATTTACTACATCCAAATGATTTGCCAAACAAGATTTACAAAACTCATCTACAGTGAAATCCATTTCAAAACCCATTTCAAATCCAGCTTTTACCAAATCGCAGTTTCTCAATCGTACAACCAAATGCACCCTACATCTCATTCTCATCATCACCAGGGAACATGCTTTTCTTTTGTTTACTTGATTTTTTGTGGAACAAAAATATAGGTATAAGGGTACAGTGGTCAATTTGGGTTTCAAAATTATTAAAGATCTTTTTTTGGGTAGAATTTTAGAGCATGGTAGATCTGCTATTTCTAAATTTTAGAAAATTTCTTTGGGTTTATCCCTTGATAAATACATTTATTTAGTGAAATTTCTTTATGCAATTTTAATGCATAAATATTATTCTAAAATAAATTGGGAAACTTTAAAATTGAGTTGGTCCTCTAAATTAGAGAGGATTATAAATTGAGTATCTGAATACTCTTTCTTGTATTCTACTTCAATTTTTTTTTGTTTAATATCAAACATTTAAAAACAAAAAATATTTCACATCATATATGCATTTAAACACACACATTAATTAATTTTAAGCTTAAACAGGATCAAACATACGCAATCAAAATAGTACACTTGCATAGTACATTATACTACTACATCACAGTAGACATATGGAGATGAAAAATGGCCATTAAAAGGGGGATTGAAGAAGGGTTTAATAACTGAGAATATAAAACAATAAAAAAATCTATTTGGGGTATACTATTATTGCTACTATAAATGCTTTGAGAGACCATTTAAAAAAAATAATAATCAAAGGAGTGAGATAGTGCTAATGTGGCATGGTCAAATGGTAAAAAAAAGTAGAGGGTCACTTATGCAAATAATTTTTGAAAAATATTACTTTTAACATTACTTATTTAATTAAGGTTAATTTAAAAAATTTCCCAAAAAATTAAATATGATACTTGCATGATCAATGGGTAATTTTTAAAAATAACCCTTATTTATATTTTATTTTCAAAATTGTGTGGAAGTCAATTTTTGACCAACAATGCTGTGGACCTGTGGTGGGCGAAGGATCGTGTGGAGGAGGGGGAGAGAAAGAAGAAGAAGAGAGAGAAAGAGATAGGGGGTAGGGCGGTAAACTCGTCGGCCACCGGTTGTCTCCACCCTCCCTCCTCCTCCGCTCCACAAGTACCCTCCAGCAATTGCCATCCTTTTCCACCTACCACCGCGTTGCCCTCCCCACCCTCCTCCACTCTCTCTCTTCCTCCGCCTTTCCTTCTCTATTTTTTTTCTTCTATGTTGCAACCCCGCCCTCAATTTTTTTTGGGTGGGGTTGCAACTTGGTGGGGTTCCTATTATATACAATTTATTTTTGGGATTTTTAGTTTTAAGTCCCGTAAACTATAAGATTTAACTATTGAACCCTTATTTCTTCATATTTAAGTTTTAATCCCTACATTTAAATTATATGTTCTTTTTAATCCCTAGGAGGGACCTATTCCTAAATTATTTGGTTTGCTTTTTAGTCTTTGGGAGGGACCTATTCCTAAATTATCATTTAAATGTAGGGGTTAAAACCTAAATATGAAGAAGTGAGGGATCGATCACTAAATCCTATAGTTTACGGGGACTTAAAACTAAAAATCTCTTTATTTTTTGTTTTTACATTTCACTCTAAAAATTTTGTATGGAATTTTTATGAAATTAAGAATTTTATATTATGTGAATTTTAAATTTATATATTATATTATATTAAATTAAATTTTTAAAATTTATATTAATTTTAAATTTTAAATTTAAAATTTTGGTAGAGAGAGATAGATTTGATAAAAGATTTTATGGTTAAAAATGTGTGACGTGCTCAATGAATCTATCCCTAAATCTAATATATATAAATTAATATGAAAATTTAAAATTTTTATTTAAAATCTAAAATTAAAATATATTTAAAATTAAATTTAAGATAAGAATTAAAATTTAATTCACATAATATTTAAAATTTTATCCCATAAATTAACCAAATATTCAAAATTTAAAAATTAAGATTAGATATTAAATATTACATCAGTAAAAAAAAGAAAGAAATGTGATTGATAATCACGTTTAAAGGAGATCTTGAGATAAAAAAAACCTACGCAATGCTGGTTTACTAATTTCGATTTAATTGTTATATGACTTCTTTTTTGTAAGAAGAAAATCTGTCAGAAACCAAAATTGCATAAAAATACAAGTCTTCATTGTGTGACAAAAACTTAACAAGTTTAATGACTCGGACCAATCACATCCATTAGTTTATGTCACAAATTTGATCAAGTTTTTCCTAAAAATATTTAGAATTGATCAAAACGTAATAAACTTTGAACTAGAACCAGAAACAAATGCATCTATCACAAGCATCACATGGTTGACTAAAATCAATATCCTTTCAACTGGATGGATATACATACCTGGAGGTGCAGATCCACCAAGCACTCCTCCGAGGAGGTAGGTTGGCCCGTCTGGTGGATGCATGGAGGAAATGAAGTGAAATGAGTTAATTATCAATACTCTTCGTAATATCATTTGCAACAGAATGGATATACCTGGATGGGCAAATCCACCAAGTACTCCGAGGAGGCAGCTTGGTCTGTTGTGGTGGAACCCTGGGTGGAAGCATGCAGTAAACGAAGTGAAATTAATTATCAACACTCTTCTTAACCGGCCAAGAATCAAACTAAACAACATTGTGTCAAACTAATCATGACGGCACCAAAATGGACTTTTGAAACATTAAATTAATTAAGCTAAGCAATTTTACATTAAACTAAAGAGGTTTTCATTGAATCAAGTTTAATTCACGTAAGTTCTAAATCGAATTATGTAATATATTTGAAGCATTCAAGATACATCGATCTCATCCCTTCAAAAGAATGCACATGTTGGTCCCATTTCATGGAAAATTTATGATGGAACCAACATTTATTGGACCAACACACCTATAGATACACATGGGGGTTCGTTCATTCTAATACAAGCAAATTTTTGTCACATACGTGTCAATCTCTCATTCACACAGAGGGTCCAGGCTCCATATATACCTGGTGGTCGGAGGCCACGGCAGACGCCGTCGACGGGTGGGGGAAGTTCTGGTGGCAGATAATGAAGTGAACGAGGAAGCACGCGTCATGGAACAGCATGTCCTTGAACTTGTCGGGGTCCAGTTTGAGGTACGGATCGATCTCGTACATATTGCGCACGCTCTCGGCCATGTCATGGACCCTCTTGCGGGCCTCGGTGCAGTACCTGTCCGAGGCCAGTTTCTTGAGGGGCTCCATGGCGGCAAGGCGGTCGTCGCCGTGGTGGTACGGGCCGATGGAGACGACTTTGGGGACGAAGGAGGGGCGGTTCGATTCGGACTCGAGGAGGAGTGGGGAGACCTTGTGGAGAAGTGCCATTGTTGTTTGGATGAGTTTTCTTGTTGTCGTTGGAATGGATGATACATATAAGTGTGACAGCAAGATTATTATGGATTGTTCGCAAGAGCTTTTAACTGTTTCAAGAATGGTATAATTGTGCTTTTGCTTTATATTAATTATTTCTAATCTCACTTTGCTTTTATTTTGTTTTATTTTGGAGGGAATGTCCGAGAGCTTCCCATGCACGTCATGATAGTTTGAAGATGACACCGAGAGATGACACCGAATAAGATTGTAAACACACATGCAGCCTGTGTTTGGATAGAAGTACGTGTAGAATATAAGTGAATAAGTTTAAAAAGCTGTTTGTTTGTAAGCAATATGTGAGTATAAATATTTTATAATAGATGAAATTAGCTAATATTGGGAATTTCAAATCATCATTTAGAATTGTATAATTTCACTCATTATTGGTGGATTGCTTTTGGGGTGGCATGAATAATTATTTTTTGAATTCGGGGCTCCTAGGGTTTAATTCCTTGACCTCTTTATTGGATAGAGGAGTGTTAGTAGACTAATTCAAGTTCGGTTAGTGGTGACATGAATATTTTTTTCTTCATGTGTGACAACAAGATTGGTATAAATTCTGAACAAAGTATGACGGCTTGCCAAAGCTTTTGTTTAGGAGTGTCATGGTGCTTTTGTTTTCCATGGTTCCAACTCTTTGTATATAATAAGAACTGCAAGTTCTTTGTATATAATAAGAACTGCAAGTCTTTATGGAGAGGCTTTTGTGTCAGGGTGCTTTTGGTATTCCAAGCTTCCATGCTAAGGAAAATGAGAACTGCAAGTGCGACTACACACAAGACTCTGTATTTCAGTTTATCTTCTATTTTCTACTTAAATAAAAATGTACTGTTTAATATGCGTAAGCCAAATTAGATCATTCAACATTCCAGATTCTATATATAAAAATAAATTAATGACTATGATATGATACAAAACTTAATAATCATTAACTTAAATAAGTAAAGTGATAGATATGTCATGTAATTGAATTTAAAATTTGATTTTCCTGTATGTTATACTCTATTATATATCATGTATTCAAACTGTAAAATCAGAACCAAAATTTGCTTGCTTGTAATAATTTATATATATCATGATTTAAATTTAAAATTTAAAAACGATTGTGAAATCAATGCCTTTTTTGGTATTTGTTGTTTATATATATATATATATATAAAAACCAATAGATGCACCGTTTAAGGCTGTTTGTGCGATTATAGACTTTTCATTGACCAAATTAATACAGGGTTCCTTTGTGTCTTGAACATAGAGGATTTCATCTCCTCCAAAGCCTTACTAATTTGCACAAGATCATTAGTGATAAATTATAATATAACATGTTTTCTCTAATAACAAGAACAATATAATGTAATATATAGCACATATTTTGAGAGCCACAATAGATAATTAACAAAATATAAGCACAAAGCTAGAATACTAACAATCCGATCATCACTCGATTGCAAAGAGTGAGTTGAATCAAAGATACAAAAAGTGCATGGACACCACAAACAATCTCAATTTATAGCCAAGCAAAACTTAACCACAAATAAAACCAGACAAACAAGCTGGATAATACGCGTGCATGCACATGACTAGACTGACTCTAGACAAACTCCTTCGCTCAAAGAAATTTATGTCCCATTTGGATGTGCGGTAGGAAAACTGTCAAATGCCCCAACCTATTTAGATCGGTGATGAAGTATTTTTAGCCTTTTCAATGTAACATCTGTCCCACCATATATCTAAATAAGACCTTAATAAGCACTAACGTAACACGAATTTATTTATTCATTTTTTTTTTGTTGTGAAATTGCATGCGACTCCTCTCACCTAACCCACCTACACTCAATGGATAGATAGTCCTACTTAACCGAGTACCAGGCCTGCACGGCAGAAAGCCCGAGACCCAACGTGGCAGCGCACGTCGCGATCATACTCCAAGGCGTGTTAAAATGCTTGTTGTACCGCATTGCGAGGGAGACCTTGCACCGGTTGTTGAGGTGTTTGTGGATCCCCGTGATGATATCCCCATAGGCATCAGGGTAGGGTGTGCGATTTGTCGCGAGCTCGTTGAAGAGGTCGGCCGCTTGTTGGTCGCTGCCGAGGCAGTTGACGAGGACGCCTCTAAAGCGGAGCTCGCGGACATCATCGGCGTGGTCGATTAGATTGTCGAGGAGGCAGATGTACGAGGTTACGCTGTAGCCTCGTTCGCCTTTAGGGCACATCTCTAGGGCCATCAGGTTCAGGAATTTCGATTTAGTCGTGTCGTCGATGATCAGTTGGGGTAGGGATACGGTGCCATGTAAGTATTCCTCCTGATCAAACACATGTTAATTAGAAGCACAATTTTTAAGATCGACCCTGAGATTAACCAAGTAAGTTGGGCATAGATGACATATATATTAATGCCCTTTTGAGGTGCATATTTACAAAAAATTTATAATGTACATCGCATATTATTTAACTTTTTCAGAGATATATATTGATGATAATAGTGTTTCAAGAGGGTTGTTTCGAAGATTTAAATTTTTTTTAAGGGGTTTATATATTGAAAAGAAGCTATGAATTGAAGTACTACTATGCCTTGTACTTGACGTCAGTGAGGTTGGTGATATTGTTGGGCTTGAATTTGATCCCGGCCTCGGTGAGCTCCTTCACCGACCTGAACTTCAATGTGTCCCATCCGTCCTTCGCACGCGTGCCACCACCTTTAGTTTCGGGGCTGACGAGCATCTGATGCAACATATCGAGAAGGTGTTCTGGGTGGTGCCTCGGCGTCATGTCAATCCGGTGTTCATCTGGGCTATTCGAACCCTCACCGGCGGCCTCCCTGACCACAACTTTGGCTCTCTTCATATCCTTGTTGCGGGAGACGCTGCATATGAATTTCGCCAATACTTCATCGAATGAGGGATCTGGTATCACCGCCTTCAGCACCTCATATGGCAACTGGTTCTCGAGGAGGAATAGATCTTGTACCACGTATCCCTGGATCATATTTACCAATCCATTATTATTATATGAAGAAATCAATATGACACTCATATGATCAATGGGTAATTTTTAAAATAACCGTCTTATATTTTATTTCCAAAAATTTTAAGAGTCAATTTGATCAAGTCAACTGCTATCACTCTTTATATATATATATATATATATATATATATAGAGTCGTGATATTATACGGTCGTGCGGTCGCGATTCACGGGCCGTCGATCACGGGTCCATCGCATCGGACGGTCGGGTGCGATTCACGTCGACCGTTGGATGCGATGGACCCGCGATCGGACGACGCACATCGAATCCGCACGACCGCACCGACCGCATATTATCGAAAATATATATATGATACACCACCATGCGTGTGCCCCCATGGAGATTAAAAAAAAATCAAGTTGTGTTTGACAAAAAAATAAAAGCAAAGAGATGGGCCCCACTGAATAAATCTAAACTATCCAAAATAAAATTTGAGATGTGACAGCATTTAATGTTGATCAAAAGAGTAAAAGTAAAGCCACCATATAAATCTCAACCATTGAAAACTAAAGCCAATCACGTAGCATTATTTAAGAAAAAGTATTGTAGATCCTAACACAATAAATCCTAGCATGAGAATCCAAACCAATATACACACATATGGAGGGGTGGGGGGATGGGCGTGTTAAAGCAACCCCAAACAGGTTACAACCCCACTCCCCATTTATTTATTTTTATTGCGTGTGGAGTTGCAACCTAGAAAAAAAAAAGTTAAAGAAGAAAAAAAAGGAGAGAGAGAGATTCCTTTGGGGGGGGGGGGGGTGGAAGAGCACAACGGTGTGGCGGGCAATGGCTGTGGCGGGTAGAGGATGGTGACAACAATGGGCGATCAGAGGAGGGGCAGTCGGGAAGAGAAAACAGAAGAGAGAGAAATGGAGGGCAGCGAACTCCAACGGCCACTCCGCCCTCCCCCTCCTCTCAGCCCTCCGCCAATCTCCCCCTCTCTCCCTCTTTCTCTATATTCTTCTCTCTTCTCTTCCTCCTTCCACCGCTACCTCCTCACCCTTCGCTGTCTCCGGCAACTCTTTTCTCTCTCTCTTCCTCCACCTTTTCTTCTCTATTTTTTTTGTTTTAGGGTGCAACCCCACCCTCAAAAATTTGTTTTGGGTGTGGGGTTGCAACTTGATTGTGTTTGTTTTAACCTCGCCCGTGTATATATATAAAGTAAAAGGCATGTCTCCTTTTATATAAAATTTCTTTTTTGTTTTTACATTTCACTTTTAAAATTTGTATGGACATTTGAGGAACTTAAGATTTTTATATTATGTGAATTTTAAATTTATGAATTTAATTAAATTTAAAATTTTGAAATTTATCTTAATTTTAAATTTGAATCTTACATTTTAAATTTTAAAATTTTGGTAGATTGATGGATAGATTTGATAAAGATTTTATGGTTAAAAAGGTGGGACAAGTTCAATGAATCTATTCATAAATCTAATATATATAAGTTTTAATATGAAAAATTAAAATTTTAGATATAAAATCTAAAATTAAAATGACATTCAAAATTACATTTAAGGTAAGATTTAAAATTTAATTCAGAAAAGATTTAAAATTTTATCCCATAAAATAATCAATTCAAAAATTAAATTAAGATTTAATTTTAAGTACTTTACATCAATAAAAAAGAAACGTGATTGATAATCACGTTTAAAGGCGATCTTGAGACAACAAAAAAGTATATAATGGTAAATGTGGTTACAAATTTCGATTTAATTGTGATGTAATTTTTTTTAACAAAGAAGAAAATCTGTCTGAAATCAACATTGCATAAAATACATGTCTTGATTATGTGATAAAAAATTTGATCAATTTGATGACATAGATCAGTGATAAGAGGACGTGTTATCTTAGCACTTTTTGACAAGAGTGCTGTTTCTTTTATGATTGATCTACATGCATCAGTTTATATCACAAATTTGGTTAAGTTTAATTTTCCTAAAAATATTTATTACTGACCAAAATGTAAGAAAGTTTTGACCTAGGACCAGAAACAAAAGCATCTAATTAAGACAAGTATTCCACATGGTTGAGTAAAATCAATATCCTTTTCAACTGGATGGATATACCTGGAGGTGCAGATCCACCAAGCATTCCTCCGAGGAGTTAGGTTGGCACATCTGGTGGGTGCATGGAGGAAATGAAGTGAAATTAGTTAATTATCAATACTCTTCGTAATATCATTTGCAACAGAATGGATATACCTCTGAGGAGGCAACTTGGCCCGTGGTGGTGGAACCCTGGGTGGAGCTCTGGTAGGAAACGAAGTGAAATTAATTAAACTAGACAACATTGACTCAAACTAATAATTATGACCATCCCAAGATGGAGTACTTTTGGAACATTAAATTAATTAAACTAAACATAACTTTTACATTAAACTAAAAGAGGTTTTCATTGAATTAAACTTAATTCACGAAAGTTCTAAATCGAATTGAGTAATAAATTTATCAAGCTGAAACATTCAAGATATATATCTGATATATCTCATCCTCTCAAAAGATAAATTATGGTGGAACAACACTGGTTGGATCTGAACTCTTAGAATCCGTTTATGTTGACAAACCCGTGTATATAGATTTGGATTATTTGCTTATATTTTTATGCTTTTATCTTATTTGACTTTTACTCTGGGGTTGTCACATAGTTATAGTTAAAATCAAACAGTTATAAATGCATCAAATAATGTATGAGACCATGTGTGATAAATTCGTTTCACTTGATAAATTTAGCTTATATACCTGGTGGTCTGGTGGGTCCACGGCAGCTGGCTCCCTCGACGGGTCGGGGAGGTTACAGTGGTAGGAAATGAAGTGAACGACGAAGCACGCATCATAAAACAACATGTCTGCGAAGTTGTCGGGGTCCATTTCGTTGCCCGGATCATTCTCGTACATTCTGCGCACGCTCTCGGCCATGCCACGGATCCTCTTGTGGGCTGTGTCGCCGTACTCTTTCGATGCCTCTCTCTTGTAGGGCTCCATGGTGGCGAGGCGGGGATCATCATGGTGGTACGGGCCGATGGAGACGACTTTGGGGACGAAGGAGGAGCGGTTCGATTCGGACTCGAGGAGGAGTGGAGAGACCTTGTGGAGAACCATTGTTGTTTTGATGAGTTTTGTTGTTGTTTTTGTTGGTATGGATGACATATATATAAAGAGGTGGTGAAACCGTACGGCATAAGCAATGAGTGTGACAGCAAGATTAGTATGGATGGTTTGCGACAGCTTTTAATTTTCTAAAGAATGGCATATTTGTGCTTTTGCTTTGTATTAATTCCAATCTCACTTTGTTTTTGTTTTGTTTTATTTTGGAGGGAATGTATGGGAGCTTACCATGCACGTCATGATTAGTTTGAAGACGACACCAGGATTGCAAACATGCCCGTGTTTATCTATCATAGAAGGGACATGTAGAATATGAGTGAAAGTAAGTTAAAAAAGAAGGGAAATATCTATATAACCCCCTGGAAACATATAAAAATTCATATAACCCCTGTAACTCCAAATAACCCCCCGTAAACTTTTTTTTAAAAAAAAAAAACCTCATCTATAGTTATGTTTACTTATTATAAACTAAAGTTTAACTATATGTGTGAAGTTACACGAATGCCCCCCTCTCAATCCGTGGCCAACCAGAGAATGATCTAACTCTAACATTCTCTTGGTTCTCTATGTAGAAGAACTAAAATAAAAAATCCCATTTTTAATAACCCTTTTAAGTCATCTCAACTAGGCTCCTCTCAAAAATTCGTTTTGACATCTAAAAATCCTTCCTTTATTAGTCTTCTTAGCTTGGGTTTCTCTCAAATCTCTGTTTCCACCCCTAAAAATCCCATCTTAATCAGATGGGTCTCAAGTTTTCAGCCTTCAATCCGGTTCATCGACTCGGATGGCTTGGTGAAAACCTACCAAAAGCCGGTCCGACCTTCCAAGGTGATGAGAGAGCACCTTAAACACCTGGTTTGCCACTCCGACTCCTTCTACATAGGCCAGAGGGTCTGTACGATCTCTGAGTCTGATGAAGAGACTCAGAGAGATTTATAGGAGCAGTAAAGAAGAAAGACGAGTTTTAATAGGATGGGTATAAATGTAATTTACAGGTGGCAATTTGCCTCTTTTTTTTTTTCAAAATACAGGGACTTATTTGCATCATGTCAACATTCAATTCTATCTGTCAGTTAAGATAACGGAATAAATTGCTAATATTCTCATTATGTCATGGCCAATTTAACTCAAGGGGGGTGATTTGGATTTATGAAGAATATAGGGGGTTATGTAAATTTTCATATGTTTGTAGGGGGTTATATGGATTTCTCCCTAAAAAAATGGAAAGTGATATGTCTAGCCGGTTGTACACCTTCAACCGCGGTTCACATTTTTTTAAAATAAAATAAATCATACACTCTTTCATTAAAGTATGTTGTGTTATATGAAATTAAGTATACTGAGATATATAAGAAAATATTTTCGCGTTGAAAAATGAAATATTTTTTTTTTGCATCATACACTATGATAGAACTCTATAAACAATGATAGAGACCACAAAACAGATTGAGTGTATCAAAGCTCGATCTGTTTGATTGTAAGAAATATGTGGGAATAGATATTTCTTAATATGTGAAAATCATCTGATATTGATATTTCGAGTTCCTCTACACAATTGTGTAATTTCACTCAATGCATTTTACTGATAAAAGGGAAAATGTGGCGATTGTTTAGAGTAATGTTTACATGGATGTTTTTTTTTTTTTTTTGGGTAAAAAAGAATGTATTACTATTTTTTTATATGCATGTTGTGAGACCGTAGTAAGGTGGAATGGTGGGTTGCTTTTGGGGTGGCATGAATAATTGTTTCTTTTAAGTGTGACAACAACAAGATTGGTATAAGTTTTGAACAAAGTGGGATGGCTTGCCAAAGCTTTTGTTTAGGAGAGGTTTTCGTGTCGGGGTGCTTTTGTTATTCCATTGTTCCATCTCTTTGTTTCTTTTGGGAATTCTTTTTTTAGAAAACAACTCACAATGGTTATTTTAATTTTATTTTACTTTGGATTCCCTCTAATTCTTAGTATTTATAAACCTCAACCGGGTTTAATGCCATCTGCGTAGGCAAGATTTCCATACGTTGGGGGGTAGACTCTCTAAGGAAAATTTATGGAAGTGATTTCTGAAAAATGGGGGTTTTGCAAATATTAATGATTTCTCACATTAGAATAACATATGAGATTTTATATATATTTAATTAATATTTTAGTATCCAGGTGGGGGGGTGGGGGGAGGGTTTGGATGGTTTTTAATCACCATTTGATGATTCAGATGGTGAAAAAACGGGTCCGCGAAGAAGAAATTTTTTTGGTTTAAAAAGAGAAGATAATGGTTTGAAAAGCTTAACGCTTTAAATGTGTTTGGATCTGAATTTAAAAAGTTAAGCTTTTTAAACACAGAATCTATCTAAACTTATATATAAACTCACACTAAATAACTTTGCCAATAACTAAAATTAATATCTATCCAATTAATTTCAGCCATTTTTTTATCCAAACCAAACAATCTATGCCTCCTCTTCCAGATGTGTGTAGGGCTGGTAAACGAACAAAATCGCTCGGGCTCGACTCGGTTTGAGCTCGTTCAAACTCGTTCATTTAGACAAATGAGCGAGCTTGAACAAGTTTTAAAGCTCGGTTAGGCTCGGGACCTAGATCGAGCTTCATTTTATGTTCAAATTCGATCCGTTTGTGTTATTAAAACTTAATTGAACTTTGACTAAACTCCTTTATAAAATCAGAATATTAAATTAATACAAGTTATGCTCGTTTAAGCTCATGAACTTGGCTCATTTAGGCTAAAATTTTATTTTCAATCCCTAAAAACCCTAAAATGAAGAAGAACGCTAGGCTCGTTGAAGCTCGTGAACTCGGCTTGGCTCGGCTCGGCTCGGCTCAGCTCGACTCGTTTATAAACAAGTCGAGCTTGAACATGTCAAAGCTTGGCTCATTCGACTCGTTTGCCACCCCTAGATGTGTGTTACCAAACAATTTGTGATTGCACCCTTCTTACAAGCATGCATTCATATCGTACCCCTTGACTCCTCTAATTGTTCCACTAGTATAGTATGAAATACGTCTTAAAAATCAAATTATGCGAGGACAATGAAAAAAAGTATAAATACATATATATTTTTAACATTATTTTAATCTAAAAATACTTAGATAAGGAATGAGGGTAGTTCAAAACTATTCTTCACAGAAAACTTTACTAGGTTGTACTGCTTATATATATAACGCGCAAAGATGCCAAGGCTCGAAAGCCCCTCAGGTATAATATCAGGAGAGAATGAGACATTCCTCACAAAGGTGTACGGTACCTACCTCTCCTGTCAATTATGACTTGTGTCAAAGGGAATGTGAAAGTTTTTTTTTATGCAGGGTAGGATACGTCTTCTATGAATCTGATCAACCTTCATGTAACAAGAGATGTGGATTTGTAGACTTGATTCCTTGTAAGGAATATCACAACAGGCTTTTATATATAGATATGCTATTCCACAACGAACAACAAAACAATATAATAGGAACAAATTAAAGAAGAGAAACTTAATTAATTTATCATTATGTTCTTTTACCTTTGGTTACAAATCAATTTATTTGTAGAAGAGAAACTCCCAACAATATAGGATCTCAAATATATCAAACGAGATATTCTCCTAAAATTTCTTTCAAGAGATATTTTATTTATCTCCTAATAACAATAATATCATAATTATTCCTCAATTGTCTCCCTTCAGAAGATACAAACAAAAATTATTAAATATAGAAAATAATTTTCAATCGTTGATTTCACATATGAGATGATTGTATTTTGACTCGCAAAATGCCACAACAATATTGTATCATATATCAGATGCTACAGTATAGAGATTCCAATTTATAGTTTGAAAGTTATGACCTCAAGAAGTTAAAGTGTGTCCAAAGCCGCCATTCAATCATGTTTTATTCATTTCTTCTAGTCCGTCTAATCTTTTGCGTCTATGAAACTTGCAGCGATGAGCATGATCATTAAGGAATAACTCTTTGTATTATTTTTTAGTTTAGGGGACTAGTTACCATGGCGAGAATTGTCTTCTACTCTAAGGTCGATGGTACTATCCTACTCCATCGGTTCACACAACAATTTTCAATGTTTTTAATGCAGAGGATTTCATCACCAATTTTATTATTCTAAATTAAGAAAATGTCAACTATCTGTTTCCACATAATGATTAACAATAATGTCCGAATATAACATGTTCTTTTAACAAAACAATGTGCATTTGTAAATTAAATCTCTTCTTTATGGAAATACAAACTCTTTGATCACTGATTAAAAAATTGTAATATAACACAAATTTTAGGAGCTTATATATATGCGAGAAAAGAATCCATATATCCAAAAAATAAAACCAACGAAATACGAGCAAAAGAAGGCAACAAATTTCTTCATATTCGCAATCCAATTATTCACCAATACCAATACCATCGAATGCATGCACACTACAAGCAGTCTCAATTTAAAACCCACCAAAACTTAAACCAATCGCGCGCGCACATAATCGCCGCGCACCGCCGCGCATGGGCGCGGCGCAAACAGAATCCCGCGCGGCACGCGGACAAAGCGGGGGACGCACTCTATATGTGAAATATTCATGCAAAAAAAAAAAAGGTTTAAATTCATAATGACTCACCTAAGATATGAGACCCTCTCACCTAGGTAGTTTACATTCAATGAGTCTACAGCTATTGCTTGGCCGAGTACCAAGCCTGCACCGCCGAAAAGAAGAGACCCAGCGCGGCAGCCAGCGTGGCGATCATGCTCCAAGGCGTGCTAAAATGTGTGTTGTAGGCCGACGCGAGGTGGGCCTTGTAAGCGCTGTCGAGGTGGGCGTGGATCGCGGTGATGATGCTAACATAGGCGCCTGGGTCAGGGGTGCGGTTGGTGGCGAGCTCGTTGAAGAGGTCGGCCACTTGTTGGTCGCTGCCGAGGCAGTTGACAAGGACGCCCCTCGCGCGAAGCTCGCTGACGTCGAGGGCGTGGTCGATCAGATTGTCGAGGAGGCAGATGTAGGAGGTTATGTCGTAGCGTCGGACGCCTCCGGGGCACATCTCTAGGGCCATCAGGTTGAGGACTTTCGATTTCGTCGAGTCATCGACTACCATCCGGGGTAGGGTCACCGTGTCCCTGAAACATCCCTCCTGATCAAGGGCGTATGGGGTTGTATTTCAACCGTTATGAATTGTACCTTGAAGTTGACTTGATAAAAATATAATTTATTTAGATAAATAAAATTATTATTTATAGTGGGTTTTTCATATTTTTAATAAATTATATAGAGTTTTTTTTGTACATTGTATTATAAATCAAGGTTAAATAAATATAATATTTATATAATATTACTAATTTGTTAACAAAAATTCAATTTAAAGGTTATTTGTATTTACATAAATGTTTACAGAGAATTATATGGACTTTATAAAAAATCAGGGGATTATATAAATTTCAGACAGTTTGAAGGTGGTTATTTGAATTTTTTTTTAACTATTATAATCTCAAATGTTAAACATGGAAGATTATAATTTTGATTTAATGCATCCTTTAAATGAGCTGGTATAATTTTTTTTTTGACAAAACCAATCGACTGAATTGACAGATCTCATAAATGGGCTATGAATTGATTAAATTAAAGTTGATTCTTCATCAAATAAATTACATTAATTATTTGATAAAATACTAATCTAATATAAATATCCAAATTTCTTATAATCAAATCATGTTATGATATTAAGTAAAAACATTGTAAAAATATTAATTTTTTCTAATATTTATTTAATTTATTGAGTAATAAAAATAAGGAAAAAATTTTAAATTAGCCTTAATTTTAGAATTAATGCTAAAATTAAAGTAACCTCATCAAAAGTTTATTTACATGGTGGTCCTCTATTCATTTTTTTAATGTTTAACAATGTCATGTCAGCTTCACCTGACTCGTTTGATTTTTTAAATTATTCTCTGTCAATGTTACTTTTGAGAAAATTTTCTAATATAAAATAAATTTATTTATTAATATATCATGATAATATCACTTGTGTAAATCACGATTAAATCAATTAGTAAACCAATTGAGGAAGTGTAAATGAGATAAACATGCATGCATATAAGTGTATATACTATGCCTTGTATTGGACGTCGGTGAGCCTGCAAGTGGTGCTGCGCAGGAACTTGATCCCCTTCTCCGAGAGCTCCTTCACCGATCTGAACTTGAGCGAGTCCCACCTGTCCTTCCCCGTCTCGGAACGCTTGTCGCCACCGCCGCCGTGGCCGACAAGCTTCTCATGCAGCATGTCAAGCAGGTGTTCCGGCTCCCGCCGCTCGGCTGCGCTCATGCTGACTACTATTGATGCATCGTTCGTGGTGTCGGCGCCAATGTAGTCGTGGGAGACGTTACGTTACATATGAACTTTTTCAGTTCATTTTCGAAACCCTTTGGCATCACCGCCTTCAGCACCTCGTACGGCAACTGGTTTTCTAGAAGGAGTAGATCCCTTATCACGTACCCCTACATGCATGCATGATGTTCCTCCAATGTGAATAATTAATCAAATATATTATATTATTACACAATTATATAGTATAACGTGACGTCGATGATTCATTCAAACAAATATGTAGGATATGTTTTATGGTGTTATATATGGAATGTGAAAGATGTGCATATATATATATACATGGTACTGTAGTGATTAGTGAGTAACTATGCATGAGTTTTTTTTATTAGGGGAAGATATGTAATCTACCACGATTTTATAAGAAGTATCACATATGAAGTCCAAAATTAGACAAAAATAAATGTGAAAGAAAAACTGGGAAACAAAATAAAAAGTGGAGATTGAAGAGGGGAGAAAAGAAGGGGTGACCAAGCTATCCAAGCTATTGCGTGAGTCCAGCCGGGCAACGCAGAAGAGGGATCTGCCTGCCCACCAGCTTTGATACCTTCAGGAACACCTAAAACCACCTATCCCGCAAGACTTATGGTTGGGGTAACAACATAAACTATTTTGAGATAAGTAATTATTTCAGTATCGATATCAATTGAGTTATTTTCTATTTGATTTAATTTGTATTTTTCAATAAAAAACGTAGTAATATTTTTTTTTCTTTTTTCATTGATCATGAATAAGTTACATGTGAAATAATGTAATAATTAGATATTGATAAAGGAATATTATAAAATGTGAAATCATTTATTTATAAGAGATGATGATTAATGATTTGACGTATGGACCATCTTGTACCATTTAAATAATTTGGGTTGAATACTATAATTTTATGGGGATGTGAAATATCAATATATATCAGCTTATTTCAGATGTTCTAATATAGTTATACCGCCTATTCTATAAAAAGAAAATATTAAAAACTTATTGATCCATAATATCCAAACTGAGATTAATTTAAAGCTTGTCGATCCCTTCATGTATTAAATTTTTTTTTATTGATATCATATAAGATTAATTTGAATTGAACTCAACTAGTACAGTTTTTGAATCAAACAGCTAAATAATTCATGAATTATGAAGGACGAATGAATCTATTTAATTGAAGAGGTCCTTGTATTGACTTTTAACTCATGAGCTCATGCTAGTCTTAAAAATCAAACATTTTCATGAATTCTGATAGAATGACTCGATCCAGATTCCTCAGGCCGGTCCATATAATACACATATACCTGGAGGTGCATGTCCACGGAGGGCGGTGGTGCCTCCTTCGACTGTGAGGAGGTGTGGCTTACGGAGTTGGTGGGGTTCCGGCCCACGGTGGAGATGAAGTGAATGATGAAGCACGCGTCATAGAACAGCATGTCCAAGAACGCGTTCCGATCCATTCCCGCGTACTGGTCCCCTTCGTACATGAGGCTCACCTTCTCCGCCAGT
Organism: Acorus calamus; assembly: GCA_030737845.1. Lineage (NCBI taxonomy): Eukaryota > Viridiplantae > Streptophyta > Magnoliopsida > Acorales > Acoraceae > Acorus > Acorus calamus. The sequence goes on along the minus strand of CM060874.1, from coordinate 24,240,238 downwards.
CCGTGCACCCTCATGCGGGCCTCGTTGCCGTACTGGGCCGAGACCTCGATCTTGTAAGGCACCATGGCGGCGAGTTGGTTGCCATCGTGACTGCGGCAGTGATGGTACGGGCCGATGGAGACGACTTCGGGGACGAAGAAGGGGAGGTTCGATTGGGACTTTAGGAGTGGGGGGACCTTGTGGAGAACCATTGTTAGTAGTGAACCAGTGATAGGAGTACTAGACTACTACTACTAGCAGTAATTGTTGTGGTGTTGTTGGTGTTGGTGGAATATGTTGTATATAAGGGGGTGATGGTATATTGGGATTGCTTTTGGGGTGGCATGAATAATTGTTTAAGTGTGGCTGCAAGATTGGTATAAAAATTTATGAAGATAAAGTGGGATGGGTTAACTGCAACTGCAAGAGCTTTTTTTTTAGAGTAGCATCTGTGTCAGTCTGTGTAGCATCTGTGTCAGTCTGTGCTTTAATTTGCTCTCCTCCTTCTTTTCTTTTTCTTTTTTATTTTTTAGTTATATAGTTTCCAACCCCCGAAAACTAGCATATTATCAAAATGCTCCTCTAAAAATTAAGTTGATCATTAACCTCATCTAAACTTATTATATCTTATTAAAAAAACCAAACCATTTACGGTTATTTATTTTCTACCCCTCCTAAACAGATATATTATTTTTAAAAATCCCTTAAAAAACTATTATTTTAAAACCCCTACAAATTATAACTGTCTTTGTAAAAAGTTTAATTATATCTCATGTTATAAAAACCACTAATTAAAAAAATGATCGATACGAAATTAGTATAAATAATTTATCCAATAGATTAAACGTGTGTGATTCTTATGAAGACAATCTGCATTTGAAGGATCTTAAAATAATAATGTGCAATTGTATGGGTTTTTAAGAGATTTAATTATTTAGAAGGGGTAAAAACTAAATATTAGGTTTTTTTTTTTAAATGCAATAACTTTGTAAGGGGTTTACAATAATTCACTAGTTTTGCAGGGGGTGAAAACTAAAAAACCCTTTTTTCTATTGTCCGGAAGGAATATTAATTAATTGCATGGGTACGTCCTGGCAGTTTGAATAATAAAAGATCTAAGTGATTTTAGCCTCCATTTTTGAATGAGAATAACCCTCGGATAATCCTGAATAACTTTGGATAAGTATTTTAGAATATTTGTTTACCCTGAATAACTTCAGATAATTAATACTAGAATAAACATTGATAAAGTGGTATAGGGATTTTAATCAATCCCTAGAATAAAAGTTATTTTAGGTTATTTCACCTAAAGAATATGTGGATCCACTGTCAAATCAACTGTTATCACCTCTTATAAATCACCTGTCAAATCAACTATCATTACTTTATTACCTTTTATAAATCTTTATCCATACTTTATTCACATTTTATCGAAACAACAAAACATTTATTCTTACGTTTATCAACGAGAATAATTCAAAATACAATCAAACACAAAATCACTTTATCCTTATTTATACTCACTTATGTTTGGATAAATCTATATCCTAGAATAAAATCTATCCCCGTTTCAAACTGGGGCAAGGGGGCAAGAGTGTGTTATTAAGTGCCGCAATCTTTTATATTGTTTCATATGCAATTATTTTATATGAATTAGTTGTGCATGTGTTTTTCTTGTTCGATAAAATTCTGGATTTTTTTTTGTGTAATGTATACATACATGAAAAATTGATTGGAATGTATACATATGTATTTCAATAAATCATGCATGAAGTTCTCATTTCAAAAACAATCAAAGCACACATATAATATAGGCAAAGTCGCATGTGAGACTTTCTTTAGCGTCATAAACAAACAATATTAGTTTACATCTTTTTTTAATAAAATTTTAGAGGAACATTTCATGAAGCGTTACACTTATCATTGTACACAAGGTTTAGAAGTCAAATTTGTAAGTTATATTATAATAGAGATGTTTGGACACACATGGTGGTGGCGCCAAACTTGGGTGACGAGGCGGTGCAAGTCAGAGTAGCTAGTATCATCACCCCTGCAGCGGTGTGGGCGATCTGGCTAACTAGAAACGGTGTGGTCTTCAGAAATCAACGGTTCTACATTGAAAACCTATGGGAGATGACAGTCGGCCTTATCAGAGGCGGGGGAGGCTCACTGGCGGGGGCAAGGAGTGTGAATGTGCATAGGGGAAAGATATTCATAACTTAGAGCAGCTGCCAATGCCTATTCAAATCTCCTCACACCCTTCCCCCCTCCTTGATTCCTGCTCCTTTTGCTCCTCCTTACGAGCGTTTTTATGGCAAGGAGGTGTGAATGTGCCCAAACCTCTTGGGTCACTCACCTTCCTTTCCACGCTCTTTTATTTTTCTCACTCTTTGTTTTAACTCAGACCTATGTAACCTCTTTGGAAGTAATATATGGTCTACCGTTATTTCAAAAAAAAAATAAAGATGTTCCTTAAAGTTTATATATACTATACCATTCATGGGTAAGGTCCAAAATCTGATCAAACAAAGTAGGAACCATCCCAATTATATATAATTGATAGAGAATTAAGCTTTGTTACAATTGGTCTTATTTTTCTTCTCCTTATTTTAGTTTCACACAAGAAATATGCACTTATTTGTACGTGTCTAGCTACGTTTATTATGGGAATATATATATTCATGATTTTTGTGTTCTTACATAAAGTTATATATATGAGGATCCGCTTAAAGTAGACATATTAAAAGGTATTATCTATGCTTAAAATTAAAACTCTACAAATTAATATACAAGATTAAATATTACCCCTTTTTAATATTAAATGTCATATACATAAACACACACAAATATAATATAGTACGTGACTCTTTGTAATTAGATTTTTTTAAAATAATGTTTATAAAAAAATAAAATTAAATGGTGTTGCTTTTTCTCTTCCGAACATAATGTTGTACTACATGGGGCTCGATCTACATTATTTTTTAACACACTACGAAAATTTGTACAACTAGTGCTAAATATATCAGTACGTACGTAAGATGTAAAATTTTCTCTGAACGTGCTAAAGTACTATATTTTGATAAGGCTGCTAGTCCTGGGTGGGGAATGGTATGCCAACAAGGGGCATTTCTTTTCTTATTATTCTTGGGCAGTCAGTTTTGTCCCACATACAACTGTGACATTTTCTTTCCAAGAGAAAAGTTCAAGATACAAAAAGAGAAAGGGACAAAGAAAAGTAAAAAAATAATATAATGGGGATAATAATTTAATGAGAAGCCAAATTGTCTGGAACAAAGAAAAACTTTATTAACTAATTCAATTGAGGCACATCATGGTGTGGCGGTCGCAAGAAATTAAAGAAGAAGATCATTTTCTTTTCTTTTTTTTTGACAAATGCCTTGATCCATCCATGCAGAGGAAAATCAAAGAGAAAAAAACTTTGTTAATTTAAAGATATATTAAACATACAAGAGTAATGACACTCATTTGTAGGTCACCAATAGTAAAAACAGATTTTGCTTTTTTCTTAAAAGTAGTAAAATATACTAACATAACTCTTAAAACCCAAAAATCACCTAGCTACCAATAATAAAAGTACGTTGACTCTAAATGACGAAATTTACCAAAATTAATAAGTTATTACAAATGATAAACATTGATAGTTGAGAGTTTACCTAAATGAAATTATGAAAATTAGGTGGTTTAGCATTAAGGGTGCATTTAATTGAGTGATTATAGAAGTGATTATGCAGGAATGAGGGTTTTAAAACTAATTCGGCAGCAAGCTGATCCCCAGTTTTGGAAATTGTAGCTTTTGAATATTATTTGTCTGCTACAATAAAATTATATGATTGGACGATTGCGGAAGCAGCTTCCGATAAACACAAAAATTATGCATTCACATAACCAAACACACCCTAAGCCATAGGCCCAGAGCCGGCTCGATATGTTATTAGGCCTAAGGCAATTTTAGTTTTTTAGAATGTAAAATTATCGATTAGGTTTTTATATTCAAGTAATTTTTATTTGATTTAAATAAAAGAAGACTTTATTCCTTGCTGTCCACACTATAAAAAAAAAATTATGCCTACAACAAACAGGAAGTCCAGAGAGTTTTTTTTATATTAAAAAAAAGAGTGAAAAGAATGGTTTTATTGGTTTGATTGAAATAAAGAAGAAAGATTGAAAAGAAGAAAAGACGATAGTATGAAAAAGACATTTTTCTAGGCTTTGCTGTTTTATCTACCATTTTTTTAGGATTCAAAAAAGACTTTAAATTCTATTGGTCATGTAATTTTTTTTTTTTATTTTTTAGATATCATAAAATGTTGTTAATTTTTTATTGGTTATTTTTTAACCATATCAAAATTACTATTAATTTAAATTTTTTTTTTTTTGCAATGTGTTAAAGTTATCACTGATCAATATCTCAACCTACTATTCTAAATAACAAATTTAGGGTATTTGTACATCTGGTGGCCTTAAGCAATTGCTTAAGTTGCCTAATAAAAGAGCCGGCTCTGCATAGGCCCATAATTGTTTATTGCGACGTGGTACATTGAGCTATTCCAATGTGATATCATATATATATGGAAATAGAATTAGGTGTCGTCATGTGACAGATGCGAACCGCATACGTATATCCATTATCAAAATATATATGTTGATAAAAAAACATATCAACTCATTAAAACATATACTTATATATTTATACACACACATACACACTTCTCAATCTATCTATGGGTTTAAATGTTTGAGGAGTCCGGTCAGATAGGTGTGTGGAGGAGCAACTTGAATTTTCCACGGGTTTCCACCCAACCCAAAGCCCACATGGGCATCGCTGCTTTCGGCAGTCTATACAAAAATGTGAAAAATAAGCATTGAATTTTGTGTTTTATTTATATGCCTTCCATAATAATTTAAAAGAAAAAGATACACACATCCTCATTGCAGACTCAATTGTAGTCTATTCCATTTTTTCTTTTTTTTTATTATACATTCATCCTTTAAAGTGTATACTGTTATATGAAATGAAATATATACCGACATACATTAGTATATTTTTTTCATGGTGAAAAAATAAAATAAAATTTGGATCATATAATATGATAGAACTTCACACATTATGATGATGTAGTATATACTACGTTATCATAGCGTATGAGACTGAAAAACGGGCCGCAAAATAGACTGCGTATATCAACACTCTAATTCAAAACATACTATCATCTTGAAGTGGGCTTGGGCTTAGATATTTGGGTTGGGTCATAAAAAATAAGGATAATGTTACATCCAGTCCCATTTCTAGTCTACATATGTTTCAAAATTTAAAAATAATATACCTCATCTAATGAAGTACATGCTTTTATAAAAAATGAAACATATACTCCAATGAATTGTATGAATACATTTATAAAAAATGTAAAAAAAAATCTTTCGAAGCATATGCCTTTGTTAACGTGAATCTATTGACGCATATATGGTTGAAATTGAGACTGCAAATGGATCTGAGTGTAACAGCGTCCAAAAAACAATAAAAGAGAAGGGCAATTATTTATTATGAGGATTCATAACCATGACTTAAAATAGTATTGGGTCCAACATGACAATGGGATCGGATCGGGATAAATCGGACCTATCCCGTTTGGATGATTGGGTCATTCAGGACGGATCCATATCGAGTCTCGGATCTTTTGAGTCAAGTATCTTACATCTCTTCTCGGGTCAGGTCTGGATCAACTCACTACTCGTTGACAAGCCTACCTCTCATCCTCAAACTTTTCTTTATTAACACCACCCCCCATTCGAAAAGGGGACAAATGTAATATTCCATATAAGGGGACCTCTTCGAAGTTTTAGTTTTGTTTAGGAGCATCCTGATGAATAGTATTTGAAAAGGGGGCAAAGTATAAAATATTCCAAACAGCAAAACTAGTTGCCTTACCTACCTCTTCTCATCACCGCGAGATCTCCATCCAACGGCCCACATCCTCCCTCTTTCATCATTATCGGTTCTCCGTTTCGGATTCTCAAGTGACCCACAATGGGAAGCTCGGAAGACATGTCGGTGGTGATCCTGGCGTCCGATCTGGGCATCGACGCCCGGTCCCTCCTATCGCCGGAGGAGAGAGACGAGGCGGCGGAGGTCTGGCATGACTGCCCACCTCCGCCGCCTCTCGCCGATGCCGATTTCTCCGACTTGGAGGCTCTGCAGGCCTTCCGCGTCGAGGGTTCCGATAGGTCCGGGAACCGGATCTTCCGAATCGTCGGGAAGTATTTTCCAGGTCTCTCGAATCTTCTCGATCTGATTTTTGTAGAGATCATCAAAATTAGGTTTTTTTTTTATAGGACCTCCTTTTGTGATCAAGATTTGAACTTTTTCCTATTTTAAGGCCGAATCTTATATTGGGTTCATCCAAAAATTTAAATTTTTTAGGTTTTCCAGTGAGCACACATGTTATTGTTTGATTTTTTTTATATTCATTTTTTTTTACTCTATATTGGGAGGTCAATTAGTTTTTATATTTTTGACTTAAATATAAACAATATCTTTCAATGGTTGTAAAGATAGATTCTTGAATATTTAAGGGCAAAATCATATATATTAGAAACATTTGTTGGAGATATTTTTTAAGCAATTAAGCTCCTTTTTGTACTTTGTAGAACAACTATTTGGTTGAATCTTACTTTTGAGTTTTGTTGAGATGAATCTTAGATGAGTTGTTAACAAATTGTCCTTGTGTTTTTTTCCTTCAAAGATCTTTAGATAGATTCTTGAATCTTTAAAGGAAAATCATTCTAATAAGAAAAATCTGTTGGAGATAGTTTTTAAGCAATTTAGTTGCTTTTCGTATAACAACTATTGGGTTGGTTCTTACTTTTGAGTTAAAATTAGATCTGCGATGAGTCGTTAACAATTATCTTTCTATGTTATTTTTTCAGCCCCAGTGATTAGTGGGGAACGGCTGAAGAACTATGTTTTTCAAAAAATCTATACTGAATTGGAGGAAGGGCCATTCTGCATTGTTTACTTCCACACGACTGTGCAAAAGGAGGATAACAATCCGGGGATGTCCGTCTTGAGGTGGATCTATGAGGAGCTTCCATCGCACTATAAGGAGAGGCTTAAAGTCGTGTATTTTGTGCACCCTGGGATCCGGTCCAGGCTAGTGTTCGCTACCCTCGGTCGCTTTTTGTTGAGTGGAGGGTCAGTAATCTCAATAAACCTTGAAAAAAAAAATCCCGTTCCTTTTTGCTTGGATTTACATTTTGGTTGAAGAGTATACAATAAAATATGTCATTGCTACCATCACACTCAACATAGAATTTTTTGCATGTTTCTCCTACTTATGCCATAATGCTTCTAGAATTATTATTTTTAATTTTCTATGTACTTTTACCATATTTATTCTGTATGATTTATGAATGTACACGTCAATAAGGGGTAAGCCATCTCATATTATGATGGATAAGCTTTGATCCAAAAAGAAAACTTGAGTAGATGAGGTAAGGCTTGTTGGTGATGGTGCAAGTACACATTACCTTGTGTATGGTGAACCTCGCATGGTGATTTCACCTTTCTCAATTTTGTAACTTGTTAGTGGCACTATGCAATCCCTTGTTATGATAACCTCCATGGGTAATCTAGACTAACATGAGCTCGAATCTGATCCGAGTTCAGAACATTAAATGAGCTGTGAGTAACCATTCTATTTAACATTTTTTCTTATGGCATGAAATTCGTAATGTGGTCAATTGCAAAAAAAAAAAACATTTTCTAGGAATTTTTTTTATTCTTTAGGGATTTATTGAATAAATCAGTAATTTAATCTATTGCCTATTTTCCAAGGGCTGCTTGTTGAATCTACAGTTTTTTTAATGTACCATGTGCAAGATAGGAATGAACAAATTCTCTTTACTTCGTAAAAATATTTCAGACATCATCTGTTTTTTTGTTTTTTTTTTGCTTATTATTCTATTACATGGGTCTGTGTACTACTTTATTTGTCCTAGTTCTCTGTAGTCAAGTACTCTGAACCCAGTAATCTGCAATATATGATGCTGCCAGTTTCAGTCTATTCATTAGCAAAATGCAATCTCAACTTCAAACATTGTGTTTGATTGTTTTTCTTTCTTGACAACCCATATATCAAAACATTCAAGGTTCTCATGAATCCCTTGTATCTGTTATTGAACTGACTTGTCTGTATCAATCTACAATTTCAACTTCCTTTTTATTTAGGGGGTGTGGTTGTTTCAAACTTCTTCGACCCAACTCCAATAGTCTCAATGTTCGCCTATTATTTGTTATGTTGTATGTTTTTTTTTTAAAAAAAAACATCATAATCCCTTTCAATGATTCATCAACAGCAAAATATTTTATTGCCTAGAAATAATAGCTCGCCATGTTTTATGCAGCTTATACTGGAAAATCAAATACATAAGCAGGTTGCAATACCTTTCGGAAGATATAAAGAAGGGGCAAGTTGAGATCCCTGAATTTGTGCAGATTCACGATGACATTCTTGAGAATCGACCATTGACAGACTATGGTATAGAGCCTGATCCACTACACCTTACTGAGGTTCCCGCCATGGAGTTCTCCATGGGAAGATATGAAGAAAAATGGTCCTCTCGGGCATATATGTGATAGCAAATGATGTGTCATCATAGGTATGTTATTCAGCAATATATTATCATGTATCATATTTTGTTGCACTGTCACACAACTGTCATGGCCTAAATAAACTTCTCTGTTTCTTTTTCTTTGCTTGATACAATATCTAGTATTGGCTGTATATGAAATTTATATATTTTGATAGTCAAATTCTTTCTGAGAGCCAATATGACAGATTTGGGTTGTTATTATTATTATTAGCTGACTGACTTCCCATCCACTGTAGAATGTTGAAGGTTTAAGTTAGGGCTGCAACTTGGGTTGGGCTCAACCCGAACCCGACGGGTTGAACCCGATTTTTACATGGGTTGGGTTGTAAAAATCGGGTTCGGGTTCGGGTTCGGGTTGACCAATTTGGGTTGATTTAGAAATCGGGTTGGGTTCGAGTTGACATCTTAGACAACCCGACCCAACCCGAACCCGTAATATACGCCCAATTTTTCAATCTGGACCGTAAACTGTTTTGTTTGTAATATCCACCATTGAGAATGCTAGAGAACTAAACCTAATCCACACGTCAAAGTGAAAACGCCGCCCTCCCCCCTTTCATCGTTTCATCTCTCTCTCTCTTTCTCTCTCGATCTAAACCTATCTTTTCAAACCACAACAAAGAAAATACCAGTCGCCCCCCCTTTCACTCCTCCCATCTCTCTCTCTCTCTTTCCATCTTCAAAAAATACCCAAAAAAAGAAGACAGGTATATGAATCTTGACCTCATGAGGCTCTCTAACCCTCTCTTTCCTCCTCTTCAACAAAATACCAACAAAAAAAACCCAATGTGGTGGACTTGAGTTCCAGAAGATCTCTCTTCAAAAAAATATATACAAAAAATACCCAAATTTTTCAGATATCTTGATTCTTCATTCATAGTTTGAAGGATAAATTTCTGTTTTTGGTGGCCTTTAGATGTATTTAATTTGAAGATTTGTTGGTGGACATGACTCAATTGATTGTTTCTGTTTCGGGAACTGTGTGATCTTTTTTTTTTTTTTTTTTTTTTTTTGTGGTTGAAGCAAAAATGGGTTCCACGGGTTGGGTTCGGGTTGACTGGTTTTATCATGGGTTGGGTTCGGGTGAGTTTTCGGGTTGAAAATCGGGTTGGGTTGGGTTAGGGTTGAATGCTACATTTCGGGTTGGGTTCGGGTTGGAGTCAACCCGAACCCAACCCGCCCGAGTTGCAGCCCTTATAAGTGGTGCCTTCACCCTTCACTCTCAAGGTTTTGTATGAACGAGGGTCATCCTGGATCCAAGAGTGACATTGTATATCCCTCTGTATATTTTTTTTTATGTTTAAGGACCCCCTTTGATTGTATATCTTCTCAAGCTGAGAAGGTTACCTCAGTCTATTTACCCTGGTCTCATGGAAATCTGTACCCAAATTTGTTTACTAATATCTTCTTTTTTTTAATGAAAGCAGTAGGTCTTCACCTTTGTATTATATAAGAAGAAGAGTGCCCAAACAGGAATATAGGATCATAAAGCACAAAAGAAAAATATAGGAATACCTGGTAGAGAGCTCTCTACAAAGGATCCCACATAGAGCAAAAATTACTCATGAATCACTAATGACTCCCCACCAAAATCACCCCCAATCCTTTATGCTGCTAATTGCCGCCTCCCATACATTTCCATAATATGACTATTAGCTTATCTTACTCTGAATTTGTATCTAACATATATTTAACGGAAAATGATACATCTAGTCTCAATTGCAACTCTAAGTACAGTCTACATCTTTTTAAAAAAAAATCATATACTCCTTAATTGAAAAGTGTGTTTTTTTTTTAAAAAAAAATGAAAATTTTTTACATCATACACTAAGATATAACCTCTTATATACACTATAGGGCAGCAAAATGGACTGAGTGCGTCAACTCTCATATCTAATACACTATATACGAATTCATGCGGGCGTAATATATGTTTGGATCTATAGATCAATGGTTTAATGCAAATATACATATATATGATATTCGAAAACACATCCGGCTTTGAAATTTCATGTATGAATCTGATACTGATAGTTGTCAAGTTTTAGCAAAGCAGAACGCCACTGTTTCCCAAAGGATAAAAATTGGAAACCATATCCAAAATCCATAAGTTTCATGTATGGTACGTGATAAGTTTAGCCTTTTTAACAATGCGCACACATTTTTTATTTTTTTGAAATATATACATGGCTATAAAAAAATCATTCTTTTATAATAAAAATTAAAATGCATATCCGCATGAATTAAATGCATATATTTTTACATTTCTTTGTAATGGAGTATATATTAAGACAATAGAGTATTACATTAGATGATTTCAGATTTCATATACTGCATAAGTGAATGACGACTACAAACAAGATTGCAAAACAAACTGAAAAAATGGACTCTACTCACAGTAAAAATTTGCTAAAACTACATCACAGCCACATACAACAAAGAGTAAGGAATTGCTGATTCTGCTGTCACCAGAAAATAACCACAGATTGATGAACGGCATAACCCTAACAAGGACTATTGATGAGAGGTCTCCACATTGGTCACCAGACAGAAACTCATGATTTGCTCTTCGATTTCTTGTACGTCACTTTCTTTGGACATCATTCATTCTACATGGATGATATTCATGTTTGAGACAGTTCTCTGCTTCGTTGCGTAGCAGCAATGACGGCGTTCATCAAGGTTCCACGAAATGCTCCCTTCTCCAACTCTCGGATTCCTGTAATGGTCGTCCCTCCAGGTGAAGTTACATCATCTTTCAGCTGTCCCGGATGCCTTCCAGTGTTTAGCATACCTGCAGCTCCCAATACCTGTGAAACTATGTAAAATAATCACCTTACAGAATCGTGTTTTAAGATACAGTTCTCATTGCATCATGATCTATTTCTTTTTTAAGAAAAAAAAACTTAAATTTTCAGCTCAGAATATGAGATGCAAATGAAACATGATGCAAGTGAAAAAGCTTCAAATACTTTTTTTAAAATGAATAGCATTGTTAACTGTCATCATGAGTCTACTAGCATGGCGTTGATCTCATACTCTTGGAACTTTGGATAGAATGTTGTTACACTTAAGTTCTTTTTGCGGTCACTTTTGCAAATGCCACGTCACCAATGGAAATCACCTTACGCAATGTATACTCCACTATGTGAGTGTATATTCTATTTCCAACACCGTAAAAAATATGCATTCAATTCATATGAGAATAAACTTCATTCTTGATAAAGAATGTATTTCATTAGACTTTAAGAGAATTTAAAACTTGTGTGGTCCGCAAAAGTGATTGCAAAGAAGACTGAATATAATATTTTTTTATTGAAACATGTACACTGAGAGTGGACCTAGCTCGAAATGTATTTCCAAGAAAATCGCAGGCCAATTTTTTCAAACCGTTCTCTAAATAACCCGCTCTCGAGTACTGCAGAAAAGTAATTATTTGGTGATGATCATTTACATTACATAGAAGAAAGAATCATTAAATAGTCATTTCATTGAAAGAAAAATTCCATTTCAAAATCGATAACTAAGGAAATGAATCAGAAACTTCACAACTTGCTCAATAAACATCAATAATATCACAAGACGAAGTTCAATAATATTTGCCACCGTGATTGCATGTCAATTTATAGTAGTAGTGAACTACAAGTGCTCAAGATGAAAAATAGCTGGTGAAGGCTTACATGAATCTTCAAATAATGCATTCTACAAAGCACACCTTCAAGTAATTCCTCAGCAAATTTCAACCCATGATTTACAGTGCATTATATTTAGTGCACTGCAGTTGTATCATATTTCCACACTACAGTGCATGATTTACCGTGATTGCATGTATCATGATTTACAGTGCATTAAATTTTATATTTTGACTGCACAAGATGTATTTATTTTATTTATTAAACAGTCTCTCGTAGATATCCAACTTCGATAGTTTATCAAATCCCACTTTCACAAACACCTGCTTTTTTTTTGTAGGAAACTTTATTCTGCTATATATGTCGATAAATTATATGAGATGACATCTCTTTTTGCACATTTGACAAGCAGATTGATCAATATTGCTAACCATATCTCCAATAGTATACTCTTCACAGGAAAATAGCTAAGAAGTTGAAAAAACACAATAATTTTGTGAAGCAGTTGCACTCATTCACATATTATCTTTAAAAAAGAAGAAGATCAGGCCACATATGAGAAAGTTTACACTTACAGTCTGCGATGCTAAACCCAGTGCAAGATCCCGTGGAAGACCAGCAGCTACTCCTCCATCAGCCAAAGCTTCAATTGCAAGATATATATAAGCTGGCCCACTACCACTGAAATTTAAAAGCAGTGAACTTTATCGTGACAGAACTGCTTAATAAATAAAAATAAATAAACAATTAAAAACGGTCACATCTATGAAAACTATATTTTAAAATAATTAATTATTCAGCGGATCGTTAAAAATTTTGAATTTGTTGTGAAAGTTGCAAAACTTAAATATAAGGCATTTCACAGGAGGTCAATCATACAACTATGGCCCATTTACAACCAATTTTCAGGAAAAGTTTTTCATAAACAAACTCAACCAGTTTTTTCATTAAAGCTACACACAACTAGTTTTTTCATCAATGTTGTTTGTTGTCTCTTAACATATAAACTAAAATCCAAAACCAAAAGATGAAGTACAAAATTCCTTTTGGAACTGATTATCTGAAAAACTAATTTTAAGAAAATTGAATCAGTTTGACAATTGGTTCCAAAAGGCATGTAACACCATGCACATTTAGGCAGATTAGTGGAACCCAGAGAGCTGCTATGATTCAATGCTTTTGAGCTCATTTTATGAACTTTGAAAATTCTGTAGCAGCTTACCTCAAGCCAGTGACAGCATCGAAATACTTTTCATCAGCCGTCCATACCTTTCCAACTGCTCTAAACAGATTCGCCGCAAGTTCTTCATCATCTTTTGTCACCGTTTCTCCAAGGCACATAACTATAAATAATGTGTGAATATATTAAAAAATTCTTGCACATACAGAATTAGTTACATATATCATTGATGCCCAGTGGAAAATCAATCGTAATTGGAAAAACAAAATCAAACTCGATGTCATACATTTCTGCAACAAGATTAACTAAAAAAGCAGGAAGAGTCAAGAGGGCAACTCTTACCTGATGCTCCTTCACCAATAAGAGCAGGTGTATTTGGCATAACCCTGATCAGTCGTCCAAATCCTGCCCATTCCTGTATGAACATTCTTATTCTTCTCAACAAATTAATAAAATACAGATGCTAACAAGTATGGCACCAGGATAGCAATATGCCAAATCATTTGAACCGTAAACCAAAGGAGTTGGGAAAAAAAGATGAGAAATCAGAGAATGGAAGATGATGCTTTAATGGTCTGGTGGAAGCATTGAGTCCCCACGCACATGCTATTTTCAGGACCAATCCCAAGCCTCCCACTCAGTACCCTGGGGAGGCTCTTTTGTTATATGATGCATTCACTAAACTGTGGAAAGTGTTTTTTTTTTTTTTTTTTTTGGGGGGGGGGGGGGGGGGGGGGGGGGGGTATCATTTATAGATATATACAATATTTCAAGTTTACCTATTGACTGGTCAAACCCATCTCGATAATTCCACTTCAATAGACAGTTTTGCAAATAACCCATCGACTTTTGTACCATCTCACAGAAGAAAGATTTTATATATAATTGAGAACTCCAGCCATCTAGCAGTACTTGGATTCTTTTTTCCATTATTTTGAGGCAAAATGAAACCCTTGTGCATTCAGATTGAATATCACATCAACTGTATTACATTCCCATACCCCACAAATTGTTCATAATCAGCTCCATCAAATTGATGCATTACATAAAAATAATTGTGGGAATGCAATTTTAGAATGAAATCAATGCTATGGAAACCTGCAGATCTTTCAGTTTAATTCCCGCAGCAATAGACACAAGAAGCTTCTCCTTAGAAAAATGTGGCTTCAAATCCATGACAACCTTCCTTACTGCAAATGAAAATTCATTTTCAATAGTAAATGGATAAACCATGGAAAATGTTCACTATCAAGCATATGTATCATATAGATAAACAGGTTTTTATATACTAAGAATCAAGTACAAAGGAGATTATGATACTGAAGCTGTTAATTCATGGTCCAGATAAATAGTATTAAAAACCTTGGAGATGATGTGACATCATTCTTAGATTGACAAGGTTAGGAAATCCTGTATTTACAGGAAAACAGAAGTACAAGACAACTCCAAATCAAGTCTCATTGAATGAACATATAGTTTGATTGACATTTCTGAAATTGATATTGTGGACCAGGTAGGCCCATGAGGATTTGAACCCGAGATCTATGGGGAGCAAACCCATGGCTCTAACCAAAGTGTCAATCCCGTGTGGGTAGACCCAAAATATAGTATATATTTATCATGCCTACGTGAGAAGGAAAAAAAAACATATAAATTAAACCCAAAATTTTACATGGGACAGAGGACACCAATACCTGGTGTGATGATACAATGTATCAAAAATGATTAGAAGAGGCAATATATTGTATCAATAGAAAAAATCATCCAATTAGATGCTGCCACATGAACAAGTCGAAAGGGCTAAAACCGAATGAGAGTTGAACACTATAATGTCGAATGCTAAAAGGTTGAACCCAATGTGGAGTAGTACGTCAAAATAGTAGAAGAGCAAAACGTGTTTTAGTATAACCGACTCCCTAAAAATTGATTGTTATAATTAACATAAGTATAGTCAACAAACTAAAACTAAAAATTAAGGAAATGATTCTTATACTTCAGAAACTGAAAGTTCCAATGGAAAAATGAAAATTGTAATAAATAACCGATTCGAATGAAAAAAAAAGGTGCACAGTTATCCATCTACATTGATATACTACTGTCTTGAACATTAGAGGGTCATTGACAAGTTCTCCCTCTTCCTCACTAGTCAAAATCACCATTATCCATGAGCACGAAATCATCACTGCACTTAATTAGACAAGTCTGCAAGAGGAATTTGCATTGTCATAAGATGGATCTCTGAGGTTTATGAATCTTCTTTCACAACAGAGCTTGTTCATTTCTTTCCATTTCTCACCCTATCAATGATATAAACAATCTACCACACATGACACACCTTTCTTCTTCTAATACATATACCACATAACATTTTCTCGACCTCCATTAAACGCCATGCAATTTATTCTCTCAATCATCACCTCCAAAATTCAAGTTTACCTGACCTTACAATCCCTTCTTTGTTTTCTACCCATAACCGTCTCCTTTATTCCCTTTCCCCTCATCCAATCCTTCTTGTCATTAATGTCTCCACACAAGTTTGTGGTAATCTCACTACATAAAAGGCCATCGCCTAGAGCAGTCCCGTATATAAAAGGGTGCTAACCTATGACATTTTTTACACAAAGTGACCCCTCTCAAGACTCGAAATATTGTTGCTCCAAGCAATGAATAGCCCATTGCTAATCTCACTATTTATCATCCAAAATATACCTCCTAGTTGAAAATATGCAATCAGAAACCAAAGAAAAAAGCATTTAATCCCATGTTCAACAAAACCCTCCCAAGAAATACATTTCCACTCCCCGAGTCTAAAAAATTGCCAAAAAAATAAAGGGAGACATAAAAAGAAAGAGAGTTGTTACACACAGTCCACATGGACACAGACAGTGGAGGTACTACTCCATTAAAAAAAATTTACATATGTTAAAAATAGATCATTTAATTAGAAATTGAGCGATATATATTATATACCTTCCATCAAATCATATACCTCAACAGACAAGATTTACTATTTTTTAAAAATTAAAACATAAAATCCATGGGCTGTCTCTAACATTATTCAAAAAAGAAAACAATGAAGGGGAACGAGACGTACCAATCTGAGGCTTCACTGCAAGAACAATCACATCACTCTTATCCACTACCTGCTCAAGACATCAACAACCGTACAGAAAACCTCATTCACTCCCAAAACTCACACATCACATAACATCAAAAACAGAAAACCATTGTGTGTGTGATTGGTTGGGGTTACGGTTTATATACTTGTGAGTTGGATTGGAAGCCTGTGACGCCGAAGGAGGCGAAGGCGTCGCGTCGGTCGGAGCTGGGGTCGGCCGTCCGGATTTGGGAGGGGAGGATAAGTCCCGATCGGAGGACGCCCCTCGATATGCTCTCCGCCATCCGACCCGCCCCTATGAACCCTAGAGTCAGAGCCTCCGGCCACGTCGCCGCCGCCATTTCTCGCACCTCCTCCTCTTCCTCCGGCGGCGGAGGCAAAAATGTTCGGTGGCTAGGGTGGGGTGGGGTTTGGGAGGGTTCAAATGGCGGGGTCGAGTCGATCGGGCTGAACTTTTGGTCCATGTGAGATAAATCGGCATGGCATGGCCCGGCCCGGCCCGGCCCGTTGATTGAGAAGGCTTTCATGCAGCGGGCCATGCTCGTGTCGGCCCGTCAATTCGAGGGGCATACAGCCATATAGCACGACCGCTAGGTGGGCCGGGTGGAGAGGGAGATGTGGCGAAGGAGGTACAGATTTTGGGGACCCTGGCCCAGTATCTTTTGTAGTCAAGCAATTGTTGATGGAAAATGATTATGTCCAGCTTTTGTGGAGCCTTATTTACAGTTTACATCACTTTGTTTTTTTTTAAAAAAAAATCACATACTTTTTCTATTGACTTTTATTAAATATATGTTGTTATATAAAATGATGTATATATTGAAATATACTAGTGTATTTTTTTCTCGTTGTGAAAAAATGAATTTTTTTTCACTCTATACACTATGATATAACCTCATATACTATAATAGCGCAATATATAATATGCTATCATAGTGTATGAGACTATAAAACAGGTTGTAAAACTGATTGAGTGTATCGGCGCTCTTGTTTAACGAAATATATATTTCAATGCCATATTGTCAAAAAACCTAAAAATGTATGTGTTTATTTATATATATATATATAATGAGGTACGTCATTAAACAAATATATATATTAAAAAAATAAAAATATATTTGTACTGCATGTATAGATAGAATTGTAAAAGGTTTTGAGTACTGAGCATTACATGGGAGGGAAGAATAATAAAGAAATTTTTGTGTGTGAATATACATGATACAAGTATATGCATTTCTAGAGGCTAATGCCCTGATTAAGACTGCATTGGGGCATGTGTGCACCGGCAGGATGTAGTGAAATGCCACCTTCAAAACAAATAAAAAATCCATGCTCACATTTGAAGATATGTGATAGCGTTGAAAGTGTATTTTTTTTCTCTCTCCCCCGTGCTTTTAAAACGTTGCTTCTCAAGATATGGTTTGTTCAGGGCATTCAAAAATATTATTATTATTATTATTTGAAAAAAAGGTAGACTCATTTATAGTTACATTTTAAGTCTTGTTTTGTGTGCAACATAAGCTTATCAGGTGGACCATAATTTAGTTGTTGAGAAGAGAATTCATGGTTTAGATGTCATGTGATCGAATCCTAATATTTAGTTTCCTATAAAATAAATAAATAAATAAAATTAAAAATAGCTATTGTGACAATTTCCATTTAGTTACATTTTTCTTGTCAATAACCTCCCTTTAGAATTACTATAAGAGTTTATATTAATTTATTTAGACATAAGTAATCAGATTTTATAAGCCCTAAATAATACATTTTCGTTGTTCTCATCTATTTGGTATTTATTATTCACCCCAAACGGGCATATGGAGTATATACTCTAGTAGTATAGTATTACACTGGTGTATTATATACTCACTAGTAGAATGTATAGTTAAGAATAGGCATATACATGGACGATAAACGGGATTGAGTGTATCCACACACAACCATAGAAGAAAAGTGAAGGTTCCATTCATGATATAAGACCCATGTAATTTCAAAGAAGATTACCCATCGAATAATTTTTCTTTTGTTTTATACGATGTAGAATCGAAATATAGATAAGCCTGTTGTAGTCATTTTGTATAGTAAATAAAGATATTAATTAAACAGATCCTTATGCTTATTCCTGTCTGTGGTTAATTCTAAAACCAAACATGATCCCCTAGTGCATCGTGTGTTCAGAGATTTTTTTTTTATAGAAAATATAAACATGGTTTATACGATGATTCCGACGTCACTTTGGGCGCTCTGGTTGAATAAAAACAAAAGGATCTTTGCAGGCTAACGTTTCTACATCGACAATGTCTGGGAGGGCATAATCCAGTTCATAACATCGTGGGGAGGCACACTGACAGGTGCACACTCAGTGAGAATGTCGGGTGAGGCGATAGTCATTGACCCAGGCTAGAACAGTTGAGAATTCTCATTTGGGAGGGTATGGATGTCCTTTGTATTTCAATTTTCTTCTATTGTACGCCTCTGTGTTTCTCTATAGATGGCCAGAATGCACACCTCTGGTGCGCAAACCCCATCTCATTCTCCTCTAACCCCTCTTCTTGCTTTGAGGCAAAATTCGGACTTGTAACCTCTTTCTAAAGTTATAAAGTCTAAGTTTTCTATAAAAATATATATATATATATATAAACATGTACTGGTTTTATCTTGGTATATATTTTACTTTTTATAATAGTATGTATTTCATTAGATGAATATAAACTTTAAAACAAATCAAAATGGTTGGGATAATTTTGAGCACAAAACATCTAGTTTAAACAGCATATCATAACACATGACACTGCATAACTGATTTTGGGCTGTAAAATTTTCTTCCAATATGTCATCCAAGATAACTTGTCCACACCCCATATAAACAACAATGAATTGAGATAACACTTTACAACAAAATCTGTACACACTATAATTTTTTACAATTCAAACGTACTATATTTCTCAAGCAAACAAATTCTTGAAAGTGTGGAGTTAAACATACTTGCATCAGCTTAGAAGTAGCTCGATTGCATCTGCAACAACTGAAGATGCGCCAAAATCTTGGCTACTGTTGGTTTCAAACAAGGGTCTCCCTTCTGTGCAAGATCAATAAGCACCACCTGCGCGGACTCCCCAAACTGCTGTCTATAAGCTTCGATTCGAAAAATCATCTCCAACATCCACGCCGCTTTCTCCTGTGCCTTCACACTCCCCACTTCAAGAACTCTTATAATGGCCTGAACCCCTGAAGCCTTGGCTATCGCTCCGATTCCATTTTCGCATATCTCATCCCGAACAAGAGTCGAAAGTGCATCGAGCACCGCCTCATCGGCCTCCCTCTCTTTGCCTTCCAATGCCTGGACCAGAGGTGGAACAGCGCCTGCCTTGATCAGACAGAATGAGCCTCTCACTGAACACTTGTTGTTGTGCACTTCACAGAATCCTTCGGTGGGTGAAGGAACACACATCCATTTCGTGGTTTTACGTTTGTTTAAAGAAATTGTGTTTTGCGATAGCTGGGCTAACGATATTGCTGCTCTGGATTTTGCGATGGAAGAACCAATAGAGAGTAACTTCACGAGTGAGGGTATCACTCCGAGCTCTGCTGATATCCTCTGTAGCTTTTTATCTGAAGACACTGTGAATCTAATCAAAACGCTTGCGACATTCTCATGCAACCACTTCTCTGTTGGGGACGGAGTTGCCGAAGTTGTTGCAAGCAAGGAGACCAGAAGAGGAAGTAAATGTGACTTTCTTAGTACATCTGTTGCTTTCTTGTCATTGACTGGAATGTTACTTAGTATGCCAACAGCAACAGCCCTTTCGTCTTCTGATGTCGATCTCAAGATGATATCAATTATGATATTGATATGAGTCTCCCCTATTTGTTCCACAAACTCACCTCCCAATTCTTTCGATAGATTGTAGAGTACATTCATCGCAATTATTCTGATCTCGTCATTTCTCTCCAACAGGAATGGTAGAAGAAGTTGAACTCCACCACGCTCTTTTATCTTGGTTCGGACTTTAGTTGCAGCAGGATGAGCTGTTATGCTCTTTAATGCCCTTAAGAGGTGGTGCTGAATTACTGGGCTTGATAGGCCGATAAGAGAGAGCATTTGAAGTGCAACATCTTTGTTGATGAGAATCAGTTCTGACTGGGCTATGCTTGCAAGTATTGCTGATGCTGGCTCACGGAGAGTCATGAGCACAGATGTGACAGAAAAAAGGAGCTGCAGAAGCGGAGCTATGATGCCTGATTTGACTAAACGATGGATGTTTTCGGCCAGGGACATGAGGTTTTGCAATGCGCCCAATGCTGAGAGTTTGGCCTCGAGTTTCCCCGAGGTGAACATTTTCACAATGTACTCGATTGCTCCTTTGTCTCCAAGCAAGGCTCTGCTTTGATCTGTGAGATCCATTCTTGATATTGCTGTTGCCATGAGTATTTTGTTCATATCAGAACCTGTGAAGATGAGAGATGGCTTTTATAAAGGTGTTTTGAGAACACAAGACAAAAAGAATTGTGGGTTGGGTTCAGGTAAAGCTCACACATAATGGTATAATGTGCAGACACTTCAAAACAAGTGAGCAATGAAATCAATGATTTAGTACATGTGCTCCACTATGACTAAAGAAGATTATCTCCATGATTCAACTTGTAGCTGATTTAGTTATTATGCAAGCATTCAACAAGAAGTAGACACTTCACAACAAGTGAGCAATGGAATTAATGATTCAGTACATGCACTCCAATATGACTATATCCATGGTTCGATTTGTAGCTGATTTAAGTACCATGCAGGCCTTCAACAATAAAACTTTTGCATAGAAAACAAATTAAGTAAGTGATTCTATCTATAATATTCAATTCTACTATAATTTAAACTGAACCTGGAAAGAAGTTAAATCTATGTAGTCATTCAATACGGGATTCAGTTCAATACAAACTGGAACTCTCCATTAAATTCTGATATGATCACAGTTCCAAATTTCCAATTGATGGGACAAAAATCTCTGCCGGCTTACAGTTTCCATAAGTTTTTAAGGATGTGGCAGTTAATTCGAAATAATGACTGATCAATATCTGTAAGCTCTGTCTCAGAGAAAGAAACAACGCTCACTACATAAGTCCCAAAATCACATCAAAAAATTAAATTGAATTTAGATTTCAAAGTAGCTGTATATTTAATCTGGGTGCTACATCTGATTTATGGCCTGTGAAGCAGATTCCTTCACAATAATCATCTGACCAAAGTAAAAACTTAACAGGATAAAATTATCACATACTGCAACTTTCCGTGCCCACACATTATGGATTTCAAGGCAAGAAGTGATCCATGTTGCATTGAATGTCAGATTGCCTGCTTACAATAATTTCTGATATTGCAGGAATCAATGAACAGACTTGGCATCACTGATAAACAACGTGTAATCAGGGTGTTTACAATAGGCCCCTTCACAAAAAGAAGTGATTATGTGAATGAAATCACTTTTATATGTTGCTGAATGTGTATATAGATGATTATCAACAGTGCTGGTCAAATCCATTTCTGCCAACGTTTACTATGCTTTGAGGGCTACAAATGGATAAACAACATGAAGTTAGTAAAATAAGCGGGAAGGACTCATGTAATGGAAGTTATGACTAAAAGGTATATGGTTTATGAACCGGATGATTACCATGACCCATCAATACATCCAAAAAGAAAACATGGTCTTTATTAGCACTACTACTCGAATATTTGGAGGCTATTGTCCAACCATGACCCATCAATACATCCAAAAAGAAAATATGGTCTTTATTAGCACTACTACTCGAATATTTGGATGCTATTGCCAACGGATGGCCTAAATTAATGTAGACATATGACTTAATTGGAGGAATTATATCAAGAAGAGTTTAATATCAACTCATATGGGGCAGGGCTTGGTAACGATGACATGACACGTTTAAACAATTACACAATTATAAGATTCACGAGCAAGCTGAACTAAAACCCATCCTTCAATTAGACCAACTCCTCTAAATTTTGATGGCGTCTACTTAACAATTCAGGTAAATTGTGGGACTCTAGTTTCTTCAATTGAAGGCAATATGAACAACTCATTCATCTTTACAAATAATTTAAACCAAACTTAAATTGTAACAACAGAAAACCAATCAAGCAGACAATAGCAAAGCCAATACAATCAAATCGCGTCTCATTAAAATCAGCAATTATCAGCATTCGAAATTCACCTTCTTTCAAGAACTTCACAAGTGGCACAAAGTAACCAGCCTCCGCCATATGGAGTGCATTCTGAGCATTCCCTGATAAAGCCTTCAACACCTTCCTCGCATCACACGAAGCCCGCTCATCATCCCCATTGAGAAGCGCGACCAACATCAATATACACCCTTGAATCCTCCCAATCCTTTGTCGCACCTTTGGGACGTCCGACAAATCCATCAACAGCCCCACCGCTTCTCTCCTCTCCTCGACATCCCTCGACAGAGACCGCACTATGCTCGATAGAGCCCCAACATCCGTCATCCTCTCCTGTACACGCGCCGCCAACACCCAACATGACCAACAGCGAATTCTCACACAAAATTGACAAAAGATTCAATCTTTCGCGTACCTTGTTCTCCTCACCCTCCGAAACAAGGCTCCTGAGCATCGAAACGATGCGAATTCGGTTCTCGGGCGTACACGAAGAACACAATCGACCCAACAAAACCGCGACGACGTCTCCGTCCGTGACGCGATTTCGTTCGATCGACCCGCCGACGATCAAGCTCTCCAGATCAGAGAGAGCCTCACCGACCTCCTCTTCGTCCCCGCCGTTCTTGACGCGGACGACTACGTCGCTAAAATCGAGGCGCACCGCCTCCACATCCGCCGCCACCGCATCCACCGACTCGTCAGGCGCGCGGAACTCCATGAACCCCCTGTGGAGGGCGCCGACGTCCGCGCCGCCGAACGCGCCGTCGGAGGCGACGACGACGAGGCCGAGGCACCGGCCGAGGCCGTGCGCGAGGGCCTCGACGGCCGTGGGCATGAAAGGAGGAGACTTTAGGAGGGATTGGGCGCGGGCGAGCTCGGATTGGAGGGAGGAGAGGGAGTCGATGAAGGGGGGGAGGTCGGAGGGGGGGGTCTCGGCGAGGCGGCGGAGGAGGGTGGGGTGGAGGCGGTCGAGGAGGTTGGAGAGGGAGGGGATGTGGCGGGAGAGGGAGGAGGCGGCGGAGGCGGAGGCGGAGAGGGAGGAGAGGAGGTCGGAGAGGGGGAGGTAGTCGTCGGCCATTTGGGGTTTTGATGGATTGGATTGGATGGTTTGGGGTTTGTATCATATGTTAGAGATTTTGGAGTGATGTGAGTGTCTCTGTTTGTCGAGG
Source organism: Acorus calamus (assembly GCA_030737845.1). Taxonomy (NCBI): domain Eukaryota; kingdom Viridiplantae; phylum Streptophyta; class Magnoliopsida; order Acorales; family Acoraceae; genus Acorus; species Acorus calamus. Next base: position 24,216,296 of record CM060874.1, on the reverse strand, counting down.
GGAACATTAAGAAGACTTTGAAGATCTGACCGAGTCGTAGCGTTTGCTTTGTCGTTGACTGGTTCGTTGGGTGTGTTGCATACTTGCATGGAAGCTCAATTCGAATGCTGCCACGTGGGACATGTCCAAACGTGCCGATCTTGAAAGATTGGAGCCTTGTAACTGCCGTATTCGAATCGTGACACCCAATTAGCACTATTTTATTATATATATATATTTATAAAAAGAATTGTGCATGTTTAAATTAAATAAATTTATTTTATTTATATGACATAATCTCATTAGTTAATGACATACACTATAGAAGCTGATTTTTATGTATGGATTATCTTTGGGATAGTAGGGGGAAAAAGAAAAGGAGGAGAGAGAGAGAGAGAGGGGGGGTGGAGAGAGAGTCTAGGAATGGGGATGGCAGAGGAAGGTGATAGGAGGACGAGTCCGGAGGGCCTCTCTTTTTATCAACATGCTAGACTGTCTCAAGTGGACATAAATTGAATATAACATATACAAGTGATTTTCTTGTTCTTTATAACTTCAGTTAAGCTTCACACACTTTTTTTTTTCTCCTATACGAATTATGTTATGAGCATCCGTACTTTCCATTATCCATAATCTTATCCTTTCATCACTTTAAAATTCAAATAATATGTATTTTGTTGCAACTATGATTTGAGTCAGGTTAAATTTTATACTATTTGTATTTAAATGATTTACGATAACATATAGATGTCAATGTATCTCATATATGTATCTGATCCATTAACATGCTTAGGTCAGATAATGGTGCATCGGAAAATGCACTCACAAATATCTCATCCTTGGGGGATCGATTCATCTCTTTCTCGATCCATCAGTTCAGTTCATTTGGATAGATCAACAACCGCGCCTCAACTTTGATACGATGTGATAGAAAGCAAATCTTGTTATACTAGCATCCAAATTAGCATAAGATAGAAATCATTCGATCAAGGCTATTTGCGTTACTCATAATGATACTGCAATAGGGGTCACCAACAATTCGTCGGCTGTGTGAAATTTGCTTTGTAAGGGACTATATATTATACACTGAACCATTGTTAAACGATTAATGATTCTATTAATATTCGATATCATCTACTTCTCCACTCACATACGCTGAACCATTTAGGTGAAGTGACAAGGTAAGCTACCACAGAATTTTTTTCTTGTCACTCCACTCACTTGATTTTATGACTTTAGTTTAGATTGATGGTCTAACCCATGCACACACAACAGATACAAAAGCATATACATAGCAGTTATTGTCTTGGCTGATATGTTCTTTTACATTGGTTGGACATTCAGAAGCTTGGGGACTAAAGAACAGCACACAAAGTGAGGAAGGTTGTTCCATCTTATATTGACAGTGCTGGAGTTGTCAGGAGAGCATGGAAGAAATACAATTCAAACCTGGGCTTAATTTGAATGAAGTTGCTAGAAAAGTTTGGGCATCTTGGCAACCTTTGGCTCTATTTGGAATCAATTTTCAAAAACATCTTTTTTATACTAGCTACCCCAATTCGATTTATAATATGTCATTTAGACATTTGGATCAAAAGTTATGAGTGTTTTATGTTTAGATCTTCCGTGAGCCCTTTCATCTCGAATTCTTCGTATTTTCTCACTCTAGTGACTCCTATAGCTCCTCTGCAACCCTTCCTACATCAGAAACCTTTTTATTCATCAACCTTAAGCATTCATTTCTTCAACAGTATCTAAACCTTTCTTTAGAACAGTCTTCTGGTTTGTCCAAGGAGAGAATACATTGCAAAATAGCTGGAAATACAGAAACTCACAATTTATTTATATTGAGAACATCAAACCATAAGGTTTTAAAATTTGATTACACATTATTAAATACACAGAAGAACCATCAGTAAATGAATTCTTCCATACTGTGTGGTGAAAACATTTCCTCCTCTAGCAGCATGTTTCACACAGCCAGCAGCAGCAGAGAGCAGCAAAACTGCATGATTAAGACCAACCAAAAACAGTTATTGAGAGGTCAACTGACAAAGGCTATGAAATAAAATAGTTATTCCAAGTTCCCACTTTTCCTGACCTAGAAAATACTAGCATAACCTAGTAAAAAAAATATAAAAGGGGTTTGCATTTAATTTATTCAAGTATATGCTTCATTAAACAAGTATATTATTCGATTCATGTTGGGAATTGCAAAATGGATTGTAGAAATGACTACTTCTAACATTTTCAGAAAATAAAGATGGGGGCAAGATAGAGAACTTTAGAAAGGGAAAAAAAATAACAGAGAGAAGAAGAGACATAGGCCATGGCTTACCATCCTTCAATGAAACCTCTCTCATCTTTCTTCTTTGTTTGTGGGCAGCATGCCTTCTTTGGAGGGGGTGACCCAGTTGGGTATCCTTCACCAACATCATTGTATATGTTAGTATCCATAATAGATATCACACACACAAAAATCACAATTGTCTTTTTTTTTCTCCTAAAAAAATCATAATTTCGTTTGGTTCATAGGCCCCCTCACATGAGCAAGACATCAACCTAGTGCATTCAGAAGTGTTTTACATTTGAAATTACTCACCACATATATCAAGGATTTCAACTAGACTGTATGTGCACATAATAATAATTTCCAACTTGTTTAAAGTCGGTAATCTATGAAATGATAGTACGTATATATATATATATAAAGAGAGAGAGACCTGGTGGAGGCAGCTCCTCCTTGTTATTCCTCCTCTGTGGCTGAGACTGAGGCATTCTCTTCCAGTCAATGGAGCAGAAGCCTAATGGAAAATGGGGAAGTGAAGCTTGTTATTATGAATGCTAAGAATATGTATATTTCCAATGTACATCTATGCACATGTATTTATACAGCCCACCTGGGAGTTGGGACACAAGTACTTCCTATGTGAGCTTCCTAGCTAGGATTATCCGGTCGGTGCCGCCAATCTCTAAATCTCTCATCTTTCTCTTTTTGAAAGAGAAATTCTTGTTCCCCACAAGTGTTATATTCCTTTCTTCCTTCTACAAGAAGATCCATGTTTGATTCTTAAAATTAATGTCATTCTTCTTTTAATTTTCTATGGATAACGTGGGTGGAAAGGGGTTAGCCTGGGGCGGTGGACGCGAGTGTGCCTTGTCCTTGTTTTTATTCTCTATCCTTCATCTTTGGTACTTTTTTTTATCTGGAATAGAACGTGATTACATTCCGCTCAAAAAAAAATTCTATGGATAATGTTAGGGACAGTTCGCGTCCTACATGCTTTAAATGTGTTAATAAGATGAGAGTGCACGTGGATTGCATATAAAGATTGTGTGTAACAATCTTTATTTTTTTTACAAGTATTGTCACACACAATCATTTTTATAGTGAGTTATGCTTCTTCAAATGAAGTGATGATTTATTGTTTTGTCATGGAAAAAACTTGTAGTATATAAAAAAAATTTGTAATAGTAAATATGAAATGAAATATACTAAAAAAAAATTGAAGCATGTATGAACTACAAAAAATGACTAAGACCCTGTTTGGAATCGTGGTTGGGATATGTTTGCATTCTTAAAACCAGAGAGAAATGGTGCCATAGCAGAAGTGCCGCCATAGCAGAAGTGCCTAAGACATTTGAATCCGCGATAGAGTTTCTGCCATTCGCCACCACGGAATTCATCCCATCATGGATCCAAACGGGGCTTATTGTTTAACATTATTCTTTTCGTTTATTATCAATTATGCGGATACGCATCCATGAAATACTGTTTAGCATTGGCTCATTATTGTCTTAGCTAGCCAATTCTGAATTCAATCTGTGCTTTGTTTTTGTATGACTAAACTCCCAACACTTGATTGAACTACTATTTTCACATTGTGCGTGTTAATTATGATTCATGGTTTCTCTGGGTATACCAAAGCCTCTGCACCTGTTCAATCCAACTTGCTATACAAGATTTCTTTAGCACATATGAATAAATGATACTCCTCGAGTAATTTAGTACCTACATCCGAAAGAGATTTTTTTACGTGGTTATACTCATATTAATATCTAATCAAATACTTAACCTGATATCTTTCAGCCTTGATTTGGTAGCGACATAAGTTATTATGAGATAGATAATTATTCAAATATAAATAATGAACAAGACATTTTATGTTGTGTTTAATTATTTATTGTTTAGTTGATTATATGAATACAATGTGAATAAAATGTAGATAATGAAATATAAACGGTTAAAAATGATTTGTCTCATGAGTCTCAAAAGATGATAACATTATATTTGACATGAGATCTTTATACCAATGAAATATATTACAATTTCAGGAGGAACCTAGAGTAGTAATATCAGTTTATTCTCACTCATTCTGACATGTATAGATGTACCCATTTATTTTTATTTTTTTGTTTATTCACTCCTATTTTACCTTATTTTTCATTTATTCTACCACTCAATTAGGAGCTCAGATACCAAAGTCACAGAGGGTATGGCTTGTGTTCATACTAGTCCTATAACCATAGACAAAGATTGATTTTTTTCTTTTTAAATACCCCATCAAGATGTAACCGTATGTGGACTATGATGCATTTAAGATAGATGTTGATATGCTTTTCTTTGTTTGAACTCTATAAAGAGACTTTGATTGCGCTGCGATTGCGATTACAGGAAGCTGCGTTTGCAAAACAAACAGTTTTGTAATCGCAGTTTTAAACCCAGCGATTGCAGACAAATAGTGTCCAAAAGCTGCGATTTCAAAAAGCTGAGAAAGTGAGCTTCCTGCAGAATCAGGTTTGCAATCGCAGATTCCTGCAGAATCAATTTTACAATCGCGCAACCAAACGCACCCTTTGAAACAAATGAAAACAAAGGAGTGAAACACCCCAAAAAAAAAAAGGGTCAGTGTTGTGGGTCTCGTTTATATATATATATATATATATATATATAGGGAGCCGATTACGTGCGGTGTGCGGTCGGTGCGGTGCGCGATCACGGGCCGTCGATCACGGGTCCATCGCATCGGACGGTCGGGTGCGAATCACGTCGACCGTTGGATGCGATGGACCCGCGATCGGACGACCCACGTCGCGCACCGCACCGACCGCACACCGCACCTAATCGTCGGCATATATATATGTTTGTTGTGGGTCTCGTTTATTTGATGTTCTTTGTTCCCACTTTTTAAGCCCCCGTTTGGAACGGGGATAGTTTGTATTCTAGGGTATAGATTTATTCAAGCATAAATGAGTATAAATAAGGATAAAGTGATTTTGTGTTTGGTTGTATTTTGAATTATTCTCATTGGTAAACGTAAGAATAAATGTTTTGTTGTTTGGGTAAAATATGAATAAGTATGGATAAGGATTTATAAAATATAAAAAAATAATGATAGTTGATTTGACAGGTGATTTATAAGAGGTGATGACAGTTGATTTGACAGTGGACCCACATATTCTTTAGGTGAAATAACCTAGGATAACTTTTATTCTAGGGGTTGATTGGAATCCCTATACCACTTTATCAAGGTTTATTCTGACATAATTTATCTTGGGTTATCCGGGGTAAACAAACACCCTCAAATACTTATCCGGGGTTATCTGGGGGTTATACTCGTTCCAAACAGGAAAGTGTCCTTGGAATAAGAATAAGAATAAGATCGAAGTGGAGAAAGTAAAAGCTACAAAGAGCGTGTGATTGTGATACATTTTGAATTTCTAGAATTTTTGTGTGATCTCACCGAGATATATGCATCAGCACGTTCCATACAATTCATCATAATATATAATTTATTTTTATAAAATTAATTAATATATTATTTTAAAAAAATATATGTGAATTGTATTTGTTATGTAAATAGGGGTTGAGTCTTTAGACATTTTCAAAATTGAAATTGATATGAGGCTTGGATCATCCGTACTGGGAGAGACATTGATTTCAACAACATAGGAAAAGAGACGTCTAGCCTCGTTGTAGCCCCAGTTACATTTCACACCTGATTTTTATTTTTTTCTTTAAATCATACAATCTTCTATTGAAGTACATGTAGTTATATGAAATGAAGTATACATTGAGATACATTTTTTTGCATTATAAAAATGATAAAAAAAATTGTTATATACTATGATATAACTCGTACATTATGGTAATACAGTATATATGATACCACACTATTATAGTGTATGGGGTCACAAAACGGGTTGCAAAATCGACTAAAGGGCAATTTTGGTAAATAGATAAATATTTAAGATAAATTAACATAATTTATGAGAATAAAAAACCATTATTTTTATTTATATTTACATTTGGTAATGCATTTTGTTATTTCTTTTTTTTTTGTTTTTATCATTAACTTTGCATATAGATCACACGATGTAAAATATAGAACAACTTCAAAAAAAAAATTTAAAAATACAAAGTCCACATTTTCTATTAAAGGGGTATGATATTGTTAGTTTTAGTTTTATGAAGTTTTTTATTTTTGTGTTTTTGGGAAGGGCGGTCATAAATGTTGTCCATGTTTTATAAAATGAGGTTAAAAAATAGGGATAAAATACGTTCCAGTTTTTACCTAAAATAAAATATTCTCATTTTTTCTCTTAAAATACAGATAATCGTCTATGCTTTATTCTTTTTTTTCTTATGCCATATGGGATAACATGTGATTTAACCCAATTATTTCTTTATCTCAATCCCTTATCCCAATGGCAAATCAAGCTTAACCCCGGGTTTGGATTGAGGAATTGATTTATTCATGATAGATAACAATTTTACAGTAACAAGAGATTTTTTGTTTGGTTGTGTTCTCATTGGAAAACGTAAGAATAAATGTTGAGTTGTTTGGTTGATAAAGAATAAAATATAAATAAAGTGTGAAAAAATTGATTTGACATGTGGGCCCATGAAAATAGATAAAGTGAGTATAGCTTATCATACGGGTTACTTGGAATTGTTATACTCTCTTATACTCATTTATACTGGTATAGTAATTCCAACATATACTCTTTAAACAAACACCTAATTTTCCATATCTATTCTTATCCCACCTTATTCCACCCTTAAACCACTCTTATTCTACAATACAAACAGAGACAAGTGACTAGGGTGCGTTTGGTTGCGCGATTGCAAAACTGATTCCGCAGGAATCTGCGATTGCAAACCTGATTCTGCAGGAAGCTCACTTTCTCAGCTTTTTGAAATCGCAGCTTTTGAGCACTATTTGCCTGCAATCGCTGGGTTTAAAACTGCAATTACAAAATTGTTTGGTTGCGCGATTGCAAACGCAGCTTCCTGTAATCGCAATCGCAGCGCAATCGCGCAACCAAACGCACCCTAAGTGTATTACCGCTCAACAATGTATGGGACAAACATGGGCCTAACAACCTGTGGGTCACCCCACAAGATCCAGCCCAACAAGGCTTCTAACTTTTTCCCTTTTTGCTCTTTTTGCTTTAAGGTAAGATTTATTTATACCATGTTACGAGCTATGTTGGCAGTGTCCAACCACTCAGTCAAATATAACACCGGGAATAAAAATGAAAATGAAAAAGTGATACGACATTTAAAACTCTCAAATTAATGGAATAGATTTGAATGAAATAACTTAATTTTAAAAAAATGTTGAAATATCAATATTAGTTTATTCTCAACTAGTTTGTAATAATTATAATCCATTAATCCATACAACCAAATACATGTTGTGAACTTATTCACTCATGTTCCAACCTATTCAAGTATTCAAGAAATCCTAACACAGATCAAGTTTTTTAGTATTCACCTATTCAAGTAATATGCATTATATCATATTTAATGTCCTAGTTGATAACTTGATATCTGATTAATCTAAATCGGTGCTCGTTCATTTTTTTCGTTCAATCGGACAATTTGATTTATTTTTTTTTATTTTATTTTTAAGAACTGATTTTTGTATAGATGGTGATGTTAGTTAGAGACTTAGGGTGCGTTTGGTTGCGCGATTGCGCTGCGATTGCGATTACAGGAAGCTGCGTTTGCAATCGCGCAACCAAACAGTTTTGTAATCGCAGTTTTAAACCCAGCGATTGCAGGTAAATAGTGCTCAAAAGCTGCGATTTCAAAAAGCTGAGAAAGTGAGCTTCCTGCAGAATCAGGTTTGCAATCGCAGATTCCTGCGGAATCAGTTTTGCAATCGCGCAACCAAACGCACCCTTACAGTAGATTTGGGAACACTCGAGTGTTTTGTGGCGATTTGGGATATTTTACGCTCGGGTGTACTTTTTATTTTCAGTGATGCTCTCGGTGTGGACCAATCACAGAGTGAAACGTGGAGGTATATGGGGGTAGAATTGGAATTTCGCTAAGGCGGCGCAGATTTGTTGTGCGCACGAGAGGATGGATCTGGCGAGTGGATTAACGGGTTTTGTTGAGAGCGGTGAAGTTCGGCTGTGCCGCAGGAACACGTTAAGGGATTCCGCGACTCTTCACGGATCGACGGAGTATTCGAATCCTGAAGACCGACCCCGTTAATGGGCGTCCTTACTGGCTTTAATGGGCTTGGGTTAAATTTGACACGGTACCCAATCATTTTAATTTTTTTAAAGGGACAAATCCAAATAACAGTGTGCAAATTATTTGAAATCCGTATAACCTCCTTATTTTTCCTAAAATCTATATAACCTTTCAGGCCTGGCCCTGGACAGAGGCCACCAAGGCCACTGTCTAGGGCCCCCACCCAGGGAGGGCCCCCAGTCCATCTAGTTGAAGCTCATTACTTCATAAAAAAAAAATTTTGACTTAATCAGTCCATGAAAAAAAAAAAGTTAATATGAGTGTTGGAAGGAAAGATACTTGCAAACCATTACACACTTCAAGCCCACTACCCAGGCCCAATAGATTACACCAAAGGTATCCAAAATTTAAAACCCAACCTATCGATTCCCATTCCAAGCCATTTTTTTTCCAACCATCCCTTTTAAAATCCCTAAAAAATCCTCCCCCATCAGTTCCCTAAAACTGAAAACCTAACGTATGCGAGAAAAATAATTTTAAAATGATATTTATTTGATTATTTGTTTTTTTTTTGCTATTGTACCTTTTTATTTGATTGATCTTAGTACGAATACAATTTTATATGATTATTTATAAGTGTTTTCTGATGTAGTTGTTACAATAAATCATTATATAATAAGTCTCAATTTTAATGATTGTATATATTGTATTTGTAATTTTATAAAATTTGTAACTTAAAATAAAGAATAGTTAAGAACATTTTTTTTAATGTATATAGGGTCCCACTTTAAAAGTTCGTCTAGGGCCCTGTAAAAAAAACAATTCTCAATGCCGGCCCTGTAACCCTCTAAAAACATCTCTGAAAATCTAAATAACTCTATGAATTAAACTTTTGTTTATAGATGAGGAATATTATGTAAATATTATGTGTGGTTAACCTTAGTGAAAACATAGTATACCAAAAATCCCCTAAAATTTGTTAAAAATGTGAAAACCTTATATAAATGGCGATTTTACCTCTCCAGGTAGATCATAAAATCCTATTCGGAGGGGTAAAATCATCAGTCCTAAATGATTTTTAGTATATTTAACACATTGTAAGAGTTTTTTGACATATTATGTTTTCATCTAATGTTAACCAAATAAAATATTTACAAAATAATTATAACCCAGTTGGCTATTTGGATTTAAATAGATGTTTTCAAGAGGTTATATGGATTTTAAATAGTTTATAGGGGGTCATATGAATTTTTTCCTTTTTTAAATATATATAATAGTCTAATAAAGTAATACTATTATGAGTAATCAATTATTACATCTAGATGAACCAATATATAATTTTATTTTAAAACAAAAAAAATAATCAAACATACACTACATTAATAAAGTATACAATGTATTGGGACAACATAGTAAAGTGTATAGTTGACTGGGGATGACAATCAAACTGTAGACGGAGGTACAAATCAGACTGTGTATCAACCCGCTGTCACATACAATCCTTATCACAATTTCACCTATAGGCTTACATGTTAGGCAATATTTATAGGCCTCGGAAGAATCATTTCAACTTTGTGAACTATATCATATGAAATTTTTCTGGAAGATAACAATTTTACTAAATAAGTACGGATTTTCAAAAAAAAAACCAATTAAAACATGTGGAGACCATAAGAATGGATGTTTCTAATATTATCCTTCATTAATATATAGGCGTTGTAAAACTCGATCGCAGTCTAATTTTGTTAACAATACATATGCTAACTCGTTGATCCCTTTGGGGACCAAGCAAATGGAATTTGGAAGAGCAAAACCATGAACCTTTGGATGGAAAAGAGTGGTGTCTGCAAAAACAATTTCACACACACAAGAGTTACTCCCATGTTAGGGTCTTCAAACAATTGAAGAATCATACCTCCCTTTCCTTTCGACTTTATTAATATTTCACTATTTACCTAGGGAATGAAAAATTATCAAATGCTTTAGTGACTTAAAAATGAGCAGGGTGAACAAAAAGACCTGGAATTAAATTATCTGAAGAATAATCAATCTCATGACATATCATTTTTTTAAAAAAAGAACTTCAATAAGAAAAAAGTAAAAATAGGATCGATCACTCAATCAATAAAAAAATGAAAATTAGAAAGAAAAATAATTAAAAAGTGCATGTGGATGCATGTGCAAGTTTTTACCATTGAATCCACACTCAAATCCCTAAAAAAGAAGAAAAGATTTGTAGACAATGATTATTCATTAATATATAAGAACAAACATTAAAAAACACACACTACACCCACACACACACACACACACACACACAACAAATCCCAAATATTATCCTAAACAAACAAACCATAATAAACAATTTACCTCTCTCTTGCGTATGTGGTGAAGAGATTTTCAAGGGTTTGACTCGTGTAAAGATCAGAATCTTTGGCTGCAATGATGCAGTCATGCAGACTTTAAAATAAATATATCTAAAGAAGCGAATATGTGGCACAGATAACAACAAAACCCACCTGTAATAATAATACATCAATAATATCTTGTTTGTTCTATATATGTGTGTCTTTGATAGAGAGACTGAAAAGACTGATAGTGGCCAAGTGACTTTACATGAAAAAAATTAAAAGAAAAAACAGGTTGCAACAGTGAAGGCTCAGAGAGAGTCTGCACTGGAAACTCCTCTTCACTACCAGTTAGGGCCTGACATTATAAATAGACTTTTCTCTCCCCACATTTAAAGGGCTCTCTCTATGTAACAACACACCATATTAAACCTTGGATCATCAGAGTATCTCTCAAACTGACATCACTAGATCTGCATCTCTATATCTTCTGAATTGATGGGAGCCTTTGTTTTTCCCTTCTATACAATACCCAATATTGCCTATTGGTCTTTGAACCCTCTATCTCTCTGTCCCTATATTTTCTCACATACACTCACCTGTTCACACACTCTCTCTCATGCATGCATGTACTGATATGAAAAGCTTCTCTCAGCTTTTCAAATGATCAACATGTATGAAACAGGTGGAGGATCAGAAGCTTTGGAAGAAGAAATTGTTGGACAACTTGATATAAGATCTCTTCTGAAGATTCAAGACTGTATTTGCTTTTGTACTCATGCAACTTGAAAGGCTTTCATGTTGGGAGAACTTGAAGTACATAATCTACTGAAGTTTTTTTTGAAGGTTTTGTGCCATTGGTTTGATTCAACGCATGACTGTTCAGTCGAATATAAGCATATTGGTATGTTAGATATGATCAGTTCAAGCCACATAAATGCACATAAGATGCTATTTAAAACATTGTGTGTACGACGCTCATTTAGTTTTAACCAAATATATAAAATATCTGATAGAGTACATATTCTTGTCAACAAGTGTATACTCAATTAGTAAAATGAAAAAGATGTGCATTTAATTCATTGAAGTATATATATTTATTTTTTCTATGAATGTTCAATGTTCATACTCCTTTGCCACTACTGTCCCAAACAATAATCTTTGTACTTTCTGTGTAGAATGAAGAGGCGTCCGTTACGGGTGGGTCGACACACCTTTAGTCAAAGCACTTAGGTGTGTGTAGCGGTCAATCTCCATGTGTGAGCCGATCTCTATCAGACAAGTATATACTTTAATGCATTCAAGAGGTGTTGAGACTGCTATAAAGTGACTGCATGAATGGATGTCCTAACATTTTCCTTATGTCTACGTGTGAGCGAGCGCGTTAGCTAAAGAACCGAGCCTGTGCTTGACATCCTATTCTTGTTATCCACCTTCTCTTTGGTATTTCCTTGGCCTCTAGAAGGTCGTTCTTGCTTGATTTAGGTTTCTAGTTGACATTGGAATGTTACAGGTTCCTTAATCATCCAAAACTATAAAATAAAATCATGTAAAGATTTTATGTACATTACTAGGAAGTCAATGTAAGTGTTAATGGCCTAGGATGCTTAAGCAAGACCATCTTGCATTTTCAAAAAGAAGGGCTTTGCCATGGACATTTTCTCATCCACCTCATACAAAACATATAGATCCAAATAGACACATAGACTAACAGCTATTTTTTTTTTCCAAATATAACATCACATCTACTCTAGATATTTTATTCACACAGAGAGATACTTGACAAAGGAAGGATTCCATTTTTTCGAATCCCATCGAATTTTTTTAGGTCGCACTTAGATCTCATTTTTCTTTGTAAGATTGAAATGTCTTTCTTGAGCAATGTAATGCAAATGAAATTGTGATATTGAAGGTTTAAACCATCATAAAATATCATGTTTGAGTTCCAAACATTATTCCTTGATTGAACTTCTCTCTAATATGACTATTTGTGTCTGTGTGTGTCCATCACTCATAAAAGCTAAAGAAAAATACATGAACATATATGAAGTGTCCAAATTTGCGCCGACTTGTAATATAATAAATAACCAACTATGACAAAAAAAGTTGCATTTGAATCCAAGATATTATAATTTTATAATACAGATGTTGACAACTGTTGTTTGCAAGCTAAATTTTGTTCTTAAAGAAAGTTTATATATAAAAACATCAACTAGCCAGACAAATAGGTTTGATCAGTTTCTACAAGACAAAAATGCAAGCCTGTCTATCAGGATTATCAAATACTAATTTAGGACAAATAAAGAAATTCTTGACAAAACAAAACACAGATGAGCATGTCTGAACAAATAAACATTAAATTGAAGAGAAAATACTAAACAATTGAATTTGTGATAGTTTGATGCATCTATCAGCTGGCACTCTTTTATTTCTCATGCTCTTTTTTTTGGTAATTCTCATTGAAGATGCTGTTAATAATAGATAGGATATAAAACCTTGCAAAATTTCATCTTAAAAATTAAGTTTGAAAACAATATGGTTGATAATAATTAGTGGCAACAAACTAATTATTTATCAGTAGAAATTTCAAATAGAATTTGACTCAAAAGGTATGATCTGTAAAACACATTCTCAAATACATGAAGATGTGTGTTTTCATATTGAAGGATTACCAAGGTATGCATGCAGATCACAATTTAGCATCAAAATACATCAACATATAAGCATAAATAAATATGGGTCTTCATCTTGTCAAGTATATATTAATGCAATACATTACTGCTCGACTGCCTTACATAATTAAATATATATTGGAAACTTTTATTGTAAATCAATTTTCAATAGACCCGTGTAGACTCTTCTTATTGATAGCAATTATATTTTGTTATGTAAAGCAAGCCACAAAATAATACAATTGCAATTCACCAACATCGATATATTGTTATATACACGTGCTTATGTATAAATTTCACTAAACTATGGAATAAAAAAGAAACAGTACAGAAATTTCCATGGCAATTCATTGACACTAGTAAAAATTTTGGTGATTCACATTTTGCAAAATCAAGGCTCAAATTTGATTGGCATTCATAAATTCATGCGAAACAAAAATTAAGAAGAATATGCACTGTACTGCTAATACAATTAAAATAATATATCTTAGTCTTTTGCTTATAGAGTATGTATGCTGTTGATTTGTAAATACATTGACAAACCAATCATAGTTTATAGTTTTCTTTCACCCATGGAAGTTTACCTTAATCTCTAAGTTGCTAGCATGATATGAAGGGCATAATTGAATGAGAATGTTGCTAAACATATATCAACTTGATTAAAAAAAAAAGTGAGTGTACATGGAATTAAAAGCATTAATTCCACTAATTATTATATTGTTTTAAGTCATTTAAAGCATATATGATGTCAAACAACCTAGTAATTGTCAAAATAAAATGCACGCTAATTGTCAAAGCTACCAATGCAAAAGTTGACACATATTAATTTAAACCAGCAAAATAGAGTGGCTTCCAATTCATCCATTACATCTTTTGCAGTCACCCACATAATAAACAATTTTAATCAAGTGTCACAAACAGGAAATTAAAGTTTTTAGAGTGGTAGAATGTGCACCAGAGAGCATTTAATTTATTGGTTATAGAAAACAGTTCAACAGAAGCTCATCGAATTTAAATCGACCTAACAGTCACATATTAAATGTAGAAATGAAAATCTAACCATGTTATAAGAAAAAAAAACATTGTAAATCAGTTTCTGTATAAATAAATAAAAACTCCCAAGAAGTTAAGCTTTAAAAGGACTGACTCCCAATCTATACATCCATAAGAACATCACAACTATCAAAACAAAACCTCTCATTTTTTAACCATGAAAAATAACAGTACAAGCAATCAATCACGAAGCATTATGCCCAAGGAGATTATTAAAAACTTTCAGCTCACAATAAAGAGGAGGAGGGGAGAAGAACTAAAAGAAGTACCTATTGATGTAAAATGCTACAAAAAAAGTTTGATCATCCACTTTAAACTTAAACAAGATGAAACATACATGTATGAAAACCAATAGTCACAGATATATGCCAATCATACCATTTAATCTTATCAAAAGGTAGTGCATGCATGTTAAAAAAATATTTTTAAAAAAATATCTCAGAAAAGCCTATGCAGTCTAGCATGATATTTATTCACGCTGGATACTGACCTTGATCCCCTCTTCACTTTGTTTTGCTAATGGAGCTACCAAAAGAAGAGATGAAACCCTTTTAAAAGCAAAAGAGATATGGAGCAAAAAAAAAGGAAAGAAAGGAGAGCCCACAAGAGGTCAATGAAGTAGTACTGTTGTCTGGAGAAGATCACACAAGACTTTTGCATTAAAAAAAACACAGTGAACTGGTGAAGTGAGGGACAATGGTTTCAGCCTCTCAAAGAGGCCAAAAAAAGGAAAGTGAGGTACCAAAGAAAAGAAAAGAAAAAGGTTTTGGATTTACAAAAGGATGGGGAATCCTCATTTAGGTAATACCCATCTATTAAGGGTGTGTCGTCTTGTCACATTCAGTGTTGCATTCATGCAAGACAAGAGATTTATTTTTCCACAGTTGAATCATATATTTCTCTGAAACACCCCCTTTTTCAATTTTTTATTATTATTATTTGAACTGTTCATTCAAAAAGCTGGTCTTGTTGCATGGAAAAGCCATATAAAAGAGAGAGAAAGACAGCTCATGAGTCATGACCTTCACTTGGACATGAAACACTTGAATCCAAAACAAGCCTAAAATAGTGAATAAAAGCCAATAAATGGGGGGATCATATTTACTGCTACTACTGCCAGTATTAGTAATTCTAATAGTAGCAATATTTACAGCCCCGACAAAATAAATAGAGTGAAATAAGAGGAAGATTGAGCACAAGTAGAGAAAAAAAAAGCATGGATGAATAATAAAATAAAAAAGAGAGGAGACTCCATTTAGTGTTAGATTTTTTTTCCCTTCTCTTCTTCATCATATATAAATAGAAGCAATAAAAACAAAGGAGAGAGTGGCAGGCCAGAGTGAAAAAGATTGACCTGCAACATCATTCAAAGCCTACTTAGATTCTCGTTGTCTCCCTCTTCATATCACCACATGCTTGTGCCACCTCCCCCATCTCATAAAACCTAATTTAAAAAAAATAAATAAAACAAATCCCAAAAATAACAACAAATTTTTGTTTTCTTGAACTAAAATGCAGAATTTGATATGACCCATATCACCAAATGTGAAGAAGAAGAAGCTCTTAGTGTCCATCAATTCACTTTGAATGAAAAAGATACCTTTTTTTTTCTCTAGAAGTCATGTGAGTACATTCCATGACCAATGCCACCACCACCACCTCCTCCTCCTCCTTGTCTTTGGCCGCCATCGTCGCTTCCATCGCCCAATTTACATCCCAATTGTGCAGCAGCCGCCATCCCGAGATCCAAATACACCATCCTGGAGTCAAGGCTAAGGCTCACACTCCCGCCCCCGCTGTCCCCGCCCATCGGAGGATATATCGCCCCGCTCTGCTCACCTCCTCCGCTCACCTCCCTCGACATCACCATCGCCGCCGACTGCACCAATTCAAGGCACAACCTCAGCTTATTCGGCTCGATGTGGGTCAACCCTGGGACCGCCCCCTTGAATAGAAAATCCGACGTAAGCGACCGGAGAACGTCGAGCGGGGTGACCCCATCGACGGTCCGGACAGTGGGGTCGGCGTGGTGGTCTAGCAGAACCGCCACCATATCGGGGGAGACCATCTCCGCCGCCACGTGGAGGGGGGTCTTCCCGGCGGGCCCAGCCGGGCAATTCACGTCCGCCGCGCCGAGCTCGAGCAGGGCCTTCACGACCTCCCGACTGCAATTCTCCACCGCATAATGCAACGCCAACGCCTCGTCGAGGTTGAGCCCCTCCCCCATCACCATCAGCTTCACGAGCTCCACATCGGAGGAGTCCAACGCGCGGCGCATGCGCCGGATCTTCTGGTCCTCGAGATCCGTGCTCACGGCGAGGTGTGGGTGGTGGGGGTGGTGGGGATGGTGATGCTGTGGGTGGTGGGGATAGGGCTGGTGGACGGGGGAGGAGCGGTGGCGGGCGAGGGTGGATTTGAGGCGGAGCTCTTCAATCTTGGCGACGATGTCGATGGGGAGGTGCTTGGCGAGGACCTCCGGCGGGAGACCCGACTTCGCGACGAGGTGGGAACAGGTGGTCCATAGCTGGTGCATCTCCTGTTTGCGGGATGCGAGCAGGACCTTCATCACATCCTCGATCGAGGCCTTCTCGACCATGCTCCCCAGTTGCTTCTGCGTATCAATTTAATCAGATCAAACCAAGGTTTGGGTGTCCCTCAAAATCACATGAAATATCAACCCAATTGAATTCACACCCTAATTGACTTAAAGACGCCACATTTGAGAGAACCAAAATCGTCACCTGAGTGAGTAAAGCGAGCTGTTCGACGCCGAAGGATCGGGCGGCGGCGAGGGTGTCGAGGGCGAGATCGACGGCGGAGGTGCAATGGGTGTGCCAGCAGCCCCTCTCGCCGCAATTGGGCCTCGGCTCGTGCTTCTGAGGGAGGATTGAGACTTGGCCGCTGTAGAGGAACTGTAGGAGGAGGAGGAAGACTTCGTAGCCGACCGAATTGACGGGGATGACCGGGGAGGCGGCGCTTCCGGTGGCGCCGCCGCCTCTAGGGGAGGAGAGGAGGCCGGAAGGGGAGGAGGTGGAGGAGGAGGGGGAGTCGGGGCCGCAGAAGAACTTGCGGAAGAAGAGGCTGCGGGCGGCGAGGATGCAGCGGTGGGCGTGGACGAGGCGGCCTTCGACGGAGAAGGTGACGTCGCTGAAGGCTTGGCCGTTGATGAGGAGGTTGAGGTAGTCCAAAGAGAGGGTCTTGAATGAATCTTCCAAGCTCATCTTTTTTTTCTTTTTCTTTTTTTTGAAAGCCCAATTGAAGGAGGGGGTTTTTTGGGATTTGATGGAGTGATTATGGGGAGATGATGAGGAAACAGAGGGCGACCCTCCTCTTCATTGCTTGTGCTTGTTTGGGTTCTTGGAACTGTGGTTTCTTTTTTGTTGTTGTTCTTCTGATGAGATGTTAGAGCAGATGATGTTTTTTTTTCTTTTTGGGGAGAGAGAGAGAGTGTGGCTGTGATGGGCGGCTGAGGGTATTTAAATAGTGGGGTGGGGGGGGGGGGGGGGGGGGGGATTAAAAGAGGGGACCTAGAGATTTTGTTTTGGAAAAGGAGGGCTATTTTTGAGAAGATTATTTATTAGATGGGGGTTGTGATGTTTACAGTATGATGTATCTTTATAGCTGTTCAGCAATGTATATGTATATATGTGTTCTTACAAAATTTTGATGTTTTTTAATTATATGGATCTATATAATGCATTGAGTATAGACTCCATTTTTGCAATAAACGTACTTCATTTCATGAGATATATTAATTTAAAAAAAAAATAGAACTTCAATGTTTTTACAAGCAGTCTATAAATTAGGTTGTGTCATAACAATTTTCTTCTTTGATTGGATGGGTAGCTCTAGAGGGGTCTAATTAGGCTTTTATTTATTTGTTTGTTTATTGAGAGAGAGAGATGGGGACTGGGGAGGGTCCATGTTTTCAATGGTTTAATTGACATTTATTATGGGTTCATTTTCAAAAGGACACTTCATTTCTTAATCAAATAAATTAATTTGAAAATGTGTGTTTATTTTTTTTACTTACATGTTGAAGATTGTATGATTGATTGTCTCACTGAACATTCTTCTTTAGATACAGTCTTCAGTCATCCACAGTTTGAGAAATGGATTGATGGAATGCTCAGTGAAATCAAATTCCCAGAAATGGAGTTGTGAACTAAAGCTGAAACAGATCTGGCTTGATTTGGACATGTCATGTTCAGATAGAAAGTCTCCAACTCTTTTTTTCGTTTTTTTATTCATTTCAATTACAATTGTTCTCCGGTGAATGTGATGCAACTCAATCAGAACAAAAACACTTGAAAAATCTGTAATATCAAACATGGTATCCATAATTTCATAAACATACATTCCGTATCGGAACATATTCATTATGTGATGAATCAGATTTATATATAACATTACATCATGATTTAGTCACACACCATTTAAAAATTATGGTAACTCCTTTTTTTAGAGGTGTAATTGCAACGTGTCTCAAGTTTTAATCATATTTCACATGCTAGGACCATATTTTTCGATGAAAGTTTTTATATTTAAGGTGAGAAATGAGACTAAAATCATGACCGGTCAGAACACTTTTAGCCCTTGTTCCATAACTAGAAATGAAATTAAAAACTGGAGCATTGATACACTTAGTCTTCGTTTCGATCTAAGATTCAAACATTGGCTTTCTCAAAAGACAACCCCCCCCCTCCCCCTCAACCCTCAAGTATGAGAAGTGTTGTTTTCACAGCTTCTTCAACATCAGTTTTTTTTCTCGATGAAGAAACACATGAAATGCGTCACAAACACCTAACGCCATTTTTTGTTTGGACGGCGGGGAAGGCTTTTCAAATTTTGTATTAAATGAATTTTCATAAAGCCATAAAGCTCCAAACGGGACCTTTAGCCTTTTACGGTCTTTGTTTGCATTTACCACATCAAAATTATAAAATGTGATATATACTTCACTATCTAATATATATTCCATTACCCAAAAAATAAAATATAAAAAAATATACATTCAATTCATATGATCATATATATTATTTTAAAAAAATGCACTTTATTAATTAAGTATATGCTTCAAAAAAATAAAATATACATTCAATTCATATGATCATATGCATCATTTTTAAAAAAAATGTATTTCATTAACTAAGTATATAGTTAAAAAATCAAAACATGTGTGGATAAATAGAGATTAAAACATGGATTTTCTCATAACCGCACGTTTGAAATTCGATTTTTCAAAAATTATGTTTTCATGTATTTTTAAACTTCATAATTTTTTTACACAAACAAAACGAGATGTGATGTTAAAAAGCTAACCATAAATTTATATTTGAATCCGTGTTTAAAAATTTTCAGTTTTTTAAATACAAAATCCAACCCATTCCATATCCAAACACCATCCCCATCTTGATTAGTTACAGTAACAAAATTAACATGAAACTCCAAGTCCATAAATGTCACTCCAGTACGGAAAACAAAAAATAAATAAATAAAAAAGACAGGAAAGACAGGGACTTGTGTGGAACAGGCAAGAGAGACTCGGGTGCCGTGTCACTGCCAGATCTTCTCCCAGTTACGGGGACTCGCGCCGGATCCCTTACCATGCGTGTCCATGTCTGTAACACACAACCGCAACGTAAGCGAGACCATGCTCCCCCAACCACATCCGCCTAAACAAAATACCAATCTCTCTCTCTCTCTCTCTCTCTCTCTCTCTCTTTCAGTCTGAGAGTCAGAGAAAAACCAGAAACAAAGAGAGAGAAAGGAAAGATCGGATTGATTGACGCATCACTGACCGTCTTATGATTTGAAGGCAATAGAAGTGACGTTTGACTACTCATTCATTCTAACCCTTCATTTTTTTTTTCCTTTATTGTTTCTTGTCCCCTCACTCACTCTATCTCTCTCTTTCACCTCTCCTTTTATGCTGTGTGGTATGAGACCATCCCCTATTCCGTATGTATGAGAGCACCCATGTTATATAGGAGTAACTGATAGTGTGATAGTTTGTGGGTTCATTCAGATGTTTTTATGAACACCCAGCCACCCAGGACAAGTTTTTTTAAAAATAATAAAAATTTGGGTGTGGTTTTCTGAACAGTTGATTTGTTTTTATAAATGTTAGATGGGTTTGTTCATGTGGTTTTGGGTTTGGGTTGTTTTTTTACTGTTTGGGTGTAAAAACTGTAGATTGAAAATATACTTTTTGTTTAAAGAACATGTAAATGCGTTTTGACATATCAAAGTTTTTTTTTTTCTTTAATTTTCTTAAACATGAGTATAAAAAAAAATTTCTTTCAACATGAAATTTGCCATCCACTTTTTATTTATTTCAAAATGAACTACAATTTTTATTTTTTGGTGAGAATTCTAAGATAATCATTCAGTTTTTTAAATTGGGTTTTCTGAAAATAAATTTTAAATCATCACTCTTTGTGAAGTTGTTTCAGCTTTTGTAAAATTAATTTACAGAATTTTAAACATGAATTTTTGAACTTCGAATTTTTATTCCCGGTTTTGGTTTTTTGTGTACTTAAATTTAATAAACTGACTTTTATGGAGAAAAAAAAGTTAAAAACTTTATGATTTTTTTTAATGAAAATTACATATGTTATTCAAAAGCTGAATACATTTGAGCACAATTTAAGCTTAAATATTATGTCAAAGAACAAAGATCTTCGAAAACTGTGAAACTCGTTTTTTAAACACTACCTAAAAACGAGACAGAGGAAGGTGATAACACCACTCATAAGATATGTGTATTACACATAAACTTTCACATTTGGTTTGCTTTTGGAATTAAACGTGTTTGAAAAAAAGTTTGTCAATCAAAGCGGTTTTCAAAAACAAATTTTATAAAAAAACACACAAGATTTTTCAAAATGAGTTTGTACATTTTTACATTTGTGAAAAATAAAAAAAATGTTTTGGCAAGAGGATAAGTGATCGGATAAAGGGTCATTACGGGGCTGTTTGGGTAGAGGGTTAGGGAAGGAATAGGTGGGAATAAGCAGGGAATAGGGAAAAAAAGGTGTTTGTGTGAGGGGAATAAGGTGGTATTTGGATGCTGGAATAACAAATAATAAAGGGGTATAGTAATCCTTCATTTTTCATGGAATTAGCCTATTCCAACAATAATCATAAGTGGGTCCCACTATTTTTTTTCATCATTCATTTCAAATCACCTGTCAACACCTCTTATACATCAATGGGGCCCACATGTCAAATCAACTTTTTACACTTTATTCACATTTTATTCTTCATCAACCAAACACATTCACTTTATTATTACGTTTTTCAATGAGAATCATTTAAAACACAACCAAACAGAAAATCACTTATTCTACTGATAAAGTCAACAATTCCTAGAATAGATATAAACCCCAGAATAGCTTATGTCTCTATCCAAACGGGCCCTACGAGAATAAGAGAGTGGAATGACAGTTTATCCCTGTTTGATATAAAGAATAATCGGGATAAACTGTGGATAGCTATCCCAATTTTTAAAAAATGAGAGGATATTTTATTCCACTTAAATGTTAAGATAACATTTATTTCCACTTTTATCTCAATTTTGATAAATGTAAATCTAAACAAAATATATATACATATTTTAAAGAATGATGCTCCCCCCGTTCGATTTCTTTTTTACAAAGATGGAAGGTGCTTACCAATTTCACTTAGAGCATCTTCAATCATATATTCATACAAAAACAAGCTTTTACTCAAATTTTTACTAAAATCAAGAAATACTCAAATCTTTACCCAAATTTTTAATTTCTTTTTTTTTCTTTTTTCTCCGAATTTTTTTCTAATGTGATATTTTTTTTCCTTCAACTCCACATTTAGTTGAATTATATTAGATGTCTTCCCACCCCCCAAAATTTTCACATCTCTTGAACCCCCCCCCCCCCCCCCAAAAAAAAAAAAAAACTTGGTCTTCTTTTTAAGTATTCATCTTTATTTTTTAACTTCTTATTTTTACTCTAATAAAAAAATATTTTTTTACTTTTTTTTTCAAAAAATTGGATGATAATAATTGTTAAATTTAAATATTTTTAAAGGAAGAAAAATTGAATAGTAAAAATGTTTAGGGAAAGGACTTTGAAAATATTTATAGGAAATAATTAGATGAAGATGTGAATTTTTAAAAAGATTTTAGTAAAACACAAAGTGATGGTTAGAGACACATTATATCAAATCAAACTTTTACACAAATTTTAAGTGAAATTTAAGTATAGGTTTGAGTAAGGGTTGTAGATGGCCTTAGTGTCTGTTCGAAAACACTTAAAATAGGTGATTCCGCTTTTAATTAAGCAGAAAGATAAAAAAGTGTTGCTAAACGCATTAAAAAAATCTGACTTAAATATATAAAAAATTCAAGAATGAAGTTTATTTAAATCACTTTATTCAAAATCTTATTTTTCATAAATAATTTCAAATGGATAGTTAATCAAAATTGAAATATTTTTTAATTTTTTAAAATTAAAACAAATTATCATCAAAATAACTCTTTTCCTAAATTTTTCGAGACAAAAAAGTTAGCCTTTAATCCAGGAAGATTTTCAAAACGAGGAGGAATAACAGTGACACAGGTACCAAAACAAAACAAAACAAAAATTAAAAAGAAAAAGAAAAACGACGACGACACACGTTTGTTCAAACGGCAACTCGAGTTCTCTCCCTCTCTCCCCGTGCACGTGCGCACGGCCACTGTGTCGGGCGAGGGAAGAGGAAGAACCGAAGTTGGAACCATCAGTGACTCAAATGAATGACCACACACGTAACAACTGTTTATAAATCAATAATTTATATATATATATATATTATATTTATTATTATTACCATTATTATTTGACATGTTATTTTATTGTACGGATTGGTTCAGTTTGGTTGGTCCCACAGGAAAATGAAGTTTCCCTTCCCCTATTCCCTATTTTACATTTAACATTATCCTTCCAACTATTGTGATATTTTATTTTTTGTTTGAACAGTGAATTCATTGAATGGATTTATTGAACACTGTTGGAGGTGTTTTGACTGGTTAATGGAGGGGTTTCTCTGTTTTTGTTTTTTTTTCTTTCCTCGTATGTTTTGTCTGCATTATTAATTCTCCTTCACTATTATTATTCCTGCAAATAGTCTATAAATCTTTATAACCATCTATCAAAATATGAAAATGATATATATTTTTTATCGAAACAAATACAAAATTAGATGAGTTTTATCATTTTTAAAAGTTAAAACATGTTAATTGTCCCTTATTCAATGAAGAAAGTGTGTATTTACCATTGGCTGTAGTTCCTCCCAGTAAACATTATCCCCATCCTGTTGTTAAACTCACTTCAGCCAAATGAATGAGTGTATCAATACCCCATCCGTCTTGATCTTAGGAGTTCCAGTGTCTCGTTTATCCAGTTTGCTATCAAGTTCGATTGTGTTTCTTTGTTTTGTTTCTAAAGGTATAATATTTTCGGATTTTTAAAGATTAGTTTTTTCTTTTGTTTTGATTTAAGAGGGGAAATACTAATGAATTCAACCTCTCATTATGTTTAAATTAGATGTTGTTAAATGTAATAAGGATAGTTTAGTTATTTCAGTCTTTTTCTTTTCTGTACTATAAATATAAATATTTGGTACAAAACTTAATAATATAAATGATTCATTCTCTTCAATACATAATTCTAACATAGTATCAAAGCCTCCACCTCAAAAACCCTAAATCCTCAAAGTTTTTCATTCTTTTCTCCACTTTGATTGAGGAGTCTTCAATTGAAGCTAGGGAAGACTTTTGCTCGCAAGATCTAGATGCTCCACAGTCTTCGCTTTGTCCGCACCCTCGGCGCCCGTCCACGCGGCTCTGTGCATCTATTAGCGCTTCCATGCCATGTTGCTCATCTCCCCTGACCACCGCGCACTTTCGGCGCGCTATCGTGCTCGCGCCCTTGCTTCTGCTCGCCTTCGCGGACCTCCATGCACCTTGGTGCCTATCCGCGCACCACTGCACCCTCCGCGTCAGTCATACACACGCCTCCCTGCGCGCCGCCAGCGCACCTCCGCGCCTGCTCGCGCAATCAACGCGGCTGCATCAGCACACGCACGATCTAAGCACATGGTCCCGCAATTCCTGGTATCCTGTCAATAGACTCAAATATATGATACAATAAAAGATGCACAATTCATGTAGCAAAGCATGTACATCCATTGAAGTATATACTCTAATAAATATATATTCAGTTATAAGAAAATTAAAAAATTACATCTGTGGAATATGTTTCATCTGAGGAAGTTCTCTATATCGTGTTTGGTTAGAGTCGTGAGACCACACATGTATGGGGCAGTAACTTGTAAGTAAGGACTATATATAACAATTGAAGCCATATTATATAATTTTGGCATATTATTGTTTGCTAGTCTATTTGTTATGGGATTAGACGAAAATGGGGGTGAAACTACAAAAAATTCAGCAAAATAAAATACTGAAACAATGGAGAAAAAGAGAAAGAGTGAGAGACGAATGGATGGACAAAGCCTGCTGTGATGCTTAAAGTGTTATTCAGCTCCACCAGATACAAAAGTCTCGAACCGAACTGCTCCCAAGATCCATCAAGCCCACATAGAGTGCACGCTCTGGTGAAATAAAAAATTGGTTTAAAACACTATCACTACAAAAGTACTCGGGCTACTGGATTAATAGAACATTAGGGTTATCTCTCACAAACTCTCTAAGAGACTCTCTCTCTCTTTGAGTAGATACACACGTCCATATTATAATCAAGCCCTAATTGATGATTACTTGAAAATTCTTTTGAATTTTTATCAATAAATAGGTGGATAAGTCGACGCCAAGACTTGATTTCAAGATTTATCCTTAACATAGATAAACCTGAGTTGTTGTGCTATGGCCACTTTGGAAGATTAATATGCACCTCATGTTGGAGTCATATTCATTTCAGAATTAGGTTTGCCCCAATGTTATTCAATTTATATAATTCATCCAAAACCTTGCTAATTTCACGTTGTGTGGTCTCAATCATGGCATCTAGAAAAAAAGAACCTTGATGAAGGGGGTCAATGAAAATGAAAGGTATAAATCATTTTTTTTAATGTGGGTCTCAAATTATAGCTTAGGATAAACTCCAATGCTAATACAATTTAATTATTTTATAATCAATAAATTAATCCCTCAAGCCCTTAACATTGGCCAATTTGATGTAAAATTTTGTCTCAAAAGTGTGAATTAATTATTTCCCCAAATAAATATAACTTAGAAATTCAAGTTACACCAGTGAATTCTTCTTCTTTTTCCGCCACCTATTTTACCTTCTATATAGTCATTCTTGAGATGTTACATCACCTAACGCAATATATAAAATCTGTAAATTATGGTTTCATAAGAGGATAACCACATCTAAATGAAGGGAGAATGGTGACCGCATCTTATCATTTCAATTATACGTATATATATGCCAATATATATATTCGATTACGAAACCGTAAAAATGTGTGTATTCAATTTATTCGAGTATGTATCTCATTTTTTTAACGAAAAAAAAAATCAATACAAGTTCAGTTTACAAGAATTAACATTTTTCAATAAAATATATAAGCTACTAAATATGTCAATATATATACACATTTATGAAATTATGATTATTATGGAAAAACATAAATATGCATTTAATTTATTTCTATACGTATTTAATTTTTTTATTGAGGTTTTAAGTATGCAAAAACTGACTATTAAGTACGGAACGCAATGAAAAAAGTTGCGTTTAATTAAGATTAAAAAAAATACAGATCTCGTAGGTTTGCGGTTCTACCTACTTTGTTTATTTGCATGGGTCCCTTATGAATTTAAAAAATATATATGATAAATGAAGGAGACAAGAGAGAGCTTAATAAAGAAGTGAATAAATAAATACATTACACTGGCAACAAAAATAAATAAAAAAA
This sequence comes from Acorus calamus, assembly GCA_030737845.1. Classification (NCBI taxonomy): domain Eukaryota; kingdom Viridiplantae; phylum Streptophyta; class Magnoliopsida; order Acorales; family Acoraceae; genus Acorus; species Acorus calamus. Next base: position 24,189,792 of record CM060874.1, on the reverse strand, counting down.
ATAAAAAAGTGGTCCACTCTACGATGTGGGACAAAACCTAGATTTATTTGCATGCATTAATTTATTAATTAACACGTGGTTTAGGCACTTGTTTTCTATCCAGAGGTACCTACTAATGGAAGTACTGGAGTTAATGCAAGTCTGATGATCTGTGTGTTCACATCAATGTTATACTCACTGTATATATGCCCCCATGTATAAAAAAAATAGGCTTTTTTTTTCTTGCATTCTGTATAGAATGATTGAATAAGCTTGTTCATGAATGTCCATGGATGGGTTGCATCGAATCTTTGTGGACATGATAAATTGTACTGAATCACGTAAATCTTTTTTTTTTTTTTTGTGGATTGTTATTTTTATAGCATCAATACTTTTAAAGACTTTCAAATTTTGATTAATCTGGTGACCCAATTAGTTTTCAATCATGAGAGAACATGTTATGCCCATATTTTAACATGTGCAGGAATTTTTGAAAATAGTTTAGATCACCAAATCAATAAAAAATTTATTATTAAATATATTTTCAAAGAAAACCTTTTGAATATATTTTTGGTGAAATAGCATCATTGCATGTTCAAATTTTTTATGTGACAACACAGAGAAACATTTCATGAATAACACAAAGCTCTACATATATATAGGTGGCCAGATATATTTTTAAAAACTTTTATTTTAATTGATTCTGTGTGTGAAAAATCACTTTCTTTGTCACCTATTTGACGCATTCTTGTTGGCACATATAGGGATTTCAGTCTTCAAACCAGGAAATCATATCCCATGTGGACCATCTTTCAAATGAGAGACTTTATTTGAATTGATATTTTGCATAAAATCACTTTTACTCGCATTAAATTATTTTGTGTCGTTTATTTGATGCACTCTCGTTGACACATTTAGAAATTTTTGAGTTTCCAACTTAGAGAATCTGACTACGTTTCTAATAGAATTGATAAGAGAGAGTCATTTTTATTTTAATTGTTGAGATAGATAAATAGATATTACCTTTAGGATATATAGTCCACCAAGAGATACAAATTTTTAAGATAATGTGAGTCTAGAAATTCTTATTGAAAGGTATTAATCTATAAATTAATGGCCCTATAGTTTGCAATAAGAATTATGTCCTCAAAATGCTTTTCTACTTGTACTACAAGAGAATTGGAATCTTATAGTGCTTGTGTATTAACAGACCAAGTTACACAGCTGGGTCAGTGCCCCCACAATGTGAACTTAATTTGAACTGCATGCGTATTCCTCTAGAGGCCTTACTAAAATAAAAATACAAGAATCTTTTCTTCTTTTTTTGAATAAAAAAAATACAAATCTTGAGTGTCTGATTTTTATAATTATGGAATAGGAACAAAATTGGAATATGAATAGAAATCCAGTTATGTATAGTTTTAGAGGTATATATATTAGGTAGAGTCAATCCCCAATTATATTATGTCTTAACCAGAGAAATGCCCCAGCAAATATGGTTCCCAAAATGAAGGATAAGTGCAACAAACTATAGTATAAACTGAACTATATTGCACATTGTTATTTTCTCATGTAATAAACTAACCATAAGAATATGAATTTTTTTTTCAAGGTTTGTAGAGGTATCTCTTCTTCATTAAAAGTCAAAGAGGGTTTGAGTTATTTGGAGTCTTACCGCGGTTGATAGTATTAAGATTTGATGTGGAACCAATAATTAAAAAAATACCTACAATAACAACTCCCTCGATTAAATGAATATTTTGTTGCAACAAATCAAAATAAAACAAATTAAATCTAATATATAATAAAAACATACATGATAAATTATATTATATATACATATATTATCTCTATCAATCGATTGTAACGTGTGTTCCGAAATGACTTCCAAGCATTGTTGAATTTCATCTGTTCCTGTGAGAATTGATATATGTCATATTTAACATGTAAATTCTGTAATAATTTTAGACATGAATATTGAATAATAGGATCCACCATTATCTAAATCATTGTGTGTTCCCTATGTCAAGACAAAGAGGGAGAACTCCCCAGAATGCAATTATTAATGAAAGAGAGGAGATGAGGTGGATCAATGATCCTACAACAAAGAGGGGGGGGGGGGGGGGGGGGGATAGAAACCCCTTCCAATCCCAAGGTGGGTATGTCTCTTTAATGCACAAAAACCTATCAACCATCACACCACCACTTGTTAATCCTTCAAGAGACTGTACATATGGCCCCTTATCTTACCCTTTCATGTTGCTTTTCCTTTATGGAGCTCTAACTCTCAGAGGGACAACAGTATCCATTTTGTACACATTAGCAACTGTACTAAAACATGTGAACAAAATGGTCACTTATGCTTGAAGTTTGAACTATCAGATATGGTCCTTCCCTTCTAGTAGCATCATCAACAGGTTTTGAATGGAGATTGTGTGATTTTACCTTGATTGATTATAGTATATGTTGGGGTTTTTTCCATCAAAAAACACAATATTCAAAACAATGATTTCTGTCTTTTTAAATTTTTGAACCTATCACATGAAATGCTTTTAATCACACATAGCTATTAGAAGGTCTATAATTTGAGGGTTCCACATTTCATTTATTTGCTTCATGATGAAGTTGCTAGAATTATATATTATTATATTTTAATCCTATCAAAATTGGTTCAACCGACTTGTAATCATATAAAATGTTCATATATAGGAATTACATAATTGTGTGGAAGAGAAGAACCACTTTTTGTTTCTTTTGAGGTAATTAATTGTTCAAAATGTGAGAATCTTTACAGACTACATGATAACAATTTGAACTCGATACTTGACATATAATCAAATATTGTATGATTTATGATTTGAGTTCAAGATCTCATAAGAATCACATTGACTATATTTGTATGATGAGATTCACTAAGTAATTTATTTCAAGGACAATCATAGTGGTTCATACCTGTTTAAAAAATGTTAACTACTTGTTCATCAAACATTTACCTTTGCGAAACAATTAAATTTTATACAATGTATATCTGTCTGTCCCCGAGAGAAGGGCTCCTCCAATTTGTTCTTAGATTGCTCCATGGGGAGTTTAAAAAATTGTTTACCTCTTTCTGGGGTTTTTAGCAATAGATGCAAAAGAATTCTAATATTTAGCAATGAAAAAATTAAATTAAAATCCAATGGGGTTAACCTGTGGTTATAATCATGGATCCTATGGATTTTCTGTCTGAACCTGGATACAAAGGATTAATGAGTGTTCTTGTACATCCAGGGATTATCCAACCAATGTTGGGGTTCCACTTCATTTTAAATATTCAAGTTATGCTTTCTTTACCATCAAATGAACCATGAAAGCCAAGTCCATGCTTCTTGTCTCGTGAACAGTCCAATATTTAATTTGGTAACACCAATACAATATAATAAAACCAAAATGGTACATCCTAAGTGGATGATAAGAGAAGATTTGATAAGAAAAAAAAAATTAAAACAAATCATTCATCTACCAAAAACACCCATATTTCATACAAGACATCATATCAAGCAATATCACCATATCCACATTAAAAATAAAAATGCTTGAGCCATATATATTCTTGGTGTGGTGGGAGTGCCATACATAGGAAGTGGGGGCATACATGATGTTGGCATCTGTGGAGGGCAAAGGTCAAACACACCACACCACATGATAAATCTGTACAATCCACAAACAGAATTTGTTGTTGTGAAAATCCAGTCAGCTTAAGCCCCCATCTCCCCATTGATTAGGGAATCATGTACTCCACCACAAACACACTCAAATTTGGGTGTCATCCCATCACATTGTCTTTGTTCCCTCCTCTTTAGGGGTTTATTTTTAAGAGGTCAGAGTCACTCTTTTTGACATGAAAGGTGATTTGCCCTCAGTGTGACATGACCAGTGTTTTGACTTCCTCAATGGGTGCAATATCAATCTGACAATTTACACACTATATATATATATCATTACATAGGGTAGGTGCACTGAAAAAAAAAGAACGATGTTTAAGGTGTTACTTTATTTTTAAAAGAAATTAATATATGCCACATGAGCATAGGTTTCGGAGAACTATCAACGATTGTTTTTAAATTGGATTAAACAAGTTGATTGGTCAGAGATTGTCCTAAATAGGAACCACAAAGAATTAAATAAATAAATAAATAATAAATAAATAAAGAAGAACCTTGGACTAACATTGCATGGGAACACCTACCAAACCACAACCCATGTGATCTCTAATTGATGCGTTTTGCTTTGGTTTGTGATATTGAAATAAGTCTAATTTAACTTTTGAAAAACTATGTCTTCATATCTTTTTTATTAAAAATATCAAAAGTGTACACATAACACTGAAAGTTGAGATGAAGAAGCAGAAAGAGAAACAGGTTTAATAATTCACACACATACACACACACACACACAAAAACACAAAAATCAAACATGCATCAAAATGGGACCTTAATGAATGAAGAGTGACAACATATTGAACAAGTTGGAATTCCAGAATTATATTTTTGAATAGTTTTATTTGAATTTCAGAGTCTATGGTTTCAAAAACAATTCTCAGAGGCAATGAATGGAATAATCAGCGCATTTGGCGGTGCTCACATGGTAATGTCCAATGTTATCAATGCTGAATGATTAATTTAGAATGCTATGATAAAAATGTCCCCCCCCCCCCCCCACCCCCAGAGAATATGCCCCAATGTAGAGGTGGTTGGTTAAAATTAACTAGGCCTCTCGAAGGACAAATAACTAATCAACCTAACATTCTATGGTTCTACTCTTTTTTATAATTATTATTCATTAGGTTCTTGGTTTTGGGTTTGGAAATGTGAGCCATTTTTTATATATTATTTCCACAAAAGAGCTATGCATATGTAATACAATTGTGGCACCAATGATGCTACTCTTTTTTGGAAAAATTTCTCAGGCCCGTATAGAACCAATTATTGAATTTGAAAAAGAATTCTTTTGTGGTCTTTATTTGTTCTTCTTCTTAGATTTTTAAATTTTATTTGTAAAAATACAATACAAGTGATTTTTGAGAAAAGAAGACGAGAAGAGATGAAGAGAGGAAGCTAGTTTGAAATTTCTTTTGAAAATCTTTCTAAGAACCACAGTTTTGTTATATTACTGAAAAATTGTTTTGCATGGCTAAAAATTATTTAGCTTTTGTCGAAAGCTAAGAACAGTGGGGGTGTTTAGAGGCGAGATTAGATTGAATCAATTTTTTGAAAAGAAGAATTTTAAAAATTATTTAAGCACATTTTCAAATACACTCAAAGATCGATTTAGAAAGTGTCCAAAAGATTGATTTTTTTTTATAATGTCAAAAGTTGAGGAAGAATACTCTGTCTTTTATCAGTGGTAGTGAAATGTAAGTGAACTCCTTCAATTGGTCCAAAAAGACTAGATTTTCAAATCATTTTGGAAAATCTTAAGCCCGATCTCATTTTTAACTCTAAAGTGCTGCTTGGATAGAGGCATGAGTTATTCTAGGTTTTTTACTATTCTATTAATAGATAAGTGTACCGGTGAAATAAGTAATTTCTTATTTGATTGTATTGTTAGTTATTCTTATTGGAATACGTAATAATAAATTATTTTGTTGTTTAGTTGACCATTGATAAATTGTAAATAAAAAATAAATAAGGTGTAGATAAAAATTTATAGAAGATGAAAAAGTGATTTGACATTTGGACCCATTAATTTGTGATAGTGAGACTCATTTATATCAGTGGAATAGATTAGGTGGAATAACACAATTCTAAAGAGAACCTAAATTACAAATACCAACTTATTCTCATATATTTATTATGTTATAGTTATACTTATCTATTCCATCTAAATAAACAACTTTTTAGGCCTATTCTCTCCATTATTCCCTTTTATTCTCCTCCAATTGCTATACCTAAACATAATACTCATCATATCCATTTTGATTTTTTTATTAAAAATATATCTCATATAACAATGTGTATTCTTTATAAATAAAAGAGACTTTATACTCCAATTAATCATATGAATCCATTTAGAAATATAAAAAAGATATATACCTTATTTTATTGAGTAGGTGGTTAACGAGGTATGTGAGAGTTAGGGGTGCAACTCGGGCGGGTTGGGTCGGGTTCGGGTCGGGTTCAGCATTAACCCTCATTGCACAGAGTCCAACCCGAACCCGGCCTTAACCCGAAGGGTTCAACCCGAACTCAAACCCGACCTCAACCCGCGGGTTCGGTTCGGGTCGGGTTCGGGTTGAATTCGGGCTCGGGTCGGGTTCGGGTTAAATTCGGGTCGGGTTGGGCTTTAACACTTAAAAATCATGAAAAAAACATTTAAAAAACAGTGAATATCTGCAGAGACTACGACGCCGCCCGATCGTTCTACAGGTATCGGGGCCTCAAATACATGGAGATCAACATCGACGTCTATCCCTCTCGAGAGAAGTAGTTGATCAAACGGACGGGAAGCGCTTCGGTCGAGGAGGACCCAGAAGAGGACGGAGAGGGAGACCATGACGAGGGACCTCAAGCGCCATTTGTGGCCGTTGATTTTCTCCATTTGGGATGATCTACTGCTCATGCTGAGTTCATAGTGAGAGAGAGATGAGGTTTTAATGGATTCGGAAAAATCATAGGAAGCCATTATTGAATGGTTCAAATGCTTTCTATTATGACGTGATTTTTATTTTTCCTTTTTTATATTTTGGTCTATATTTAGAATGTGTTGTTTTCATGGAATGGAATTAATGGCGGACACGTTTACTGGTTTTCGGGATTACGAAATGGGTTCACTGATTGGACGGTTTGGTTTTGATTTGAATTAACCGTGGAGGACACGTGATTGACTTTGGATTCAGTTTCGGCGTTCTGGCGGATTAATTGTATAAACCGGATATGCGGCGGGAGTGCGTACAGTCGTTTTTTACTTCTTTTTTTTTTTTTTTTTTGTCTTATCTGTAATTTACTTTTTTGTTTGTTGTTACTTAGGGGTCGGGTTCGGGTTGAGCCCGCCTAACCCAACCCCCCAACCCGAACCCGACCCGAATTGAATTCGGGTTAGTTCGGGTTCGGGTCCGATTGAACCCGATAGAGAAAAACCTCAACCCAAACCCGCCCATGAACCGGGTTGGGTCGGGTTCAACCCGCCCAAGTTGTACCCTAATGAGAGTGCAAATTGGGTTATAAAAAGAAATGTGTGTAACATGACTTATTCTTTCTCGTCACCAATGGGGGAATAATGTACTATTTTTCAACCCCATATGCAGTCTGTGTCTATTTTGATTTCTTATATATATAAAAAAGTGCATCTCCTATTTTTTATAAAATATAAAGCTTACACTCCAATGAAGTGTTAGATTCATTTATAAAAACATAAAAGAAAATTTAAGAAGATACATGTGACTAACACGGTATATGAAACTAAAAAAAAAAACTAACAGGCCCCATGATGGTGTCTTCAACGGCCTAGATCGTCCGTAGAGTACTCAAGTTTCATCCACACGCGTGCATGTGTATAAGGACATCATACAATGATAATAGAACATGTGAATCACCACACATGCATATAATGGCCTACAATTGGATGCTTTCATTTCAAATGAATGAGGAAAAGTACAAAGTCAAAGTAAAAACATACTTTCAAGCACTCAAATAACATAAAAACCCTCATGAATTTTATCTGTCCTTCCGAAATCCCAATTTGTCTGATTTTTGTTTGGGAGAATTGACAACAAACACATTCATGATATGGGGAATCTTATACTTTTTTTTTTTTTGAGCCAAACAAAATGGATTGGCCTAATAAAGCAAGTCATCTCTTGAGAGCAACTTAAACCCTAAAAAAGATTTGATTGTGGGAATCATATTCTAGGCTCTTGAGGAGGAGGAGGGGGGGAGGGGGTGGGGGTTAAAAAGTAGAAACATGGGTGGCTCCAAGTTTTAGAGGATCAATTCTTCAAGGTAATGTGTCACATATACCTTATGTCCTACCAACTAGTGATGATAGAAGGCATCCTATAAAGGATACATGCAATGGAAAAATTGTTTCAATTTTATGGTTGGGGATCAAATATTCCTTCTGTTTTGTTCATTATTTCCTGAGGAATTTTCATCTCCAACCATTATATCCTGGTTATTAACAGGAAATGACACTCAATACAGTGAAAGTGAGTGTTAACTGAACTTGTTCAAACTATAGATAGACATTGACTAACCTTACACACAATTTGATCAAGCATCTAGAGAGCTTAAATTCTAACACAACAATGTTTTTTAGCTATATTTTTAACCCCGCAAAAGGTAAATATATGCTTTCATATAGATGCATTTGCATTTATATGACAGTATTTACATTATTTATATACATTCATATAAAACAAGTACCCTGAAAACTAAGAATAAAACTTAAGTACATCTTTTGCAAACTTATTTTACCAATCCAAAAAAAACTCATGTGCTGACTTTGGAGTCCTTGGTCATTGGGGCCATTTGGGCAGTACTTTAGAGATGCATTGAAGGTACATACATAAAAAGGTAGAGATGCAATAGAAAAGGGAAGTTTTTAGAGACCTTCAAAGAGAGACAATGAGACTAGAACATGGCCTTTGAGAAGACTTAATTAGACCCCACACAAGAGTGCAAAGGGAGGTCCTGGTTGTGGCTCTACCACCATTTGTTTTCTCCCCCTTGAAATCCCAAGGGGCAATCATTTAGTTCTATCTAAACCAGTGGAAAGATATTGGCACCCCCTTTTCCTTCAATTCTTTTTTCTTTTCTTTTTTCCCCCTTTTTCTTTTACTCTCTTCAATCCTTCTTTACTTTTGGCTTTTAGGGAGGACCCCACCTATGCATAATAATTTGCTAGGGCAAGGGAAGTTGATCTTTCTTCCCATTATTGGTATTCTGTTAAAAGAGACTTGGCACAAACCACATCCTGACCTGATAATTGCAGAGACCTTAAGAAAAGACCATGGGATTCCTAGAATGTATCAGAGGTGAGGCCATGCTATATGTCAATTTTTTTTATTTTTTTGTGGATAAATCCATTCTGCTCCTCATAGGTCTCCAAGAGTGAATCACTCAAGTTTATCTAATGCACAGGGTTTGTGTGTTATTACATGCATCTCGGATTTTTCAAAATGGGTTATGCATCACTAGAAAAAAGGGAACTTTCTTTCTTCTTTTTTTGTTAAATATGTACATATTCATTGTTGTAAGATGGAGTCAATCTTATATTTTGTTAGAAAGGTCTTAATACTTTTATGTTTCTGTTGATGTGCTAATAATGATTGTTTCTTAAATTTAAATAATTTGTGTTTGATCAGTGAATTATTTGATTTGTCTATGTCACGACATCCTCAATTTTTCAACACCACATAAATAGTGAATGTTTTATTAAAAATTAAAAATTAAAGAATGTTGACATTGTAAAAAGTATTGCATCTAATGTTCTATATGATATTATTTAAAAAAAAAACCTAACATGGTTGATATGTTCTGGGGTCCAAATTGTTATCATGTCATGGCAGATTCTTCAAATAACATCATAATTGGGTTGGTTATTGAAAGTGTATATTTTCTTTGGAGAAGTTTCAGAATAATAATTCTAATTATTGGTCCTCCTGGCAGCACCTTATGATGTGGGGGCCATGAGATGATCACTTAAAATAATAGATTCATTCAACTTTTGTTATCATATAGAGGACTAACAAGAAATTGATCCTCTGTAATGTATGCAGTTTTCCACTATTTTTCTTTTAATATATTTTAAGGTAGTCAAATCTGCTAACAAAAATTAAAATTTTGCTTTATATTTTTCCATTCCACGGTTTATCACACCATGAGTTATTAACCTAAGTGGTTGTGCAAAAGTTAATATGAAAGGGACAGTTATTCTTAATGATGTGTGTATATATATATTTTTAAGAACATATCTTCTCTGAAATAAAATATACACTTAAGTGAATCAAATTATACAAACGTTTTTTAATGCATACCTTTACAAAGAACATCATAATCAAGGACCTGTCAAACTCTATAATATCCGACTTAGAAGATTTGATTGTATGAAATTTGTAACTTTAATTATTTAAAAACATAATCATGTGGTTATTTAAAGATTTCAACCCATGGTAAAACACACCCAAAACAGTTTTGTGTATCAAAATTGGATTGAAAATGATATATCCCGCCCCCCATGAAACTTGTCTATAGCTTTCAACTATTTTAGTATTTTTTATAGGAAATTTTTTAGGGGTAATCTTATGAACAATCCCTGCTTGTTTTAATTTTAAAAAATAGTAAACATCGTCTAATGGGGTATATATTTTGATGAAAAATGTATATCTTTCCATTTTGAATTAAATAAACTCATTTTTAACAAATTTAAATAAAAAATTATCGAAGCATATACATTGCTGGATAGCTAATGTGGTATATGGGACTGCGTTTTGGGTTGTAAAAAAAACTACGAGTAAGAGCGCTCTTTTTAAAATACATACTTGCATAATTAATTACATAATATTATGAAAATTAAAATGTATACACCTAAATAAACCAACACAATTTTTAGAAAAAAAAATTCATGCATACCCCTCTAGTCACTATATACTGCACTAGCCACTAGTACAGTATACACTATATATTAGCTAGTGGAGTGTTTAGGTGGTTAGGCCATCTTTGGACTGCATAATATGCTGTAAAACATACTGAATATATTCACATCCAAGCTAAACAGCATAATGTTGCACACAATGAGCAGGAGATTCCATCGAGCACACGTATGTTTTAAATTTTCAAAAAGTAAATATTTTTTTTAGTGGTCATAGCACAACGATTCAAGGCTTACCTATATTAAGGGTAGGTCTTGGGTTCGAGTTTGACGCTGTGTTATACCTTCTGTTTATTAGGCGAAATTCGAAAGAATTTTCCTTATAACCAAAGACAAATAAGCAAAGGTAGTTTACCAGCTTGATCGTAAGATCAGCCACAAAAGGCTCCTTCGTCATAAAAAAAAAAAAGTAAAAATAATTAATTAATTAATGAGATATATTTTCATAAAACAAGTATATACCTTCATAATGTATTACATGGATCCACTATATAAAAAACATGAAAAAGATATTAACAATATGTGGGGTAAAATGTGTTTGGGCCCCTTGACGTATGCAGAAAAACCCCTTATAATTCAAAAAACACACAGTACACTCCATGTTGTTAGATTTTCCATTAAAATAGGACAAATATACCATTTTACCCTTTTAATTAAATTTTTAGCATGTTTTCACCTATTTATTAATTGTTGTATAGGTTCATTCTCACAAAAAAATGCACCTAACTGCATTTGAAGAGTTAATTATTGTATGAGTTAATTATTGTATGAGTTAATCATAAATTATATACAGAATTAGTTTTTTAAAAATTATGTAAGAGAGCTAAGGATAAAATAGTCATTTTAAATTACTTTTGTCATATCTTAACATAAAAATATAACATCTGTGTAAGTACATTTTTTGGAACTTTAGAAAACACTGTTGTAAGTTTCAAAAGCTCCAGGGAGTCTAAATACATTTTACTCTAAAATATATATGTAAAATGTTACATTTAGTCATTTTTATAGTTCAAAATTCAAACCACACATGTTTACATTATTTAATGAAGTATATGCTTCAATAAAAAAAAGTTTACGTTGCTCAATTTTGAGTTGAATAAACCCATGTTTAGTTAGTGTACAAACAGAACAAGGTATATATATATATATATATATATATCGTTTAACAAGATATATGTTTTACTGGATTTCTAATGAGATATAAAAAGCTATATTTTTATTGTAAAAAAACCCAAGTGCATTTTTACCAAATCCCATCTTGATAGGATAGGAGAGGTACTCCCTTTTAGACTTTAGTGAGAAAATTTAGATTTGAATTTTGTCGCATGTTGATAGAAGAAGATTCAACAAAAAAAAATGTAACAGCGCTCAAATATGGGATCAGGTTAGATCCAACAGACGATCCAATCTTCTCATTTTGTTATGAATACAATACTTTGTAAGATTTCAAAACTAAATTTATAATGTAATCATATTTTAAACCTTCTTTTTTAGTATTTAATAAATATGTGTATCTCAAAATATTAAAAAAAAATTGAATGATCATGAACTCGTTAGACAATCAAATTATCGAACGCTATAATTAGATCTAACCCGATCCCCTCATATATACATACCTGGTTTGAGGAGGACTGTGTGGTCCATACAAAATTTAATACGAGAGTAAATACAAATGAATACGATGTGACACGAGTAGAGAAGGAAAAAAATAAAAATAAAAAAGTACGTCAGATTTGACCGTACAAAATGCTCCCTAAACAGAGTCGGGCCCGTCCCAGCGTCTGACACCTTCCCAATCGCTCTATCGCTATTGGACACGTGTCGACTCCGCCGCCTTTCACGCTTCAAATGGGACACGTGTCGGGAAACAGAGGGGGCAGCGACTGAATGGTAGACGACGAACGGGCACTGACTCTCACGTGCCAGCTGTGCTGTTCTGTCTGACTTTATTTTAGTGTTTCTCATGGCCCCCCCTCCCTCTCCTCTTTCTCACCAATGGATGGAATGGATGCCTATTCACTTTTTCATTATTCCACCCACCCTTGTTTTTTATTCGATTTCATCTTCCTCTCTGACAGGGCGTTTGATTGCACAATTGCGTAGTTTTTACGAGGTTAGAGGAATTTGATTATATAATTGTGTAATCAAACAGCCGATTAATCATAGCTTTCTACAAATAAATTTCAAATAAATAGTGTTTAAAAGCTGTGATTTGAAAAAGCTAGAGAAAAATAGCTTCCTACATAATCAGTTTTAAAATTATAAAAAATATGTTTTGCAATCACGTTACCAAAAGCTATCTATACCTATGTTTGGGGTGGGAGATAGTCTCATCCAAGATATGTTGGTATATACTTTTTTTTTCTTTTTCTAGATAAAATGGTAGGCATACGCTCTTTTATTAATAAAAAGAAGAACAAAACAAGGACATTTACTAAGGACCAGTTTGGTAATTTTGATATAGAAAGAGAATTCTTCATTCCCATTAATCTAGTTCTGTTTTGATTCCTTGGAAAGTGAAAGTTGGTCTGGAATAAAAGCAGGAATGGAAGATTCTAAATGTAATTTTTGTTTAGAATATATTACTTTTTAAATGGAATAAAAATTCCATTATTTGATTAGATAACAATTCATCTAGAATAAACAATTTTTGTGTGATTGTTTTTTCTGTTATTCTCATTAGAAATCGTAAAAACGACAATTTTTGTTTGGTTCGTTGTAAATAAATTGAGGATAAATAGTGGACCAGAAATAAATATGAATTTATTACTTTTTAAATGAGAATTATATCAGTGCATAAATTGTTTGTATTTGAGAATAAGTGTAAAAAATATGCGTAATATAAATGTGATATATTTTTTGGATATGTGTCTAAGACTCATAAGTATTTTGTAAAATAATTTTATATATGAAATATAAGGGTATTTGTATCCATTAATAGTATACGATTTAAAATATGGATGAAACTGTGAAACCTTTCGCTTCAGTTGGGCCCGTCCAGGATAGGCCCAGCCCATCCTCCTCGTCCGCTATAAAATCAACATCAATCGAGAGGACCTCAGACACAATAATTGATAATTCAATGATTAGGCTTCCTCTACTAGCTGACATTCAATATGTAATATGTAATCAATATTTAAAATATACTCAACAGATCCAGTCATACAGAAAAAAAAAATATAAATATAGGGAGTTTCCCAAAGTGGATACCATCTCCCACATCACATAACCAAGGAGCATATAAAACAGAGATGAGTACATATGCTCTCTGTTATTAGGACTATTAGAGATATTCTTTCTAGAATACAAATAAAACAGAAAATGGTAATATAAAAATTAAACAGAAACCAGAAATCATTTTTCTTTACTTTTGTCATTATAATTTGATTATAAATGTTGGTATCTTAGATTGCTCAAACCAGATCAACATCATACTAGTTGTTGAGAAGATTCTGGAAACATATCTGTACAGATAATAAATCCACATTGATAAAAATATAGAATTTATTACAAATATAGCAAAAGCATGGAAGACAGGAAACATAGAAACTTTAGTGGTTCATTAATATGAGGTACGTTCACAGTTCACTATCAACACCATTATTTATCCTATTTCGTCATTCTGTTCTGCCAAATAGAATAAGTGGATGAAGTGAAATAAAAGGCCCGAATAAGCCTATTCAGCCTCCCCTTGGTTAAAGGTCCACTAAGGGCTGTGACTTAATTAGGACAGTCTTTCTGGAGATTCTTATTCTGAGAATCACAAAGTTAGGTAAATTTTCATCTATCATTGTATAAACAGTCTAAATAATTTATCCAAGAATCATACAAGGATTATTTCCCTACCAGAACATATCTAGCGGGGGTGAGACACGTGAGAGGGACAGCGTAACACACATCATTTTTCAGATACACTCAGTTTTACAGTCACAAATGTGATCCTATATACCTATTTATCCCCTCTCTGCTCATAGTATCGAGATACATATCTTGTTGAAAATTTTCTACATTTTCTAAAAAAATTATTATTCAATTCATTAGAGTTTATACTTCACATTTTATAAAAACACATACCTAATTAGATAAGGCCTATGATTTTAAAAAAAATGAAAACATGTGTGGTGTATGTTTGAGACTATAAAATAGACTGAGTGTAGCATTTTCCTTTTTCATAGCTTATAAGCAAACTTACCTGGGCATTTTCGCAGAACATCAGCCTTGGTAGACGAACCGGGGCATCAAGCCCATACCAAGCCCATCAAGGCGTGACACAGGGAGGGGATCCAACTTCAGACGGCCCTTCTTTAATGATCGAGTATGGCCCATCTATCTCATCCTACGTGATTGCCTGCATGCGTGATTGTTATGAGTCCCGTTACATAAAATTTTTATTTTAGCCCTAATTCTAATCTTATATGAATCAACAAAGAACTATTAGAACATATATTCACATTAACAAAGTATATGTTTATATATAAAAAATTCGCATTTTCTATAAGTGCAATCATGCAATTTATTGAAATATATACATTATTTTTATAAAAATATAAGACTAGTATAACATTATCTTATTGTTATACGTAGCATTGTTTCAAAGTCATGGATAGTCCGTCAACGTGTGCCATTGAGGTCAGTGGTGGAGCCAGGATTTTTATAAAGGGAGGCCTAATGTGACTTATATAAATATTTTTTAAAATTATATCATTATGTTTTTTTATTTCAATAGCATAGATTAAAAATATGTATAAAATGAAATATAGACATTCATATAAAACATATCGCTAAATAATTATAAAAAATAATTATCATATTTTAAAACGATATGTCATATTTCATATTGATAATTCATAAAAAAAAATGTCAAAACATAAATCTAACAAGCAATACATATCTTTAAATTTGACTTCGACGAGGTTTCACATCCTGAAAATGTTAAATGATTTGATTATTTTAGATATTTACACAAATATTTTAAACTTTAAATAAATTAGTAACAATGATAGTAAGGTAAAAAGAAAAAATTATATATCTTCATAGTATTGATGGAAGAGATGAGAGGATTGTAGATTGTAGATTCTCATTTGTGATACATTTAATAGAACAAAAAGTAAAAATTATTTAGAGATGATTATTGATATTAAGAACAGTTGAAATATATATAAAAAAACAGATTTAAAATTTTATTTTTTTCAAGATAGGTACCTAGATGAAGTCGCTGAGATGTGGAATTCATGTTTCTATAGCTGTTTGTGGGATATTGATAGAAAGAGGCTTGTGGGTAAGTGAAAAGGGAGAGTTAAAAATGACTTTTGTGTTATGTTGAGGGGGAAGGGTTAATTAAAAGAAGGGGTGAGTACACACCATACACATGGATGATCCAGATGGATAATAGATGGTTGTTTTACTTTTATTTTTATTTAGTTGTAAGTGGTTGCTGTTTAAGAAATTTTATATGTAGGTGGGACCTTTGATCTATGGACCCTAATTAAAATTAACTTACCATAAAAAATTAAAATAACCTATAAAAAAATTAAAAGGACATATAAATAAATTTAAAAAATCCAGGGGAGTGCCCCCCTGGTCGGCTGGTCCTATGGTGGCTCCGCCACTGATTGAGGTCCAAACCACACATGCTGCCGTATATATTGTATATACCGTCGCACATTAACTAGTTTGTACAATCGGTGTGTGTGTGTGTATTGAAATGATTAGGTACGGTCATGCGGCAGGTGCAAATTGCGTCTATACATCACTTATCGTGGTATATACGTCAATAAAGAAAGTATACATCTTGATAAGCTTTAATGATGTATATACTTCAATGATCTGATATGCTATCTTTATCGACGCATATACCTTAATAAATGATATATATACGTGGTTCACACCTACCGCACTTAATCATGTCCATATATATATATATATATATATATATATATATATATATATATATATATATATATATATATATATGATTGCGTGCGGCGAACGGCAGGTGCGGCCGTGACGTGGGCCGTTCGATCGCGGGTCCATCGCATCCAACGGTCGAGATGAATCGCCCCCGACCGTCCGATGCGATGGACCCGTGATCGACGGCCCGTGATCGCTGCCCAACTGCCGTTCGCCGCACGCAATCACGTCCCTACATATATATTAATCCATTTTCACCAACTTGTCAGTATTGATAGGTAACGCGGGGGCATTGGTCAACACGTGGTCGACGCCTATATACATATAGGGTGCATTTGTTTTGATGTAAAACTCGTTGAATACGCTAGTTATTGGAAACTTTATATTATTGGATATGAACAGGATCGACCCTGAGAATTGAGGCGCTAGGCAAATTTTTAAGGTGGGGCTTCCTGCATATTAAAAAAAAATCTAACTTGTTTAATCTTATACATCATTTCATATTTTAAGCCATAATCATATTACAAAATAAATATATGATATTTTATAATAATTTAAAATGCTAAATTCATAATTTAAAATTTAATGGAATGAAAAAGTTATAAAATCATAAAAATATCTATAAGGGTTTGAGTACTATTTATTTTAAACAACTGAAAAAACTAAAGAGGGAGAGATATAAAGAGAAAAAGACATTGTCATTGTGGTTGGAGAGATTTAAGGAGTAGAGAATTTTAGGCAAAGAATATCAAACTAATTCATGAGAAAAAGTTTCACATCTCACTATTCATTATTTTATTTCATCGATCATATGATTATTGTGGCACTCGCCCTAGGTGGAGGCCCTAGGCAATTGCCTTAATAGCATAACCGGCCCCGACTTTGAAGCATGTAGTTCTTTTAGTTTATTTTTGTCCTTATATGTAATTATTTGAACAAATAATAATTTTAAGGAATCAATATATTAATAATCAATAATATAAAGATAACAAATTAAGAGGTAAAAGGGATTGGAATTTCTTAGTCGAGATGAACATAGAAGATAGGAGATGTTATTGTTGAAATGAATATGTCATCTATACGCATGGGGTTTCACCATTCTTGAGATATAACTCGACCCGCACATTCCGCCGACTCCCTGAGATGTGATCAAGTGAAATTCTCAAACCAAATCCCTGTATTATCAATACCCAGATACCCAGATAAAAAATACCCAGATAATACTATTAATAGTATTCATTTAAAATATTATCTTTATTTTCAAATGCATCACACTTAAAAATGCAAGCAAGAAAGCCAAGACACCATATTGAATATTTGGATCATTGTCTCCAATACTGCTGATACAGAAGATATGATACCCGGGGGTAAGAGAGACAACTCTCCTCTTTGGGGACCAGGTTGTCTTTCAACAATTCAACTGTGAGCAAGTGAAAGAATAAGGTTGTACAGTTCCATAGAATAGGTTTTGTAGGCCATTGTCTGCACTGAATTTGGACCCATTGAGCCTTCTTCGTTAATCAGGAATGTTGTTACACTCAACTCATTTTACATCTTCATTCGAGTCATTTGTTAAAAATTGTTTTATGTGTTCTATATATGAGTCGATACAATCATCAGAATATATATATATTAATTATTTACAAAAATATATACTCTTTAAACAAAATAAAAAATAAAAGAAACTACAGACTGCATTTGGAGTTAGAAAGGGGGGGTTGAGTCTAAAAGCTTCCATTAGAGCATTGTTACAACAAATAATCCATATGCCTTCATAGTCATTCAATAAGATATATATCTTGTTAAATTTTTTAAATATTGTTAAAATAGATTCATTTAATTCATAAAAAAACGATATATATTTTTCATCAAAACATATATCTATCTCATTACATGGGATTTACTATTTTTAAAAATTAAATATGTGTGAACTGAACCGTTGTTCCTCACATTATTCATTTTTATAATATAATGGATTAATAAATCTTTTGTATAAAAAAATTTGATTCACAATCTATTTATTTTTTGTATTTGTAAGACAAGATCCGTTTGTTTATCTTACCGTCAATTCCAAGACAACCAACCTCCCGGTAAGTACACCTCCCCAACCCATATTCAACAGATCCCACGCCAACGGTTAGCGACAACGACAACCCAAATTCCGAGGCGGAGCAAAGCGAGTGTGACAAGGACAAATGTACGAACAATAAAAGGGATCTTCATGTCAGGTCCCTCACATCCTTTCTATTCATGAATAATGCCCCTCAATTTTTTCCACTCACTCGTAAGTCCTCTTCACTGACTGACCAAATTTTTAATTTAGACTCTAGCTTTAACAAAGGTAATTTTAATTTTTATGAATATAATATCTGTTGGAGTAATTTTGAAATGCCAATTGAATGTTTACTGGAAAATATTTTTCTATTTTTGTTTACGTTTCTATTATCAAGTGGATTAATACTTTAATCAGGATTTTTAAAGTGAAAAAGGCATTTCTAAATTCTAATGGATAATAGTCATATTGTATCTTTTAAAAATAAAGGTTCATTTAATAGGTACAAATGAGAGAAAAATTTAGCATTAGAAGTTGTATACAAATAAATAAATAAAACACGAAAGAGACTAGCTACTTGCTTTACAGCTATATTAAAAATAAATTATAAAGGTTCCTATAAGATAGGAAAGGGAGATATAAAGTCTAGTGATATATAATTTTTTAATTCTAATATATCATGTAGAGAGATGTAAGAGAGAAAAAGAGTAAAAATGAATGATTTTCATTATTTTAGTGTAGAGAGAGAAAGGGAGAGGAGGGAAAAAAAGTAAAGCTAAAAATATTAAACGGGACGTGTTGTCTCATGAAGGGGGTTGTGCTGGACCATGAGACTAAGAACCCAATAAGGCCAATAAGGGGGTGAGAGTGAGGTGAGACCAAAGTATGGTTTAGTCCACATTACCTAACGATAGAATAATATCTAGTGCATATATGTGAAGGATGTCTAGTATTTATATGTGACCACATATCTTACACATGTTATGTATTTTAAAATTGTACATCTATGGACAATATCACATGTATAAATTGTGCGTTACAATTAATATTAGTGCATGTCTGTTAGGCGGTGGGTCAGACTTTGGACCTCACATGGGAACGTGTGGCCCAATAAATGAAGTTGGGCTGGACCAAGAAACCAAAAGTCCAATAGGCGAATGAAGGTTGAGAATGAAGTGAGACCAGACCTATAGTTTAGGAGGCGTTTGGATGTGGATTTGAGAAGATTTTGAGTTTGTAGGAATCTGATTCATCCAAATCCGTTTTGAAACAGATAAATTTTTTTGTAGTTTAATTAAAAGTTGTAGACACATTTTTACAAACAAATGCTCAAAAGCTAGTTTTTTCATAATCTGTGAAAAGACAACTTCTTACAAACTCAATTTTAAACTTCAACTGTTGAGAAAAAACATAATTCTCAAACTCACATCCGAACACACACACCCTTATGGGACGTTTGGGTAGAGGAATAAGGAATGAATTGGTGAGAATAGATGAAAATAAATTAAAAAAAAGTTTTGGGTAGAGAGAATAAGTAGGTACAACTATGCAAAATTAGATGAAAATAAATTGATATTTGTATTCCAGCCCCCTAGAATTGTACTTATTCCTCTACTTATATAAAAGGATCAATTTAATCAATCACATATTCACATGTCATCACATCAAATCAAATGTCATTAATTTTTACACATCAATTGTACTCACATGTCAAATCAACTTTTTACACCGTATTCACATTTTATTTTTTATTAATCAAACAATTCAACTTTCATTATTACGATTTTCAATAAAAAATAAAAAAAAACACAACTAAACATAAAACCATATATTCATTAATAAATTTATATATTCCTATAATAAATTTAAACCACAAAATAATGTATGTCTCTGTACAAATCAACCCTTAATTGATGAAAACCAACGCTTATATCACGTCCATAAGTTCCCCACATAGAAAAACACACCCTGACAAGGACATAAAAAAGGGACAACAAAAGAACGGTCAGACTACCTTTAAAATAACGGAAACATGAAGGACCTAAAGCGTAAAGACCAGAAAAAAAAAAAAAAATAAATAAATACGGAAAAAAAACACTCACCAGTCCTCCTCCACCCCCCTACGAAGCTTCGACGAAGCTCACAATGGAGCCCCTCTTTAACCCTCCATCTCTGCTCCTCTTCATTTCCAACCTTTCACGCCTCCAAATCTTCCATCGTTTCCCTTCCTTCCTTTTCTCAAAACACCCCCCTTAAAAAATGAAGCTCTCATTGAAGCCCCTCTTCTCCATCACCTCCAAATCCAAGAAGAAGCAGAGGTCCGACGTTTCCCGCCACGACCCCAACTCCTCCTCCATCGACTCCTCCGTTTCCTCCGCCGCCACCCCCAAAAGCGTCCTCCCCAAGAAGACCCTCTCCTCCTGCAGCGACTGGTCCGGTTCCGGATCCGACGAGATCCACGTCGAGATCGCCGAGATCTTCCGCTTCTTCGACCGGGACGGCGACGGCCTGATCACCCGGGAAGAGCTCGTCCTCGGCCTCGGCCAGATCGGACGGTCCCCGCCGTCGGACGAGGAGGTGGAGCTCATGATCGCGGAGGCGGACCGGGACGGCGACGGCTGCATCAGCCTCGACGAGTTCGGTGTCCTCGGACCGGAGTTCCTCGGCTGCGCCGGACGGCCGGAGGAGCTCAGGGAGGCGTTCGAGATCTTCGACGTGGACGGCGACGGGAAGATCTCGGCGGAGGAGCTGATGAAGGTGTTGGAGTCCGTCTCCGGCGGTGGCGGCGAGGGGGGGTTTAGCATCGATGAGTGCCGGAGGATGATCGGCGGAGTGGACACCGACGGGGACGGGCTCGTCTGCTTCAACGATTTCGCGCGGATGATGGAGAGGGGGATCGGAGAGTTTGAGGGGTAGATTTGGAATTTTTTGTTTTGGGGAGGGGTGTTTTGGAAATTGTATAAAATTTTGGTTCGTGATGTGTGGAGGGTCCCCCTTCTCTTATTTGGTTTTTTTATTTTATTCTATATATTATATTATACTATATCATATCTATGGAATGGTTATTCTAATTTAAATGATCGATCAACGACGAATACACGAATATTGTTATTCCTGAACATGTGGCGGTGGAATTGGTATGAGTGTTTAAATTATTTTTTTATTAGGTATATGATATGGTTTATAAATGAGACATGGTATATTATTCCCCATACCACATGGAGTTGAATAAAAGGAGCATGTTTTTAAATGTGGAATTTCTTGAGCATGGCTTTACAACCATTGGTTGGAATATAAAGATTTGGGGATGTTTTAATGTTATTCAGCTCATCATTTGCTGAATGATCAGTTTGTTATAAAGTATTATTTGGTATAATTAGTTCTATATGCGCCCTTACATTACGTTGAGAGGAGGTTACTATTAAACACATTGGACAGATATATGCATATAAAATTGCTGAATAGCATGTATATATGTTTATGTATAGAGTGAGCGAGGAGTAATTAAATTAGTGATGCTTGGAAATCATTATAAGAACATGTTATGTCCAATGCTAGTTAGACAATTTGATTCTTCAACAAGTTCATGAGTATTAAATTTTATCACATAAGGTAAACATATCAAATATTATTAAGATTGTTTATAATTAAATTCCTTCTTGGAATGATAATCACGCATAATTAATTTTAATATGTTACCTTAAAATGATAAAATTTGAGAATCATGAACATATTGAATAATCAAATAACCTCATCCCAATCATGATATCTGAGTGCGGCCTTGCTCATTTTAATATGGTTGGTCCAAATAATACTTTGATAAATTATTGGTAATACGTGTTTTTGGCGTGTGCACTGTAGTTGGAAAGAAACATTTGTGTTGCTTGAGATGTTAAAGATGGTCTGAGCACATGAAGTTGTTTCAAACCACTTATTTCCATACTTTAGTTGTTAAAATAGATATCTAATTTTATTTTTTTATATAAAAATTATTTTATTGACTTTTAAAACTTACAAATTAAAACTGAATTTAAAAAAAAAGATTAATTATTTAAATAAAATTTATTTCAATTCATTTCAAATAAGCTAAGGACCTAATAAAGATTCATTTTGACGTCTTAGATGACCTACCCTATTTTAATTATGGAAAACTCATCATGGATAATGCGTGTACATCAAAAAAATGTTTATAAAATTTTCGTCTATAGTTTTCCCATTAATAAAATATTTTTAATTCTTTAATGAGCATGTGTCATCCATCCATAACATGATCCATATAAAAATATTTCCTCAAATGGTCTATCACATTTAACCTCAATTAATGCTGTCATTAGAAGGTGACAAGGTATTTATTGGGATTAAAATTCAGATCTCAATAAAATGAATGCTCATATTCATCTCAATAAAAACCAAATGAATACAGATTTGTCCCTCCCAAATCCATGATTTTAGTGATTATATGGATTCAAAGACAAAAAAAATTGTCATCTTTTTTGCGGGTCAACTAGATGGGACCGGGTTAGGTCCAATAACTGTTGGACAAATTGATAGTACAACACGATCGTGGTCGTCCAATCTTATTGAGTCATTATGAATAAGATATTCTGTCGGTTTTTAAATTAAAATTAAGATCAATTAAATTCTAATATTTCTTTTTTTAAGATTCAATTAAATTTTATATCTCAAAGTGATAAGATCGGATATCAATGTTGAACAAGATTGTCCAACACGTGTTAGATCTAACCCGGTCCCAACTGGATCCCTCCTCATTTGCGGTGCATGACAGTCAATATTATATCTCATCATTATTTACCAGTGCAGAACTAACAAGTATCTAAAACCATTTTAAAATACTACATGCTAAACATAACATGTGAGCTGACACTTGTCAGACATTCTTTGGATCGAAATCTGTACTGATTGGATGCAGCACAGACAGAAGAGACCACATTGAGCTATTCTTCCACCATCCTCTGAGACCATCAATGGCTAGAAGACGCGTAGAGAGGGCCCTCCAATGAACAGTTCATTGAATACAAAATAAGCCACAAACAACCGACCGATCTCCATCGGATGGAGACCATTTGCCTGTTTATTGGACCCCACCCCACCTCAATGAAGTTTTTGCATCAAAATAGTGTGTTTCCTCTGTTTGTCCTTTCAGTGCCCTCCTTTGTCTTCTTGGGTGAGATTTTTTTCCACTCTGTCTCTGATGACAATCACTAACTTGTGTGTGTCCCCACTTTGTCTACACCCACTGGAGGTTCATGATAATTCTTGGATGTCTCATCTACCCACTGAATTAAGCACCTAATTTTTGACGTTTGCCGTTTGGTTAGGGGAATTTTTAGTCCATCATTGCAACAAATTATATATTTTCATGATTTGTGTGAATGAGTTTATAGTTTTATACAATTCAATAGAGCATAAATTTCTTTTTGAAAAACGATATCTCTTGTGTGCACGTAGGGGTGCTAAACGAGTCAAACAAGCCAAGCTTTGACATGTTCAAGCTCGACTCGTTTATAAACGAGTCGAGTCGAGTCAAATCGAACCGAACTCACGAACTTCAACGAGCCTAGCGTTGTTCTTCATTTTAGGGTTTTTAACGGTTGAAAATAAAATTTTATTCTAAATAGTCAAATTTATGAGCCTAAATGAGCATAACTTTGTATTGATTTAATGTTCTGGTTTTACAAAAGAGTTTAGTCAAGCTTTAATTAAGTTTTTTATAACACAAACGAATCAAATTTGAACACAAAATGAAGTTCGATTCAGGTCCCGTGCCTAACCGAACTTTAAAAAAATTTCAAGCTCGTTCATTTGTCTAATTAAACGAGCCTGAACGAGCTTAAACCGAGCCGAGCCTAAGCCGAGCCCGAACGGCTTTGTTCGTTTACCAGCCCTATGTGCACGTCTGTAATCCTCACTATTTTTTTTTAAATACACTTGAAGTACACACTTTTATCCAAGGTGAAGTATGCACTAAGTTACATTAATATATCTTTTTTCTTTAATAGTTTGATATTGAAGAAAATCATAATACTATGGATGTGTTTGAATTCATTATTGACAAGCGGAGATTCTCATAAGCCCCATTTGGATTCACATTTAGACATTTTGCATTTTAAAAAAGAAAATTTTTCAATAATGGTCCAAACACATTTATGTGATTAGCTTTCAATCCCACATATTATTTTGTCAGTGTAAAAATCATCGAGTTTGAAAAGTTATGAAAAAGTAATTTTTGAAAAATCGAGTTCAGAACGTGAGATTATGAGAATCTCTATGTTCTAATCTATGATCCAAACACAATCATAATCTCGCATTTGCAATTCAAATTTTGAAAAATAGTAAAAGCATTGCTTTTCATTCTTAGTTTTTCCTTACACCACAAAAACGAATACATAAGTCCCAAAGCAAAAGCGAATTGTGTATTGCAATCCATGTTTAAATTTTTTTAACTTTTTAAATGTAAAATTTGTCATAGGATCTATATACAGGAGCTCTATTTTAAAATTTTGTATAGGGTCTGGTGTGATTCACCTAAACTCAATGTCGACCCTCCACTAGCACTGACCGGTTAACATACCTAGGTTGAAAAAAACGAAACGACCCTTGATTTGCTCAAGAAATTGGTAGGAAAAAACCCATTGGAAAATTTTGGCTTAAAAATAATTCAAATCAAAGTTAAAAAGATTCATCTCCCTGACTCCCTCCAGTGAGTATGAAAGTAGTAATTGGTTTGAAAGATTCAAGATGAGTGACTTGGGGCTGCTGCAAACAAAATTGAGTTAAAAAATGACTATAAAGTCTTACATTAATTAACAATATAATAAAGAATTCCTTAAAACGTAAACATTTTTTTTGTTTAAAGTTTCTTAAGAGGTGGTTTCCTCTCACTTTCCTGGGTGTCTTTTACACAAAAAATTTCTATATTTATTGTCACAAGTGTTGGATATTTTTTTATTTTCAACTCTTGCTTTGTTGTGGCATTGCTGTTGAGCCGGATTTGTTGAAAAACTTTAATTTGTATATATTGTTCTTTTCAGAGGTGGGGGTACAAAAGGCAGCTTCAGACCCGTGTGTATTGCGTGTGGAATGCTGATTGTTTTCTCCTTTTTATATACACACACACTTTTTAGAAAATTCAATTTTATACAAATATTTTTAATTTTTTTTAAAAAATTTAATTAGGAGTCTCTGTGATCACACATATTATTTTTAAATCCTTGAAAATTTTTAAGTGTCAGTTCGATGAATATATTATCGAGATAGCGATTGTCTATCGTTTTCCAAAAAAACAAAAAAAAAACGTGATGGTAGATATGGATGTATTGATTTAATATTTTTAATGGTTACAGCGGCTGTAACATGGGTATTTTGATAAAATTGAATTTTCCGATGGTATATAAAGAAAAAAAATCCCCCTTCCTCCTTTCTTCTTTTGGTGGTCCTCATCTTTACAACCTATTCTAATTGTAGACAAAATAGGTGAGGTCTTATAAATTGTTAGTTACCACATGTGAATACTTATGGATGTGAAACATTCGTACGTGAACAATTTGGGGAGGCCTCCTTTTGGTCTTAAAAAAGGGGAAATTTTCAAATAACCCTGTAGAATGTCTGAAATCCATATAATCCCTTGATTTTTTTAAAAATCCATATAACCCCATGAAAACACTTATGAAAATCTAAATAGTCATTTGAGTTAAATTTTTGTTGACATATTAGGATTATTTTATGAATATTTTATCTGGTTAACCTTCGTTAAAAACATAGTATACTAAAAACCCTCTATATTGTGTAAAAATGCAAATATAAATGACTATTTTACCCATCAAAATAGAATTATTTAATTTATCCAAAGGGGTAAAATCATCATATACATAAGGTTTTTCATATTTTTAATAAATTATAGTTTTTTTGTTTTGTATACTTTCTTTTCAGTTAGGGTTAACAAAACATAATATTCGCATAATATTCTTCATCTGTTAACATAAATTAACTTAGGTGGTTATTTAGATTTATATATATGTTTTCAAGGGTTTATATGGACTTTAGAAAAAATTAAAGGGTTAGACAATTTATAGGGGGTTATTTGTATTTTTCCTTAAACAATTGGTTTTTGTTACGGATACTTTGATGCTTAAGGCAACACGACACACAATCTTGAAGGCATAAGTATATATCACTTGATTTAGGATGTCAAATATTTATTTATATTGTAAGAGAATGTTCATTTCTACGTCTAATCCAAGGAATGTTAAATATTATAAGTGGGTATAAAGGTGGAAATAGTATATAGTATTGATATTCTAGAACCCCTAAAATTGTCATTCCATGCAATTTATTCAACATGTATATATAAGGGTATAAAGGACTTACATGGATGTCAAATTATCTGTCATCAGTCATCACATTTATAATTTAGAGGGTTCACATGTCAAATAATTTTAAACTTTTATAATATATCATTATATCTTATACTTTTTTTTTATTAATTCAAAGCATATTTATGGTAAATCAAACAAAAATAAATTTATTAATATTTTTTTCAATGTGAATATAAAAAAATACAACCAAACAAAAAATATTTTACTACTCATCTATATATATCTAGTTTAAAATAATTGTCCTTGCCTAAACGTGGATATGAGTTTACACCCCCCCCCAGTTTGGGGTATGACATAAGTTTATTCACCCTTGATAGTTATACTAGGATAGATAACAATCTATACTGAATAGGTAAATTTTTGTTTGATTGTTTTTTCTGTAATTCCCATTGAGAATCTTTTTGTTGTTTGGTTCACCTTAGATAAAGTAAGGATAAGTGGTAGATAAGAGATGGATAAAAGTTTATGACTTTTTAAATGACAACTATACTTCTACACAAATTATTTGTGTTTGGGAATAAATATGAGAGATGTGTGTGTGATATGATAGATGTGATAATTTTTGAAATGTGTGCAAAGATGAATTTTTTAAAATGACACAAAAGAATATTTTTATCCATTAGTATAGATAAACCATGATAAGCAATTCTTGCATTTTCTGAGAATAGTTATCAAGTCTTATGGTAGCTTATCCAGACATAGTAATCAAGATTTATTCTAGCAAAACAAAATTTTTTTTTGCTATTCTCTTGTATTTTTCTCTATTCCATGCTTATGTTCCAGCCCAAACGAAAGGTTAAAGTTTTGATTGTAACTGTGTCTATAGAAATATGATATATCTAGCCCCAACTGCAGTTCACATTGCAGTTCACATTGATTTATTTAAAAAAAAAAATCATATTCTCTGAAATTGAAGTTCAAACAAAAAACGATACATAGCCTGCAATTCGCAGCAAGTATGAGTATTTTGTTGGAAGAGGAAGAAATAAGAATGGACAGAGCAAACCAAACACATGAATGTCACCTGATTATGCTCTAACTTCAGATAAAACCAACCAACAATAACTCTTTCAGAAACACATGAATTTCTATTCTATACACATCAATTGAAACCATCATGGGTGACCATCTCCATTAATATCGGATGGATCCGCATTTACATGCCACCTGATCATACTGCATTCATGAGACAGGAAATTCATCTCTACCAAAATCGAACAGCCGCCACTAATTAAAATCGGTGGCAGATATTTCTCTCCACATAATTGATTCTCTAAGTTTCGGTGTCATGATCATCAACATCACTTGTCCTGAACTCACCATTGCAATTCAATGCAGATTCATCATCACGTTCACAATCTGAGTCTGAACTTGCATTGCATTCAAGTTGTACACATTCAGGCACCACATCTTGAACCATGTGGTATAGGTCGGACTCGCCTCCCCTATTATGAGCATGACTAAGATCTTCCTTCCTCACAACATTGAAAACAATACCATTTTGCATCCTTTCAGGTTGTAAAAGATCACCTTCTGAAACCATAATGCTTGATCCAGTCACTGGTCCTCTATTGCTGACATTTTGGACATCACAGTCACTATTTTCTGAAACTCTGTCGGGAGTAGTAACCCTATCCCTGCCAGCCATTTCTTCTTCCCTTGACCAAGTCCTGTTCAATTCCACCTCGATGTCGAGGCCTTGAACGAAATTGATGAACTTGTTAGCCGAGACCGTCCTCATCAGAGGCCCGCCCGACCTTGTCCACGAATTGAGGTCTATGCTTTCTGACTCGCTATCACTTCGAGACTGTACTTGATGTTCCACGAGTGCATCTTCTTCAAGTGAGCCGGACGAGTTCTCTCTTGCGATGATGTTCCATGAAGGGATCCTTCGAGAGGCGCTGAATCGAACAGTGGATGCAAGCCCGTGAGAGGCAGCAGCCTTTTCAGCGCTCCTCTTCAGCCTTCGCATGTGGTTGAGGATCGCAACACACTCGTCCAAAGCAAGCTCGATTGCGCAGTTTGCTCTTATGGCCGAGAGCTTCTCCCACGTGCATCTCCTTCCTTGATTAGCAGCCTTTTGGACCTCAACATGGGATGGGTTTACTATAATTTTGGAATACTGGAAAAAAGAGGAAAGCATATTAAAATTTTAGTCTAGCTATGTATATTTAAGAAGCAAAAGTGAATAAAATGAGTTTCAATCAACCTGAGCGAGGGTGGCATGCATGACGACTGTCACGTCGCCCTCCCAATCTTGTGCAAATAGCTTCGCAATTCCACCAAGTGGGAAACCAAGCTCTAGTATTTGATTGCACCTGTGTTTGACCTCCATCTCTGCTAGATGAGCAAGCTAAAAATATATATATATCAAAATCATCAGCTATATTAGTGCCCATCATCAATAAATTATCTATCTTGCTGTAATCGCAAAAGAACACGTATTATTTAACATACATGTACACACAAAATGAAGATAACAAGACTGATAGTATAAAATTTGACAATGTCTCAAAAGGCATAAAACCATTTGGATGTAGCTCTAATATATACAAGAGATTGTTTGTTGCTTAAAAGCATTATTCCATGAACTTGAGTACTCTCAACCGTATATCTTCCTTCTTCCTATTCATGGGTACATCATGCATACCGTGTTGAAAAGAATGCAATACAAAGATATGACTCTCATTCTCATATAGTTGTTTGCATCTTTATCACAATCTTTTGCATGGATGTCTGTCATACAAAAAAGATAAGAATAATGTTAGGGACAGTCTCTCTTGCAGTCCCCATATTTTTTTGGTTTTTTCTGAAAGGTATATTCCATGTAAGAAAGAATATGCCTTCATAAAGAATGAACTGTATAACCGATGAATCATATAACATTAGCGAAATGGGACCACATGTGAGTGTGCATATAAAGACTGCATGTAACAGCACTCCAACGATATAACACAATTCAGATATGAAATTTTAGCATGGAAAAAGTAGGAAATGATGGCTACATGAAAAGGAACATAAGAATCAGCAACAAGAAAAGAAGAAAAAGAGTTTGTCCCAATAAAATATTACCTTAGCAGCAAAGTTTCCCCCATAAGCTCTCACAATCTCCTTGAGCCTCAACAATGGTGCAATGTGAGGATTGGCCTGGCTAACAATAAAGTGATTGACATTAAACAATTCCTTCAACTGCATCATAGGTAGATCACTCTCCAAACTCCCATCCCTCCACCTACGCGTAGATGCACCACCACCATTTATCTCCTCATGACCCACCATGAATGGCGCATGAAATGGAACAAGATCCCCGAACCTATCCTTCGCCATCAGTTCTTGTGCCTCGAAAAGCCCCGGGAAAGCACAAGAGGCAGCCACCGCGCTCCAAATCACCACGTGAGGGGAAGTCAAATAGTTGAGGCATCTTGGAGGCTCATGTTTCCTTGGTGAGCAAACCGTTATGCCAAGAACGCGACCAGTCATATCATATGCCTCTTGGAAAGTCAAGTTACTTGTGAGGTGCCTCAGAAGCCACTGCAAATGCCTGATATCATGAAGCGCGCCTTGTGTCATGACCCTCCTAACGACTGTAAAGATCCCTCCCATCTGATCGAAGAACTGCAATGATTGCCAAGAATCCTCGAAAAAGATCTCGAGCTCTGGCCAAGATCGGGTGGCCACGATCGCGCACATGATGGAACCAACGCTGGATCCCGCAATGATGCGGGGGAGGAGCTTATTCTCCACCAGTGTCTTCACCACCCCAACATGAAAGGCTCCCAAAGACGCGCCCCCGCTGAGTAGCAAAGCTGTTCTTCCAAATGCGTGGCGTGTCTCGTGCATAAAAGAGAGCTTCTCCTCCAAAAGAAGCTCGTCAGAGTCCGAATGGCAGACCATCTTGAGCTGGGTCGAGACCTCATTGATGTACTCCTTGATCAGCTTCGGCACTTGGAGACGCCCCTTGTGAAGCTCCGGGTTGCACATGTTCCCGAGGTTCCTCAACAGGTCAGCACGCATACAGAACACGATGTCCCTCAACGACCCATCTTCTCGCCGGTGGCGGAGCTCCTGAAGCTTGTTCTTCACCAACTCCTCGTCATAGAGATCGGACTCGTTCATCCTTGGTGTCTCCTTGTCGAGCATTTTCGCGGCGTGGGCCCACTCTTCGTAGGTGAGGGCACTTCGCATCATGTTGCGCCAGAACTTGCGTTTGTAGGCCAACTTGGCTCTCTGGCGAACGTTGGTGTAGCGCTTCAAGAGGAAGGCGATGAGGGTGACCATGACGAGGATGCCTTGGGGATTCTTCGGGTGGAACCACGAGAGGATGGGTCCGACTGTTTCGCGGAGGCGGAGGAGGATCGCCTGTATGGCACGGAAAAGGTGGTGGCGGAAATGGGACATGGAGCTGCAGAGGAGGATGCGGAAGGCAATCGTGCGGCCAACAATCGTGGATGGGCCAATCGAGAATCGATCCAACCTCGCTTCATTGCTGATGGAGTCCATCTTGGGTTGTGGTTATGCTAATTTTATGGGATGGCAAGATCTGGTTAACAACAATAACAATTTGAATTGGTTGTGCGATTCGCGTAATTAAGATTTTTCATGCGAACAAGCAATCATGGACTTTTAATGCGAATTCAACTTCTTCTCTCTTCCCAGAAATGATGAATTACACAATCAAAAAAACTTGAACAGACACTTTTTTGAGGCAATTCAACAGATGGGTGTCGCTCATAAACACCCAATTCAGAAAAACCACTCAGGATCGAAAAAAGAGGAGAGAAAAAAACACCCAACAATCAATATTTACATAATCCAATCACAACCCAAACAAAAACCAACAAAGACCCAATATTTACCTTGAGATTCACGCTTTTTCTCTAATCAAATCGACGACCCAAAAAGGAAACTCTCTTTATCAAAAACAAAAAAGGACCACTTTTTGATCTCCCACCAAATCCAGAAAATCAAAAGACTATGTCCTCGCAAAGCGGACCCTTTTCGATAAATGGGTCTTCCAAATTTGCATTTAAAGCATTAAATGTGTGGATAAAAAGCTCCGTATATAGAAGGAAATGCAAATTCTGGTAATGGTGACGTCGATCCTACTCAGCAAAAGCGCACGCTCGGGAAGAGATAAGGAGGGAAGAGGGACACGTCTGCGCTAGAGAACAAGATGTTCAGTCAATGGTGGGGGATTCGGCGAGAGAGAGCGGAAAAGTGGGTGTTTTGGGAAGAGTTTTTGCTGCCATTGTTGTGGAGATGAGAATTGTTTCAAAGAAGGGGTATTTATCGGATTTGACAGATTGAGATTTTTATTCCAAGATTTTTAGTTGATTAGATAATATGATAAGTCATTGTTGATCTTGCAAGACTTTTCTTTTGCTTCAATAATGTTCACATTGTCCGAAGAAGACACGTGTTTAGTTGAGCTTTTTTTCGGTAAAACGTTTTAATTGAGTTGAAGACTAAAATGATTGTACAAATGTATTCACATGGCAAATAGATAAAGGTTGATGTTATTTACAGCCCCGCCCTAAATATTATCTAATAAAATATATGTTTTATTAAATAATATATATCATCTTATTTTGAATTAAATAAAACTATTTTTTTAAAATTAAATAATTAATGAGATATATATCTCATTTAAATATATATACATTGTTAAATAGTTAACAAGATATATAATTCTGTATTTTAAATAATATTAAAGATGATGTATAACAACGCATATAGATTAAATGGTCTAAAATTTAAGAATAAATATAAATAGCTTGGGTTCCTTGACAAGACGGGGGTTTTTTAAATAAAAAGATATTTTTTGGTCACATATACCCCTGGACAAAGTTTTAATTTCCCATTTGTTTGTCCTTTTAACATCACCTATGCAAAATTATTTTCCAGCCAACTATCAGCAGATCAAGGTCTCCAACCTACACCATTGAACTCGTCTTCAGATCTTTCCATAGAAAGGTGGATTGGCCACCATCATTATTTATCTGGAGCATGTATTGTGAAGACCAAATGCTTGAGCTCTGGTCTGGTCTTTCAATGAAATGGGAGGGGTGGCCTTGTCAAATCACAGTTTTCACTTTCCAATCAAAATAGAACAAGAAGAAATTTGATTTTCAGCCAAAGACTCGGCTGCGGACCGTCGCATGTCCATTTGATTGCTCATGTGGTTCAAAATGAAACTTCTTTTTGTTGTTTAATAATTTTTTTTCCCATAACATCACCCTGTCACATGCCATTCATATGATACGGTGTCAGTTGATTCCACAAACACCTTTGATATGGCTAATGAAAAAAAAAATTGATAGCACCCATATAACAACATAGAGTGATACTTGTGTGTTTAGTCAACAAATTTTTTGAGCATGGTAAGAGTGTTATTCCTGGGCTGGAGATTCAAGTTGAATTATAGATGTGTGTTTTTTTAAAGACTCTAATCCTAAGTGTATTTCTCTACCTTTGTATCAAGTGTATTTCTCTACCTTTGTATGCTTTATAAAGATCCAAGAGATACACTGCAATGGGTGTCTCTCTCTTCAATAAATCAAATATAAATACAATATGTGTTTTTTTAAAGAGTCATGATATCAGACCTCAAAATATAAGTCATACTCACAAGTCTCATGAGGTGTCATCATCTCATTGGTTGGCTTGTTGACTTTTCAAAAATAATAAAATGGTAAAATACAATTCTATCATTCATTAAAAATATGTCTCATTAACCCTAATCCCCCGTTTTTCTTTTTTGAAATCCTTACCTAAATTTTTTATTTCAGTTACACCAAAATACTACTTAAATTACACTAAAATTTATCTAAATTATTTTCGGCTACTCTTTTTTAAAAAATATTACATTCGTACTTTATACATTTTTTTAAAATAATGTTATTATATTTTGAGACTTATGAGTGTAGCTTATATTTTGGGTTTTTAAATGATAGAGTGATACATCTAATGATTTAAATACACAAAAGGAGAAGCCCTTCCATGTGTGGCCTCAGCTATGTTGTGGGTGAGAATTGTTAGAATATAATGATCGATTTAGATAAATTTATCCAATACATGTGCAAAACAGATACAATGGTAACCATTCCAAGAATCTTATGACAAATTTTCTACCAATTCCATCAAAGCATCAAGAAATCCAACACATGCAAGACATAATCTACATCTTTCCAAACAAAACACCCAAAACAGATCATTTTTTTTATGAACCATTTCCACAAATCAAATATAAAAAGAAAAAACAAATCTTGAGCGAGTGAGAGAGAGAGAGGATACCTAGTTTGGATGCAGAAATCTTGCGACGGGTTTGGGATCGCAGAGAGATTGTGAGGTGGATTGGGATGTAGGGTTTCTTGGGGTGAAAGGGGAAGAAGGTTTTTATTTTTCGGTTTCAATTTGGGGATTTGTTTTGGGTCACAGCAAAACCTAAATCCATCCTTTTTAGGGACACGTAGTACTTTGTGGTTTTTTTTTCGTGTGTTAATTGAGGACTTGGAGTTGAAGCAGACAAAGAAATTCCAACCATTTGGCAAAAGATAGACAAAAGCATAACTGATCTGGTATAGGTAAGACGTGCGGGGTACCATACATAATATTTTCATGAACTTTGAAGCAAAGTTTAGTTTTCGTAATAATACCGAAATGTATTAATTAATTTTATTTGTGAGAGGTAAGCATGTCAACGGATCGGGTTGGGCCGTTGAGGTGGATCATACCCGACCCATACTCGTTGTTGAGTTCTTTTGGTCGGGTCCACATCGGATTTCAGATCGGGTCAGATTGACTCATTAACAAGCTCGGACTAGGCAAAGAGAGGTTGAATAACTTCTCAAGGGCCTATAATAGCTTCATTTTTTTTATTTTTAATAGTCTAATTGTATTGTAAATAGTTCTTCACTATTTTGATTTTTATAAATGTTTTATGAGAAAATATTTGGAATATAGTTTAGATTATTATGTTTTTACGTGCAGTCAAAGAGTTATAAAAATATTTCAAATATTTAAAATTTTAAATAATTATTCAATATTTTATAAATGTTTGGTTGAATCATGAGAGTTAGGTTGGATAATAAATAAAAAAATCATGTAATATTTTGGTTGGGTCAATCGGGTCCAACAGGTTCATAAGATCGGGTCGGGATGGCTACAGATTTGACCCATTTTGATTGTCGGGTCCTTTGAGTCAGGTATTTACGTCTTTTATCGAATAGGGTTCAGATCGGGTCCGGATTGACCTGCGACCGTTGACAGGCTTAATGAGAGGTGTGATGTATATATATATATGTTTTAAAAAAATTTGGTTAACTGGAGTTGTATTATATCTTATATACATATTATTTGAAATAGTAAATATATGTTTAAAAAATATATTTAAATTTAGAAGTTATTAAAAATTAAATTTCAAAATAACATAACAATATATATGTTGTTGAATAAATTTTAGTTATTATGCTTATTAATATTAATTTATGTGACATGAAAAATCATAATTTTTGTCTTGTTTATTAGATGTAGAGGGGAAAAATATGTACGTCACACCCTGGGATCATTTGCGACCATCTCTGTAAAGCACGTTAAAGTAAGGTTCAATTTATGTAATTTGTGTTTTAAAGCATAATAAATAGGACAATATCTAGATATCGATGACTAGGACAATATCTAGATATCGATGACTCATGGTAAAATTTTAGAAGGGAAGAAAGTGATAGCATGTGTAAGCTTCTTGCGAGTCCTCTCACGCAAGTCTTATTCTCAAATTAGGGTCATCGTTTGGCCAAGGCCCAAAAACTCGACCCGCCCAGTCGAGACCTGATTTTGGGGGCTCGGGCCAATCCATTGGCCCGCCCATGAGCCTGATCCATATGCCTTGAGAAGCCATGCACCCATGCCAGGTGAAAAGGAGGGCATGTGATACCCCCCCCCCCCATCTCCGTGTCACTTAAAGCAGCATTTGGTTACACGTTTAAAATTGATTCTGCAGGAAATTGTCCCCCCCCCCATTTTATCAAATAGCAGTTTTTGGATATTATTTACCTTAAATCTGTTTGTAGGAATTGTGATTGTAAAATTGTTTTGTTGCATGATTGCATAATTAGTTGGAATGTATATATTGCACAGCGATGCAATTATTTGACTAATTAATTCATTTTAATTTTTACTTTTGAAAATCCAATGGATTTAAACATTTATTTCAATAAGTATATCACATTTAACAGTGAACAGATTATGATGCATTTACATGCCCATTTGTCTACTTTCTATGACTAAAAATAAGATATGGTTATAAAAAGAATACATGGATAAGAACAAAACAATTGTTTAGTGCTATACATTTTAAAAAAGTAAAATACGGTTGGAGATACGAAAACCACGAAAGCTGTGTTTCAAAGAGCGTTTGAAATATTGATATTTTAAAAGTCTCATGTTTTAAATTCAACGTTTGAAAAACTTATTAATAGTTAAAAAAATATTAAAAAATAATAATAATTTAAAAAAATTAAACATTTTTAAATCAAAATCTTCTTTTCAAATATCGAATCTTTTCAAATGAAAAAGGGCTGAAGACGTCATCGGACGGCTGGAAAACCGAGTCGCATGTTACACGTGCAACCCGGGAGAACGACAAGGAGTGAGGGGGTGACTATATAATGCTCCCGCCACTGATTCTCGCGTCATCTCACCTCCAATTCCCCCAAAAAATAACGGCCACAATCGGCCACGGAAACAAAACCCTAACCCTAATCTTCATTTCCCAGTTTCAATAAGAACAGTAGAAGGAGAGTAAGAAATCCATGGCGATGATCCCTCACTCGACGTGGTTCCTCTCTCCCAATAACCCCATCAGCGTCTCTTCCACTTCCAAAACCCTCTCTTTTTCTCTCAACACCCCACACTTTAAACCCCACAGACCCTTCAAAATCTCAGCTTCTTCAACGAATCCCTCCGAACCGGCGAAGGAGGACGTCGATTCGCAGCCGGATGTCCCGGCGTCGGTTAAGCTCGCCTTCGAGAGGGCGAGAGAGTACAAGAAGAAAAAAGGATTGCAGGGCGATCAAAAGATCACCTCAGAAGATTCGGGTATTCTTCACCGGTCTAAAAAATGTCTTTATTTTGCTTTTTCGGACAAAAAAATTGCTTATTAAAAATTGGTGCAAATTAGGATACAGATTCCATGGAATTTGAGGACCTGAGCTTGTGCATTTTTTTTATGTCTATAATTTTGCATTTAGGGAGGTGAATATTATGCATGTTTTCATGCATTTCAGGAGGAAAGAGCATATCAGACTTGAATTCTTCGCAAAACCTGATATCAAACTCCATTGGGGATGTGAAGGAAAATGGCACGGTGGGATCAAGTTATAGTAATGGGGGTGTTCCTGTTGCGGAAAAACTTGATCTTGAGGAAGAGAAAAAGAACAATGGAGCAACAGGTGGCAGTGATATTGAAGGTTATATTTTTCTTGTCTGCATTGAATTATCAATTCACTAACTATAAGTAATGAAACTATTTAGTTTGAAATTTTGTAAATCAATTCATGATGATTATTCTTATTTCTTATTTTTAGGAATTGAAAGGAATTCAGATTCAAGTGCCAAAGATAGACTTGTTCCACAAAATGTTGATTATGTCAATGGAAATAAAGATGTGAGCTCAGATGCTGATGAGGATGAGATACCACCTTCTGTTAAGATTGCTTTTGAGAAAGTGAGGGAATACAAGAAGAATAAGGGTGACAAGCTAGGTGTTTCAGGTTATCTTCAAAAAAAATTCCCCTTCATTTGTTGTTTCCCTTCTGAACTCTTTTCATTTCAAGATGATGGATATCTTTGAATTGCTTTGCAGTTTTCTTTCATTGATGAATAATCTTATATTGTATATTCTGAGTAGATGCTTTTATTTAATAAACTTTTAAGAATAAGAAGTGTGTCATGAATTTGTATCTTATAGGATCAGAGAATATGGAAGTGGAGAATCTAAGGGATCGGATTGTGCAGATCAGTAATAATAAAAAGAAAGAATCAGCTTTCTCAAGCATTGATTTTCTGGGATTTGATTTTTCCGACAAGAAGAAGAATAGGGATGTTCCTGCAGGATTGGTTCCACCCATGGATCCTTTTCCTGAAGATTTGCCTGAAGTAGAGTTCATTTTAGGGGATGCCAGCAAATTTGAAGTTCCCTCAGCATCAAAGTTGAATCCAAGTGAGGATGATGGAGACTCAGGAGTATACAAGCCCAAGGTTTCGACATGGGGAGTCTTCCCAAGGCCTAGTAATATTTCAAAGACGGTATGCTAACTGTTGAGTTATATGTTTTAAGAAAGCAACCTTTGCATGCGTGGAAGAATCTTCTTATTGCAAGAGTGCAGAATAAGTAGTTAAAAGTTTAATTTCGGTTGGTTCTGATTTCTAGTTACTAATACTCTGCACTGTATAATAATTCAGAACTGCAAATGATCATTTTTCTCGGTACATGGAGGCTCAGACAAATCTGGATGCATTCGGAAAACTTTAAGTAAAATGCTAGAAATAGAAGTTTTGGAAATACCAATATACTTATACATTTGTAGATGTATACACACCTATGTTCTCCACTGTTCATTGTTGTACTCAAATATGTTTAGAAAAGAGGAAGAGATGGAGAGAATAGAACATCTTACTGCAAGTTTTCAATGTTTCAACATGTAATATCACACTAGATCACATCCCCAAATATAGGAAACTCACAATATACACACCTATGTTCTCCACTGTTCATTGTTGTACTCAAATATGTTAAGAAAAGAGGAAGAGATGGAGAGAATAGAACATCTTACTGCAAGTTTTCAATGTTTCAACATGTAATATCACACTAGATCACATCCCCAAATATAGGAAACTCACAATTGCGTAGAAGATTTATCTGTGTGCGTACTCAAAATGCACATTGAAAATAACAATATCACTAAGACCCTTTCAAATTCATATAAATTGTACATTGAAGGTTATCCAAGCAAAAAGTGAAAATGATAGGTGGTATGCTAATCATGAAGAAGACATTAATATGCTGACTAGATGATAAATGGATTTGCAAGGGAGAGCTGGAAAGAATATTATGTAAACATATGGATCATCAATCTCAATGTGTTTTGCCCAATTTTGAAAGTACAGATGGCCAGCTATGATGGAAACTTGATGACCAGTTTGAAAGTAGCAGCTAATCACAGAATTTGGAATGTATGCATGTCATTGCACGCTGGATAGCCCCATTGCTGAAGGAAGGAGAAATGTCTTAGTCATTGTACAATAGATAGACCTATTGCTTAAGGATGGGGAAATGTCTTTCTTTTGTTCTTTTAGCGATTCTGCTCCCCAACGATGATATGCAATCTAACTGTGGGATGTTTATAACTATGTTTTCCATACCAATTATGAATATCCATGGAACCGAATTTCAGAACGGAGCGATTGATGTTCTTTGGTGGACTTTGTGGGATCAGCACACGCGAAAAATAAGGTTGTGGATTTCCATCTTCATTCCATCTCCTTGCCAATGTTGTTCCAGCACACGTGAACACCTTTTTTTTTGGATAAAAGGCCCCAAGAATGGGGCTCAGTTGTCATCTATATCAAAATTGGTGATGTGAATTCATTTTACTAGTTGTATATTGGACAAAACAATCATCCCTACCAACAATGAATAGTCGATTGTGCATGACCTTGACATTGCTATAAAACTTGGAGTGTAATATAGAGGTGAGGGCTTGGTTATGGATGATAATCGTCATCTCATCAAACACAAAGGAAACATGTTCATTGACTTGATTTGGATGCAGACATTCACGACTTAATTAATTTATTATATATGAATAATAAAAATTTGTTGATACAATCTAAATGCTCTCATTCATGATATATGTCATTCTAATCACTATTTAATATTTTTCACTTAATATTATACTTGCACATACATCTTCATGGATTAAATGGACACTTATTTTAAAAATCACTAGAGCGTCGATTAAAATGTCTTCTTTTCTATTGTTCTAATCTAGCTCCTCACACTGAATATTATCCCTTTGTACGATGAAAATGTTGGTCAATCCTGTGAATTTAGTACTCTATACAAGTTCTGTTTTCTCCCCAAAGATATCTTGATTGATTGAATGCTATGCATAGCTAATTTTGTTTGTAGAATATAGATAATCGAGCTATTGCCACCAAAACTTTGGTTGTTTTTATGGTTGCCACACACTGTCATATTTTCTTGATTTGATGTATAGCTGGTTTGTTGCATTTATTTGTTTAGTTTGGTGGAGGTAGAACAATCCGCCCAGGTGAAGTGCTTGAAACAGCAGAAGATAGAGCAGCCAAAGAAGCACGCACTAGACAATTAATTGCATCGTACAAGAAGAAAATGGGTATCACCATTGATAGGAAGACAAGATATGAGTGTGAGGAGGTATACATGTTACAAACGACAAATGATGATCTGTTTGATATGTATGTATATAATATATGTGTGTCGGCCGAATTATGTTCTTTCTAGAACAGTATTGACAATAGGGTGCATAATTGAGAAATGTTTTATCCATTGTGAAGTCAAGCTTAGCTTAAGTTTTATCTTGTTGATGTTACAATGTGATGTTACCATATGTATTCATAATTGAGATTTGAGAAACCTTTATTAATTGACATGTCAAGCATACCATATTTATTTTACATATGTATGCTAAAATACAAATGGAAACTGAAAACATGTTTATGGAATTCCTTGTTATAATGATTGACTTCCAGTTCCCTGTAGGATACAAAATGAAGAAAATCGTTATGGAAATAGTGGTTATTCCATAGGGAAGGCATGGCATGTCAGCACTTTTCACATCCGTGTATTATGCATCTTCCCTGTTTGTGCCTGACGGTAGAATGTAAATGTGTCACCGTTACACCGGATTCTAGTTTCTGAAGGCACTTTTATGGAAACATAAGCATCACTTTAGATCATTTTTAATGTGGGATTTCTTACTGATTTTGGTAAAGCATAACAGCATGCTTCATGTTCAAGACAGAAGGTGATGAAGAGATGAAACAAATGCCCATGAGAGTTGTATATTCTTGCTGGTGTCCTAGCTAGGTGCATATTCGACCACAATTGTTCGGATGGGCTTCTAAAAATTTGGTTCTCTATGGAATAACCACTATTTCTCATTAACTTCTTCAGGACATACTACAAATCTCTCTCTGGAAACTTACCATAATATCCCAGTTTTTGTTCAAGTTTTGCTTCTCTTGCAGTAATTATGAAATTTTCTTTAATTTAAGGACAGGAAGTACATATTGCTACATAACTCATATTTTTTTTCCTTCATGAAGTGTGAACTTGGATTACTACTTAAACTTCTTAACTTTTGATGAAATTTTGATTTAAGTTCACCTGGTGTTGAAATTCCACATTTTTTTTGTTAATATGAAATCCAGAATTGAAAATTCAAAAAAACTTTATCTGGATTTTCAGGCCCTGAAGGATGGTGATTATTTGATGGATCTTGGAAAGCTTGAAGAAGCATTGCCTTTCTATGAGAAAGTAATGAAGACTGTGGTCTTTCAGGTAACTATGCTAGGTCGGGATGAAATGGTTTTTGTTGAA
This sequence comes from Acorus calamus, assembly GCA_030737845.1. Lineage (NCBI taxonomy): Eukaryota > Viridiplantae > Streptophyta > Magnoliopsida > Acorales > Acoraceae > Acorus > Acorus calamus. The sequence goes on along the minus strand of CM060874.1, from coordinate 24,148,184 downwards.
AAATTAGCATTGTTTTAACTGTTATAATTCATCCTGTTTACCAATATGTTTATATTATAGCAATGATTGATTGATCATTAAAAGGCTATTTGTGGAGAGTGATTTTATATATTGATAGACTAGTAACACCATGTGAGGCTCTCTATTTTCTTATTGTGAAATACCAAAACAAAAGAAATTGCAATTTTTTTTGTGTATTCAAATGATTCAAGTAGATTGTGAATGATATATTTGAGTGTTGCTAACACTCTGTAATATACTGCAAACGAGTTTGGTTAACCGGTTAGCAGATAGCCCGATATGCGGCCAAGCCCGCATTTGTGATCCGCGTCTGAGCAGGCACACAAGAATTGAACAAAAAAATAAGGTTTTTTTCTTTTTCTTTTCTTTTCTTTTCTTTTCTAACAACAAATGTGGCCAATGTAATGGTGTTTTAATGGTGGCCACGACGGTGTAAATTAGTTGGTCAACATATATATAGAAATCACCTCTCAGCAATGACTACATGGTTTGGGGATCCATTCTTTTCAAGCGATTCCTAATTTCTAATTTTAAATTCCATGATATTGGTCTCATAGGCTCATAAAATCTGGACAAATTAACTAATAAGAATTGTTGACATCTCAGATTAAATATCACTTCTTTTTTTCACCGCTTAGCATATTAAGAATTAGATCGGTTGTATTTTCCTTAGTACCATATTTATCTTGTATACTTAAACAATTGTTGTTTCTCATATAAATATACTATAGCTACCTCTTTTTTTAAAAAAAAGAAAAAAAACCATGATCTTTATAAAGAACAATCATTCATTTCTGTGTTTTTCTCCTCTTCCCTTTCATAAATCTACTATTTCTGCCTTGTTGAAATACAAAAATAGGTAAAAATGAGACTGAATCCAGATCTGAAGCTGGCTGATGAAGTGGAATTGTTCCACTGGGTTATTATCATTGCATGGCATCCAAACCAAAATACAAATACTGAACCAGTGGGACCGATTATTTCTGGTGTTATGGTGTCTGCAAATTACCTAGCAAGTTGAGATCGTGCTTGATTAAGGTGAATACACGGAGATAAATTTGAAGGGGAAAATGTAGATGATGAGAAGTTAGAGGGATAGCACCCAAGGAAGCTTACGAGTAGTCGAGTAGACTCAAATTTGAAAAATCAGTGGTGTTATCATCAAAATCAGAGATAGATCAAATGAGTAGGGAACACAGACTAAGGTGAGCTTCTTAGGGAAGATAACTGACAGTGTTTCTTGGAGTTAGCAGGGTGGAAATTGACCTTAGAAAGATCAATTAAGACTTAAGATTTATATAATCAAACCCAGAATGCTGACTTAAGAGTGATATTGGTCTTTGTTTTGTTGCACGTTTAGTGTATTATGACTCATAGGATCATGGTATTTTTTGATATCTTATTGCACACAAAACATACAAGATATATATGTTTAGTTTTTTTGGTTTTATCATATTTAAAAAATTTCTTTCATGCAAACTCCTTTTCTGGGTAACTTCATGCAACTCCTTATAGATTTTTTTCCCTCATTTCTTACATTACTCATTTACAGAGTGATCTTCATGGATTGGCTGCTTTACAGTGGTCTATATGTCAGGATTCACTTCGCCGGTAATTATTACTTGTGCATACGAAGAATTTCCAAACATCTGAATAATTTGTGTCTGGATGGGTAAAGAGGATCTCTACAGTCCAGAAGGGGTGTGGTAGCCTACTTTTCTCATGGGTTTTTCATCTGATGAGGAATTTCCTAAGAGATATTAGAAGAAATATATAGTGAACCGATTAGGTGCGGTTTGCGGTCGGTGCGGTGTGCGACGTGGGCCGTCCGATCGCGGGTCCATCGCATCCAACGGTCGACGTGAATCGCACCCGACCGTCCGATACGATGGACCCGTGATCGACGGCCCGTGATCATGCACCACACCGACCGCAAACCGCACGTAATCGCGACTCTATATATATATATATATATATATGGAGACCAATTCTTGGGTTTTGTGAATAGGAGGTTTGTTATCCGTCTTTGCTAATTACATTCTGCATATGGTTCCTGATAGATATGTGACCATGGACAGGACAAGCGAAGCACGGGTTATGTACGAGAAACTTCAGTCTCACCCGGTTCCACAAGTGCGCAATAAAGCAAGGCAGTTCATTTTTAGTTTCCAGGTACAAATCCTATAAAAGATGTTAAAATCAGCATTATTTTTTCCTTACTTTTGAAATAGAGTGATGTGCCACGGGTCATTATACATAGCCTGAGTAGCCCAATCATGGACCTGAAAACTGAATCTAAGCATAGTACACACCTGAAATAGAAGACAGCAACATTAGGGGGCATCCAGAGTCTTCAAGCCATTGGGTTGGATGGCCCATGTGAAGGAGCTGTTGAACATGTCTTTTTTGACACGCAAGGAGGTGCCCTCCCGAAACAAGCCATAAACCAGTGCCAACAGCACTTAGTCTCACATGGTTGAACCATCTAGGTTTTGTTTTAGGATTATATTTTTTTATTTTTGGTTCTAGTTGAGTATGCTGTACTTCACTTTAGTTAGTGAGGTTGTTTAGTTATTTTAGGTTGGTTATCTATCTTCCAACACGACTTGGACCACGTATTTAGAACTGTTAGAAACTTCAGAAGAGGGGCAGCTGAGTGATAAGAGGAGTTAGGTGAAAGCAACCAGGATAAGGTGTCTGCCAGTTATAATGGATTCTGATTATCCTCCAACTCCAAACACAGTTTAAGTTCATTTCCATGCAGTTTGAATGTGATTTCATGGCCCACCCAAAAGTGAGCATGGATATCAAATTTTGTAATCCCTTTTGTGAAGTTTCTAGACTCCCTTAGCTTATATTTTGGTTCTTGTTCTGTAGTGGAAATCCCTCTTTATGTTCTTTTCTCCCTTTTTATGCTGAGTATGAATTCTAAAGGATAGACTAACATAGTTATGACTTCCCCAGTAATCAATGTGCATCATCTAGTGTCACTATCGATCGTCTTGGACAAGATCAATGAGTGATCTCTTTCACTGCGAGACGGCGAGAGGATCCCATGGTGCTGCAAGCCTGCAATGTGAGCTGCTGATGCGAACAGAGGAGAAAACCCAAGTTTAGATAAGTTATTAATATAGTTGGAGGATCTCGTTGCCATGGTGGGTGACATAAACCAAACCCGTGGCAGTGTACAAGAGCAACTTGGGCACATCAAGAGGTGATTGCCGCACCAATGCTCTCCAAGTCCTGAGCCCTGAATGAGGATAGATAGCTTCAGTCTTGAGGCCAGGTGAAGACGCTTTGAGTCACTACTTTGCCATGCAGTTGAAAGTAACAATTGCTCTCTGTACAACAATCAGCTCAGTATCTCATTCAGGTCATTGTCATGACAGCATACAAGAAATATGCAAGTACGAAGTAGCATGATAGAAGGTGTTGTGAAACATGCCAAATTATGGACATGCTTGGATAAGTGCTTTTGAGGGAGCTTGAGCATGCCCTAAATGGGTCCAAGAAAAGCTAATTGAGATTGTGAGCATATGTTAACATATGCTTAATCCTCTTGGTAAGATGATAGAGATATCACCTCTTTAGTGAGGGAACTTAGGTTTAAGTCATGCTGCCTGGTGAGAAGAGAAGATTTGACCAAGAAATAATAATAATAAAAAATTTGCCAATAAAAAAAAATGCTTAAATGATTAATACACATTTGAGGAATAATTAAATTTGGATGGGTATATTAGAAAGAGGACAAAAAGACTTGTATCAAGTAGGAGTAAAATGAAAATTATATCTAAAAAGGATATGAAAGAATAAATAATTAGACAGTTTGAAAGAATAAATAATTAGACAGTTCCCTTGATTAAATCTATCCAAAATAGTGCATAAAACTGATACCTAATTGTTGGGATGAAGGCTTTAATGATGATAATGATGTGATCTTCTCATACTTTTTTATTTAATTGTAAAGTTTATCTAGCCAACTAATATTTATGCTCTACCCACAGGCTATGGCAATGTTGAAGGTCTCGAGCTTGTCTGCACAGAGAACAACTGGCTATGAAAATTATTTTGAAGCATTTTTGGAAGACAAAGCTAATTATTCTGCAACAGATGATGAGCAAACTGAAATTCTGCAACAGGTGTTACCATACATTATCTTCCTTCTATCTCCCCTTCTTATTGTGCTAATTTTTGCTATACGGAAGGGATTTTAACTCGAATCACAAATTTGTATAGCATGATGTTTCAACAATCGTATTTTTAATCCTCATCTCGATTCATTTAGATCAAATTTTTTTCATTGTACTTGATCATGTTGACTTATTTGCTCAAATAGCAAATTAATTTTACTTGAAATTGAGCTTAGTGAGATACTTGTGAAAAAAGAAAATAAATCCTCTTTTTGTCTGTATTTCTTCTGATTCCTTTGCCTTCTTAAACAATGATGAAACAGAAAAAATTTAAAACAAATGAAAGGTTCTGATAAAGATATTGAACTGGCGAACACCATGGATTAAATTTCGGATCTACTTGAAGTAATAAGTGTTTTGATCTCAAATGCATATCATGGTATGCCTTTTGTTTATTTATACAGGGTGCAGCTGTTATTGATGAGTGGTTGTTTTGGGTTATGAAGTATGGGTTTTGAGTGTTGGGCCCTGACTCATTCTTTCAATGCACTTCATTTATGATAGAAAAATGAAAAATACTACTCCTTGACTCCTTGTCACACCGAGCTACTATTGTTTGTATTCCTTTTAATATTTTCTATGTTATCCTTATGGTTTATTTGATTCTTCCTAACTTCATTCTTTACATTGTTGAAATAACCCCTGGGGTCAAATTTGTTAAATCTTAGTAGAAAATCATGAAAATTTTGATAATAATAGATAAAGAACATACCTAAAAGTGAAAAATAATGTAAAAAGGCTTCGCTAGATGTAGGTAGATTCAGATATATTGATTTCACAGTTGTAAAAAAGGAACCTCTGTAAAAAAAAAAAATGGGACAAGTATGATTTGTTTATCATGATTGTAAACTCAACATACTTTTTAAGATAGCATATAACTTTGATTACATTGGGTTGGCTCTTTGGCTAAAGCTATGAGTTTCCTCACACAAGTCTTGATGCCCATAATTTATAATTGTGTGCATCTGGGGTTTTCCCAACTAATGTTAGGGAGCCTTGTCACCACACACAAAAAAATTCTTGGAAAAATTTTAACAGAAATAAGAGGTGCATCTCACCATGCTTCTGAGAATCTGTTCTACTAATTGGCGATATGTATTAGGTATCTGCTATGAAGGTACCTTGTAAGCCTAATACTCCCTGCTCTTTCGAAAAAAACAAGAAAGTCTAATACTCCCTGAAGCAAAACTTGATTCGTTAAAGTAGCACATTATGTAATGATCAATCTTCTTCTTTTTTTTTTTTTTTTTTTATCAATGATGCACAGATATCTGGCTCCTGCAGTAACCTCACAGCAAGCATTTCTTTCTTAGTGTCCAAGCAAAACAGGGTTGGGGCCTCCATTGAAAATAGCCTTTTGTCTCTTGCATAAATAGTGGAGGCTCTTGCATAAATAGTGGAGGAGGGACCTATTGGTGGGATGAGCTTTCATAAAAGGTAATGCATTCATTTAGAACAAAATTTCTAACACCTCATTTTAGTAGTAGTTTTTAAAAGTCCAGACTTGTTTGTGGTTGTTGATAACTGTCGGAAGGAAGAGGTACCTCTTTATGCTTCTAGGTCCAACTATTATTTTTTACCTTCACCTTCAACTGCGAATTTAGGTTGAGTGATGCATATTTGAAACACAATTCACATGGTTAAAGTTCCAATCAAACTCATTTTTAGTCTTGTTTTTTCGTCCCAACATGTAACAAAAGGTATGTTACTGGATGAATGCATGGATATGTTAGGGCAAGAATTATGGCTAAAAATAGGGCTGGTTTTATTAGCACTTATTTCATATTAATCCTGCACAGAAAATGGGTTAACATCACATGGTAGACAGGTTACATCTGACTGAGAGATCTTATTAATGAATATTTGATAAGTCTATGGTCTTTCTTAGCCCATTTTCAATTTTTATCACTCCTCCTTTGTGCAGTCTTTTTTAAGTCCAAACACATTTTGCATTTTGAATTTCTTTTGCTAATGAAGTATATACTTTACTATATTAAAAAAATATTTAATCAAATGAAATGAATCTATATATTCTTATATTTTTTATTAATATATATTGTAATAGAGATTTTATATACGGTGTGACATTATTACCATCTCTGTTCTAATGCTGGTTTTGTGCCGTTTGAAAAAAAAAATGCAGTCCGCTGTCCTAACATCACATTCATGGTAATTATAAATAAAAGAGATGACCATCTAACGATGCGATTGAAATCTATCAAATGCTAATTTATTATAATTAATTTATTTTTAGCTCTCCAACTGTTTTGTAAAAACGACAGGTGAATTATTATTATTATTATTTTAATTTAGGAAAGTAGTCATGCTCATAATCCGCAAAATTCCATGGCACAAAAAAAAATAAAAAATGCAACCTAATTGTCGGTGTAAAGCGAAAGAAACAAAAATTAAATTAAAAAAGTAACCGACAATTCCGAAAGTTTCTTCAAAAAAATAAAAGAAAAAAAGAGATCCGTAGCCAGTATTATTTAATTTTAATTTATTTAATTTTTGGTATCTTTTGTATCGAGCCTTACAAAGCACCGAGTCACGCCTGTGCCGGCGCCGGTTGGTGCTGCCGACCATCCACTCGGTGGGCCCGATGGACCCCATCTCTTTTGCTTTCTTTAGTAACCACATCACAACCGTCCAAATGTCGCACGTGAATACATAAATACTCAATTAATTAATTAAAAATAATTGATTAATTATATGTCTTTAACCATTTTTTATGTTGGGCACGTCTATCCCCACACACCGTCCCTATTATCACCAATCAAAATAATAAAATAAATTATTTAAATTAAATTTGAACATCACTGTTCTCACCAACCATTCGACGGTCGATCTGTCAACATTCCTTTACAACCTTTGATTGTCTCTCTGTCAACATTCCTTTACAAACTTCGACAATAGCTTTGTCAACTTTCATTTACAACATTCGACAGTTGGTCTGTCGACCTGGGAGGGTGTGCTCGACCGTAGCAGTGTCGAACTGAATATTTTTTCAAATGAAGACTTTAGACACATTCGTTCACATTTAACATTCAACATACATCAAAATATCAACACATTCGCGTTACATTCAATACTCACATTACAATCACCACATTCCAATAAAAACACTGAACTAGAAGCAATAGTTAATTCTTTTAACCTCATTACATTTGCATACAATGCTATTGAAGAAAATCAAAACAATTAATTCAATCTGCATGCTCTAATCTAAAACCAAAATCTCACATTAAATAAGCGTTTTTAAAAACTATATCTATCTCAAAATCCTCACATTTTTAAAACCATTTGACACTGCTAAAGTCAAAGGTCATAAAGGAAGGTTGACAGAGATTCTGTCGAATATCGTAAAGAAATGTTGACAGAGATTATGTCGAATGTCGTAAAGGAATGTTAATAGAGATTATGTCGAATGTCATAAAGAAATGTTGACAGAGAGACTGTCGAAGGTTGTAAAGAAATTGACAAATCGACAGTCGAATGGTTGGTGAGAATAGTGATGTTCAAATTAAATTTAAATATTTTTTTTTTAATATTTTGGTTGGTGTGAATAGGTAAATGGTTGCGTGCCCTTTAATGTTTTGGGTTCACTCAATATATCAAGAAGAAATATAGGTATTTCATAAAGCTATTTGTTATTTTTTAAAAATTAAAGGAAAAAATCCATATAACCCCTTATAAGCTGCCTGAAATTCATATAACCTACTGAAAACACTTATGTAAATCTAAATAGCTCATTGAGTTAAATTTTCATTGATAGATTAAGATTACTATGCTAATATTCTTTTTTATTAACCATGGATGAAAACATAGTATATCAAATTCCCTCTACAATATGTTAAAAATATGAATTCTCCTTGTAAATGATTATTTTATCTTTTCAGATAAGGTTTTATAATATATCTGGATAGTTAAAATCGTCATTTATAAATGATTATTTGAATTTTACACAAATTGTAGGGTATTTTTTTATATATTATGTTTTCAATTAGGTTAATTAAATGGAATATTCACATAATATACCTCATCTGTTAATGAAAGTTCTCGGGGGGTTATTGGGATTTATATGAGTGTTTTCAAGTAGGAGTGGTAAACAAGTCGAACGAGCTGAGTTTTGACATATTCAAGTTTAACCCGTTTAGTATCATACTCGGCTCGGGCTCAGCTCGACTTGAGACCGAGTTTGATCTCGTATTCATGCTCACCTCATTTGGCTCATGAAAAGCTCGGTTGAAGCTCGGTTTGGCCCTCTTTCACAAATCACAACACCTTATACATGTGAAAATGACATAAGCTCGAGCTCGGTCTCGGCTCGTTTACAAACTCAGTTTTAAAAAATGTTTAAGTTCGGCTCATTTATTTAATCGAACGAGCCTGAACGAGTTTTAATCGAGCTGAGCCTAAGCTGCTCAGCTCGTTTACCACCCCTATTTTCAAGGGGTTGTATGGACTTCATAAAAATTAGGGGGCTATATGGATTTCAAATATTTTACAGGGGTTTATTTGGATTTTCCCAAAATTAAATCATCTGAATACAATTTGGGAGAATGTATCCCTAACATTTTTCAATGCGTATGATCACTATACAGTCCATTAGGGCTAGTAAACGAACCAAGCCACTCGGGCTCGGCTCAGGCTTGGTTCGGTTAAAGCTCGTTCAGGCTTGTTCAATTAGACAAATGAACGAGCTTGAACAATTTTTAAAGCTCGGTTAGGCTCGGGAACTGGATCGAGCTTCATTTTGTGTTCAAACTCGACTCGTTTGTGTTATAAAAACTTAGTTGAAGCTTAACTAAACTCCTTTATAAAATCAGAACATTAAATTAATACAAAATAATGTTCATTTAGGCTCATGAACTTGGTTTATTTATGCTAAAATTTGTTTTCAATCCCTAAAAATCTAAAATGAAGAAGAACGCTAGGCTCGTTAAGGCTCGTGAGCTCGGCTCGGGTCGGTTCAGTTCGGCTCGTTTATAAACGAGCCGAGCTTGAACATGTCAAAGCTCGGCTCGTTTACCACCCCTACAATCCATATCTTAATACGTGTCCAATGTTTGTCATTGAAGGATATCTATATTTGAATCCATGTCCGACGAATTTTCAACACACAGTTCTCATGAAATATTTTAATTCGGATAATTATTGTTTAATTTATTATATTTATAACGTTCTAACGTGTATTATATTAGAAAATCAAATTTATAGTATTGCCCAAATGAGCATCCGAACCCCTTTCAGATTTAAATTATTATGTTCCGATTAGTATTTTTATCTAAAGATTTGGATAACAAGGGGTATTCATATTCGTATTTTCATCCTTCTCTTAACTTTTTAATCCAAATAATCGGAAGATTTTCAAAACAAATATAGAAGGTGGTAGGTATGGTTTTGGCTAATTAACTGTATGTTTATGAAGTATACACAATTTTTTTTTTACAGATGCAATCTCAAATATCTTGTTAGTGTTAATTTTTTTTGCATTTGTTAAAAATAAGTCTCTTAAATTTAAAATAAAACCGCATGAGATTATTATTTTTTAAAAAATTAAAAATGGGAGATTAATTGTGAGACTGCATAGCATTATCATTATCAGTTAATAACATTATCAGTTAATGAATGGCATAGCCGCCCAGATTTGACTTGGTCAGGTGTTGGCGTCGATTACAATCAAAGAAGGCAGCTTTGACTTTAGTTTTATTGGTCCAGCTAAAAATGTTAAATAAATATCTGCCATTGGTGACCTTGAATAGTAACATGTCACATTGTCACATTGTCACATTTATGCATTTGATTGTCACATTTATGCATTTAGTTAGTTTTAAAATTGATTCAGCAGAAAGTTTACTTTTTTAGTCTTTTGAAATCGTAACTTTTGAGCACTATTTACTTTAAATCTGTGTGCAGGAAACTGTTAAAATAAAGCTGTTTGGTTGCATAATTGCAAATGCAATTTCCTACAATTGCTAACACTGCGTAATCGCAGGAAACTGTTTGGTTGCATGATTACAAATGCAATTTCCTACAATTGCTAACGCTGCGTAATCGCACAACCAAACGCATCCTAAAATATAAAAAAGTTTGATTTTAGTCTAATGGTGGTTCCTTTACTTGGACTCAGACATTTGTTCAATCCAAACCATGGAATATATTGATACTAAAAAATTCAGATTAAAATGATTTAGAAGATTAGCTTCACATGCCATAAAGTTCAATCAAATATTATGATTAACAAAATCTTGGAATGTGATAAACAATTGGATAGTGTTAGGGGTTTTCAGTGCTTTGATTTTCATTGAAAATGTATATTTAATATAACTAAACATTTTCCTTCACAAGTCATATTTTTTTAATGGATTGTGTTTATACACTTTTACATATGTTGGAGTGGTTTGAATGTAACAAGTCTCTAAATTACTTGACTAGATGAGTGATTTGAAATGGACTTTTTGCACATACCACCACAAATATTTCTATGCACGTCTATGTTGTGATTTTCTAAAATAGTAGAAAAAATAATATATACTTAAATGAATTATATTTAAATTTACAAAAAAAAAAAAAAAAACATTGTTCATCTAATATAACATATAAAGCAAGTACATATAGTTCTTTTTTATCACAATTTCATTCTTATATATCGCGAGTTTCATACACTCACATTGACGAGATATATATCTTATTAGTAATTTTTTTACATTTTTAAAAATAGATTTATGTAGTTTACCCGCGATCGGATGAACAACGTCGCGTCCGCACACCGCCGCACGCCGCACCTTATCATTCGATTATATATATATATCATTAGATGAGATGTATTATTTAAAAAAAAAAATTCAAAACACATGTGAATTAAAATTAAGATTCAAACAAAGTCTATCTTTTATAAATAAAACATATATACGGTTAAAAAAGATTGTAAATGAAACTGTATGTAATGACGTTTGGAAACCAATACAAAACCTCTTCCACCATCCACAGCAAAGCAATCCAAAAAGTCAAAAATCCCCCAACAACACGCATACCATCCACAATATCCTCATCAAATGCACAGTGGAAGTCCTCATCACCCTCTCATTCCAACCAATTCAAAAAAAGTGGGCCAAAACTCAACACCAAAAAAAATAAAAATAATATTAATTCAAAAAGAGAAACTTCTACCCCCACTTTTACCTCACTCAACAAAAAACTCCCAAAGGAATCTTTCTTTCTTTTTGTTCTTTGTTGCCTCATCATTGAGGTCTCCTCCTCCCCCCTCTCCACCTTTCCTCCTCTTCAAACCCATTCACCAAATCAAAAAAAAAAAAAAAAAACCACCTCAACAAGGAAAACCAAGAACCTCAAAGAGAATCTCTCTCTCTATATCACTCTTTGATTCTTGTTTTCCTTGTTGGGTTTTCATTACCTTCCAAGATGGTCCAAAGAAAATCAACAAAGAAGCAAAATTCACAATCCAACCCAATCGATGTGACGAAATCCGATAAGCGTCCGACGAGACCGTCCTCCTCTCTGTACCAAGACATCAAAAGCAAGGCTGGGGGTGGCGGCGGAGGAGGAGGAGTTGCGGAGGTGAAGAAGAAGACGATGAAGAAGTCTCGATCGATCAGAGTCCCTCCGAGGCTCGAGAACCTCAGCATCGACAAGCCCGTGAAGCGATCGCCGAATTACATGAGACCCACCACGAGTTCCGAGTCTCGCCAGGTGAGTAGTCCTTCTCAGACTCCCCCGAAAGCTTCGAAAGCTTCTTCGTTGAAGATTTTCACAAGGAAGTCTAGTTTGAGACCGATAAGGCCTTCGATGAAGAAGAGCTCGAGCTCGTCGAACAGGGCAACCTGTTCTTCCACTCTCAAAGACTCCAAATTTCCCGCCAATTTGGACTTGAACGTCGGAGGGACCGAATCGGAGGGGACTTCGGTGTTGAAGGTCTGTCCCTACACGTACTGCTCGTTGAACGGGCACCACCACCACGAGCCTCTGCCGCCGTTGAAACGCTTCGTGAGCGCGAGGCGGCGGTTGCTCAAGGCGCAGAAGAGCTTGCGATCGAGAGGCGGTGGCGCGTCTAAATCGAGAAACAGAGGTGTCGAGAAGGCGACCGACGATGATTTCTTTGTGGAAATCTACGCTGAACGGAAAGTGGAGACGGAGACAGAGATGAGCTTTGGTGGGGATGAATTCGATGGGAAGAGCGATTCTTCGAACGGCAGGATGGGTTATCTTGAGTTCTTCGAAAAGGAGGGATCGAATCGCTTTGGTGGTGAATTGGGTGTCGATGAATCAGTGTTTGAATGGGTTGAAATGGATTGGGAGGGGCAGACAGACCAATATGTGAATGGTGGGATTGATTCAGGAGTAGATGGTGTTGAAAGCCACACCATCAACATTGTTGGTGGGACTTCTGAAAGCACTGATGAAGACCACAAACCCAATGATGTTCTTGAGAATCCAAGCATGGAGCCACTTGAAATGGGACAAAATGTGCCTTTTGTTGAATGGATAGGAGGAGATTCATTTGAGGGAGTGACTGAAGAAATTCAAGTTTCAATTGAGAATCATGAATCCGACGGGGACTCTGTTCTTGAAGATGCCAAGGCACCTCAGTCTGTTGAGTCAGTTCCCATCACAGATTTGGGAGGTGAGATTGATGACATCAAACAAGTGGGAGTTTTTGGCGATTCGATCGAAATTCAGTTCTCTGGTTTTCATGAAGTCCCTTTGGGAACAGAACAAGGTAGTCCAGCGGAGAGCGCAGTTGAAGTCATCCCAGTTGAAGTTCAATCTTATAGTGGCAATTCTAATGAGGATCACAGCAAATCAGAAGACGCCATCGACAACCCAAGTTCAGAATCATATGGAAGTGTCAAGTACCTCAAAGCAGACGGTGAATCGATGGAGGACCACAATGAATCGGAAGGCATGATTGATAATCGGAGTTCAGAATGTTATGGAAGTGTCAGATACTACAAAGCAGAAGTCGATTCGATGGAGGAATATGATGAATCAGACGGCATGATCAACAACCCAAGTTCAGAATCTTATGGAAGTGTCAAGTACTACAAAGCAAAGGGTGATGCAATGGAGGATCACAGTGAATTAGAAGGCGCCATTGACAACCCAAATTCAAACTCTTGTGGAACGGTCAAGTACTACAAAGGGGAGGGTGATTTGATGGAGGATCACAATGAATCAGAAGGTGTTGTCGACAACACAAGTTCAGACATTCTTGGAAGCGTCAAATACTACAAAGCGGAGGGTGATTCAATGGAAGATCACAATGAATCAGGAGCCACCATCATCAACCCAAATTCAGAATCTTATGGAAGAGTCAAATACTACAAAGCAGAGGGCGATTCAATGGAAGATCACAATGAATCAGAAGATGCCATCGATGGTTCGAATTCAAATTCTTATGGAAGCATCAAGTACTACAAAGCAGGAGTCCAAGGCGACGACAGCGAATCGAAGAAAACCAAGCTCTGTCCAAGAACAGAATCCGAGCGAACCAAAGGCGAGCACGGGAAGTCTCAAACCAAGCAAAAGAGAGGGAATTCAATCCACGAGCGCCGAATTTCCTCCCCGTGGAGCCGGATCAAGAAGGAGAGAAGGTTGATTTGAAGCACGGGATGGTGGACGAGAGGAAGAACTCGGAGGAGTGGATGGTCGATTATGCTCTCCGCCAGGCGGTCGATAAGCTGGCACCCAAACGCCGCAAGAAGGTCGCTCTTCTCGTGGAGGCCTTCGAGACAGTCTTGCCTACGCCCAAGTGGGAAGCTCCGCGTGGATACGTCAATGGAGGATTCACTCATGCGAGGACAATCCAGGCTTGCAGTTGATCTATCATCATTTGAGGTAATTCATGTTAATGTTTTGGAAAATGTTACATTCAATCCTTTTGGCACACGTCTTGATTTTTTTTATTAAAGTACATACTCAAATGGAATTAATGCATATACTTTTATGTTCTTCTTTATATAGTATATATTGCATTGGGCAATTTCATATATGTTGCATTAGTGGCATGACAACAGCAAATAGTAACAATTAAGTGTATCAACGCCTTAATGTTTTTAGCTATCTTGAATGGGATCATGATTCATGATGAAGTACATACTGTTGTTTTTATTGTAGGTGAAGTCCATGGAAGGGCTTTGAAGTTGAATATAATGGCTGCTGTTATGTGTTTATTACAAGATGCAGAAGCTCTATTTATCTGGTATTCTCAATGTTTTATAAAAGTAGACTCATTATGGTGTGTGCTTTAAAAAGGTTTATGTAATATCTGGTCTGAGAACAATGTTATCTATTATTGATATATATGTGTGTGTGTTTGTATTTGTATTGTATGTTGGCTTGGTTGTTTGTTGTTGTTGCTGCTACTCCTGCTTCATGTCACTTAGGGCCCGTTTGGATAGAGATATAAGCTATTCTGGGGTTTATACATATTCCAGGAATTGTTGACTTTATCAATGAAATAAGAGATTTTGCGTTTGGTTGTGTTTTCAGTTATTCTCATTGGGAAACATAATAATAAAGGTTGGAGTGTTTGGTTGATGAATAATAAGATGCGAATAAGGTGTAAAAAGTTGATTTGACATGTGGGCCCATTGATGTATAAGAGATGATGACAGGTGATTTGATGTGATGATATGTGATTTGATAGATGGATTTCCTTATTCCAGTGGAGAAATAACACAATTTCATGGGTAGACTTGAAATACAAATATCATCTTATTCTCTCCTTATTCCGCATAGCTATACCTCCTTATTTCGTTTACCTAAACACTTGTTTTGCCTATTCCTCCCCTATTCCACCCCTATTACGCTAGCCAAACGGCCCCTTAATATTTAATTAGCAAATGAGATGAGGATTTTCTCAGGTAAAACAGTCTTTGGAACTGCCACAACAGCACTTCAAATGCCAAGTAAAACTGAGTTTTTCACATAACACTGTCTTACATTTTGATCTTCTGACACTGGGCTATAAATTTATAAAAATATAGCAGTATACTGTACTTGATCACCAAATTTCAGACAAGCCTAGATACTGAACTTTCACTGCATTTGGAAAACCATTGATTGAGAGGTTATAAAGGGGCCAAAAGCCATCTGGAAACTACAGCTACATCTACTGACTGCTTGTGATTTTGTTGCCTTCCCCTACTACAATAATTTGGTTGCATTTTATGTTTTCACTGCAAGCTGTTCTTATACATGTTTGCTTGGATTCTTCCCGATCTCTCATTTTCTTGCTGTTGTCCTTGTTTTTCAATCTCCTGGACCTGACAAGTACTTGTTCATATAAGCCAAATTGTGTTGCATAATGTCGTTGTGCTAAAGTCAAAAGTTTATTAGAGCTTTATATCATGCATATATGGGTAAGCCAGTCAGATGATGGAGCCTAATTAGTTGCAGTGCATCTATCATTGATCTGTACCACAATAAACATATTCCAGATTGAATTTTAGGGGGCATGCAAAATATTGAAAAATGACAGGTATTTGAGATGTGAACAGGGCACAGCAGCAGTTTTGGACCCTAATGGGATGTACAACTCCCCTAAAAAAAAGGGTCATGATGTCTAATGAATACATTCAACATTGATATTGCACTTTTTATGAGTGGTAATTGAAATTATTTGACAGAACAGTGAAAGATTTGAATAAAGCTGAGGTTGAGTAAATTTTTATGGGCTTGAACAAATGCAAACATATTTATCAATCACTGAGCTATGCTTATAGGACAATGTTACACTTTTAGTCATAATTGCAATCATTTTTGCAAACCCAACACGTTTAAATGTTTTTTGAAAAACAGAAGCTCATCTAATGAAGTACAATTTTCACAAAAAAAAATTGAAATATATACTTTAATGAATTGAATTCATTTTCAATATTTTTCTTAACATAGTATATGCTATCATAGTAAATTATGTATTCTATTAGGGCCCGTTTGGGGTGTGACATAAGGTTATTCGCCCTTGATAGCTATACTGGGATAGATAACAATCCATGTTGAATAGGTAAATTTTTGTTTGGTTGTCTTTTCTGTTATTCTCATTGGGAAACGTAAAATTGATCTTTTTGTTGTTTGGTTCACCTTGAATAAAGTAAGGATAAGTGGTAGATAAGAGATGGATAAAAGTTTATGATTTTTAAATGACAATTATATCCCTGCATAAATTATTTGTGTTTGGGAATAAGTATAAGAGATATGAGTGTGATATGATAGATGTGACAGTTTTTGAAATGTGTGCAGAGAGTGTTAGGTGAGATAAATATTTTAAAATGACAGAGAATGATATTTTTATCCATTGGCATAGATAAGCCCTGATAAGTAATTCCACCATTTTCTTAGAATAGTTATCAGGCTTTATCCTAGCTTATCCAGACATAGCTATCAAGGTTTATTCTTGTCAAACAAACAGCCTTTTGAGACTTATTCTACTGTATTCTCCCCAATTCTTGGTTTATTCTTCTCCCCAAACGGGGGGTTATAGATTTTATGTACTGCATAGTTGTTGTAACACCTGTAGAAGTGTGTAAAAGTATATCATGGACCATGGATTTAATCATTGAACCATCATCCAATTTTAGTTACTGTATATACGGTATGATTTTTGGTACATTATTAAATATTATTTTGTATATAGTCCTGAATGCAGTCATGTTTAATAAGAATCCTTACTTAAAACATGTGAGTTTTTATATTTTACAGAGTATATATAATTTATTGAAGTGTATACTTAATTTTGTTTCAATGAAAGTACACACCCAACCACATGAAATCCATAGTTCTTATAATTATTAATTTATGTTAAACATTTTTTTGACAAATTTAAACACGTGCAAACGGGTTGAACAACTATCAATAATGGGATTGGGATCCAACAGAAACATAATAAATTAGTAAATACAATTTATTTTAATATATAATTCATTTTTCATAAAATAATTATATACTTCACTAAATAATGTATTGATGTATACTTAAAATAAATCAACACGCATGCTAACTGCATGAGTGGCTGTATATGTAGCCGTGTATTATTTTTCTAATTTTGTTTTTTCTAAATCAACTCATAAATGCAATTCTTCTTATATCATAGAATTATTTTTTATTAATAAAAAATTATAGAACCACATATATTCTGTGCGACACCCCATTCGCATACAAACCGCATCCCGTATATGAAGACACTTGCTCTTTCCTAAATCAGTTTTAGGATTGTGTAATCAAATACAGTCTAAGAATTCCACCAACCAAACATCATCAACATCCCCCCCCCCCCCCCCCAAGACAAAAAGACAATGTATTTGGATTAAACAAAAAAAAACAAGAAAATCATAAGCCCCGTTTCTTTTCCTCACTAACCCCTAAAAACAATCCAGCCTACTGGGGTCTACTGCCCCATTTTCCTACAGTAACTAATGCTGAGGTCAATAGTAAGCAGCCCATGACTGCAAAAAGAAGGAAATACCTGACCCGGGGTCTACACTCGAGGTTAGGGCTGCAACTTGGGTGGGGTTGAACCCGAACCCGACGAGTTGAACTCGATTTTTATATGGGTTGGGTTGACTAAATCGGGTTCGGGTTGGCTAATTCGGGTTGATTCACAAATCGGGTTGGGTTCGGGTTGGCCTCACTTTCAACCCGACCTAACCCGAACCCGTAAACTAATTGTTAAAAAAAATTATGGTTGTTCATTATGTAGCTTCTAATATGGGTAGTTTAAATTTTAGGTAAATCTAGCTAATCTTACGGGTTGGGTCGGGTTGATTTATTTAATATACACATCATGTTAGAAAATTCGGGTTGGGTCGAGTTGGTCCAATTCGGGTTGAAAATCGGGTTGGGGTCGGGTTAGTCCAATTCGGGTTAGGTCGGGTTGGGTCGAGTTGGTTTATTTAATTTCGGGTTGGGTTCGGGTTGGTCCAATTCGGGTTGAAAATCAGATTGGATCGGATTAGGGTTGAGTAGTTTAAAATTCGGGTTGGATTCGGGTTGGGGTCAACCCGAACCCAACCTGTCCGAGTTACAGCCCTACTCGAGGTATCCGCTGATGATGCAAATGAGACACAGCAACATACCTATCGTGCCACAAGTGCCCACGCCAGGATAATCTGATGACGACAGCCTAACAAAGCCCCCAAACATTGCAATCAAGTAGAGTGAGATTACAAAATTCATCTCACGAGCGCACAATTTTAAAAAAAATTTAATGAAATTAATGAAAGTACAAATTATAAATCATAACATTAAGGAAAGCATGTGTCATTCAAACCTAACCTGACCTTAAAACCCAATAGGCTCAACCCCAACCCAATCCGTGATTCGGGTTGAGTTGGGTTGGGTTCAAGTTAGACTTAAGTTAAATTCGGACGAGACTTAAAAAATGTGTAATTGTAAACAACTAAATAATTCCACTATCACTGCAAAAGGGATCCTCTCAGACTAGGAGCGGAATTCGTGTTAGCGATTGGGTGAAAACTTGGTCAAGGAAACAGAGCCCGCTGCTGGGTGGACAAGTGGTGCAAAACCAACAGTAGTGCGCCAAACCTAGAATGGAAGGTGAAGGACTTTTAGGGTTTGGCCTCAGGCGAGAGAGCATGGGTGGTACCAACGAGGAGGTTCCTGAGAAAGGAAGGGGAAGAGGAATACACACCCCTATGCCCTTCAGAATTACAAAGCAACCAGGCATCCCCGAATCAAATGACCTTCAGAGCAAAACCAAACCAGGCCAGGGGTCTGCACTGAGTTTGGGATACGATTGATGGCATAGGGACAGCAAGCCCCCTCGATGACACAACTGAAACACAAACATTTTGGGTGCAGACCAAAGATTCCCCTTTAAACTCCAAGCATTTTGTGTGGTTGGTCTGTCAGGAAAGACTGCTCACAAAAGTTTACCATGCCAAACGTAATCTAGGGGCATCAACAACGTGCGCATCATGGAAGTTGGAAAAATATCGTGCACTGGGTAAACCCGGGTGGATTTGAATGCCACCCCAGAGACGGCGAAACACATCCTCTCTAGGGTAGCATGTCTAAGCAGTTGTGGGTAAGCCTGGGTGGACCTCATTGGTCGTGTAATGGATGATGGATCTGAGAACTAACATCCTCAATCTAGAAGAGATGTGGGCGGCCGGAAGAGCGCTTCAAAAGACATGTGATAGAAACAACGTGGTGAAAATCTCACAATCAGTCATCCCTACGAGGCATGGGGTCTATGGAATACAAGAAGCCGCGTACTACTTTAGAGGAACAAGGTACAGATTGAAAACTCATGGGAACTCACAAAGAGGAATATAATCCTATGAGGCAAACCATTGTTCTAAAAAGCGCTAGGCGTTAGTCGGACAGTCTAGAAGGAATTAGGGATTGATCGGCTAGTCAGTGATTAATCTTTATTAATCGACCACTATTATAATAATATAAAATAATACATATATGTATATTTAATGTGTATAATAGCTCAATATTGAAAAAATAATATGAAAACAATAAAATGTTGAGGGATCACTTAAGCTGTGAATGAGAATACAAAATCAATTGAGGGATCACTTAAGCTGTGAATGAGAATATAAAATCAATTGATTATATCAACAACCAATTAATCATAATCAATTGAGGGCACGTCTACTTCCACCAACCAATTATAATCTCACCAATAAAAATACTAATAATTTGAACAACACTAATTCCACCAACCATTCAACAGTTTTTCTATCAACAATCTTTTAGAACAATCGACAGTAGGTCTGTCAGCCACCATTTAAAATATTCGACAAACGCTTTATCAACCTTTCTTTAAAACCTTCGACCGTTGGTCTGTCGACCTGAGACATATTCGATCACATTCAACATTCAATGTACATTAAAATATAAACGCCTTTTATATCACATTCACATTTACATTTCATTCAACATTTACAATATATTCACTGAACTCTTAACACATTAAAAAAAAATGAACATAATTGAATGGATTTCAACAATATGAACTTGAGTGGATTAAGATTGGGATTATTCCAAATATATCATGAGTTGAAAAGAAAAAAAACAACCAAACAGTTCATTTAAATTAAATACTACAAATTAAAACTACTATTAAAAAAAAAACCCTGAAATCAAATCATAATGGTGAGAACCTTCACAAGACCGCGGCGTCCGGGAGGGTGAGGCGGCGACGGCGACGTTGTGTTGAGGAGCAGGTTGAAGGCGGCGGCGGGCCGTCGAGGGGGAGGGAGCGAAATGAGGGGGTTCTGTCGGGGAAGGGTTTTCGTTTTTTGATGGTGAGGAAGAGAATGTAGTGGTGGTTTTTTTTCTGATTTTGAGCCACAGATTTTTAAATTGGGGATTGGTGAAATGAGAAGGGGTTTTGATTTTGGACTAACCACCAACCAATTAACTAATCTTATCAATTAAAAAATAAAAAAATCATAATTTGAACAACATTAATTTCATATCAATATTCTTTTAGGGCAGTCACCATTTAAAATATTTGATTAATATTTTATTAATCTTTTTTAAAAGTTTTTTTTAAAAAAAAATCCATATAACCCTTTATCATATATTCATTCAACTCTTAACACATTAAAAAAAATAAACATAATTACAATAATATGTATAATTTTAATTAAATTAAATACATATGAGGAAGGGTTTCGGGGTTTAAGGGTTTTCTGAGAAATGGTGAGGAAGAGAATGTAGTGATTTTTTTTTAAATTGGGGATTGGCTAACTTTTCAAAAAAAAACCCATTGAAATTCATATAAATAACTTTTTTTTAAAATTCATATAACTATAAAAACACTTATATAAATCTTTTTTTTAAAATTCATATAACTATAAAAACACTTATGTAAATCCAAATAGTTTCCTATGTTAAATTTTCGTTGACAAACAAGATATATTATGTGAATATTTTTAGTTAACCCTAACTAAAAGCCCAATATACCAAAAAAAAAAGACTTACAATGTGTTAAACATTTGAAAAATTAATCATCTATAAATGACAATTTTAATCCTCCGGAGTCCAGATAAAGTTTTATAATATATCTGTATGAATAAAACAACCGTCATGTACATGGATTTTCTATACTTTCAACACGTTATAAGGGATTTTTTATCAGGATTAACCAAACAAAATATTCATCATCTGTTAACGAATATTTAACTCAGGGGCAATTTGGATTTCCATAGATTATTTCAGGAGGTTATATTAATTTCAAGAAAAGTCAGAGGGTTTTATGGATTTTAAATAGTTTAAGAGGGGGGGTATTTGGATATTTTCCCTTTTTATCATGGGTAATATCTTCCATTATAGGTAGATACATATTCAAAATATAGTAGATATTACACAAGCAAATACCTTCTATCATAAGTGGATACATAATTTCAAAAAATATTCTTATTGCTATGATTCTGTGCTCCAGAATGATTCCAAAATTACAACAGATCGAACATATATAAACTAACAAAACACACTGATACATCAATCAAACTATATAATATACACGCGTTCACGCTTACCAAAAACATGTGTGTTATTTGTCTACACATAAACTACAAGTGGAGGAATTAATGCAGAAGGAATGGTTGCAAGTACCTAAGCCCATCTTCCACACTCACATACCTCCAACTCCTCACACTCATCAACCCAACCCTAACCCTAACCCCACCACCCTCCCCTCCACACAACCCCACCTCCCCCACCAACCCACTCCCACCAACACAACAACAGCAACCCATCCCCGGAACCTCCTCCGAAAACCACACCTCCTCCCCTCCAACACTTCTTTTCCCATCACCCCCTCCTCTCCATCACCACAAACACCCCCCTCCAATCCTTCATCACAACCGTCCAACTCACACTCACCCCTTCCAACCCCTCCATCACCACCCCTTCACACCCTCCCACATCTACATCATATCTAAAGACCCCTCCAACTGCCTCCACCAAGTCCTCCCAAGGCTTGGCCACTGTCAACACTGGTGTGTTGTCTCTGAAGACATCGACGGCTATGATGAGATCGGAGACTGAGATGGACGGCCTCGGTGGGTTGGGTTTTCGATGCATTGATGAGAAGAGGTGGTGGTAGGGCTTGTTGTTGGGTGGGTCGAGTGTAGAGAGGGAGGGGTGGTGGGAAAAGAAGATGGGTCTCCATAGATGGTCTGATGACATGATGAGTTGCCATTGTTTTGATACGCAGGAGGCCTTGGCTAGGGTTTTGGGGTCCAGGCTTTGGGAGACCAGGGTCATGGCCTCCCATGGTGGAGATTCAATGGGCAACATTTTTCTTTGTTTGAATTCTGTGTTTTTTTAGTTAGAATTACTTGGTGTTTTAAAAAATGTGTGGACGTGTCACGTGAAGAGGTTTTGCATGGATTTGTAGTGACACGTACGTAAGAGATGTGGTGATTGGTGTGTTTTGCGGTGAGGTTTAAATATGATAATCTATCTTACCCGATATTCTGATGAAGGGAACGAGTGTGTGTGTGTGTGGCGGCGATTGGAGAGTGCAAGGTGAATGTAATATAAGGAGAGTTAGTGAAGCGTTTGTTTTCCGCGAGTGGTTGGAGTAAAACCGACGGTCATGTAAAACGGGTGACTCTGAATTACAAGTAAGCCTTCACCCGATAACAACGACAAACCGCAACCGTTTGTTTTTTACAAGAGAGACTCTAGATTACAAGTAAACCTTTATATTTTCATAATTTAATTTATAGATCCCTTATATATTAATCTCATATTCAAACGATAAATAAACCATTCACATATCAAACCCTATATCTAAATAACATATTTTTAAAAAAAAATGTAAATTTAAGAGGAATATGAGAATCAATTATTCATGCACAAATTCATTCAAATACTCAAAACCCTACAAAAAAAAATAAGAATTCAAATCTCACACAAACCAATATTAATACAAACTGTCAATCTTTATTTGCGGAAGAATTAAAGCCATGCCCAACTTACACAAAAGATTAAAAAGTGACATATTCTCCGTCCTTATGCCGGAAAAGTTTCTCCATATTTATATCTGTGGCTGCAGTTATTGGGGATGTTCTTAATTTTTTAGTTCTTTTCACGCCTGCAATGCAAAAACTATTCTTCCATGCTCATTCACAGAATTTTTTTCAGTGTCAAGTTTACACATGTATATCTTTGCTCATTCACAGAATTTTTTTTGGGGGGGGGGGGGGATTTGTTATAATTACTTCATGAAATTGACAATTTATCTCTAATGTTTTCATTAAGAACAAAAATACAGTGACAAATATAAACATAATTTTTGTTTTTATGTAGCTATGTCATCGGATACGTACAAACCGATGACATATATAAACATAATTTTTTTGTTTTTATGTAGCTATGTCATCGGATACGTACAAACCATTTACATAAACACAAAATATAAACCCATGAAAAATGAAAATTAGTCATCCAAACCAAATAATTCAGAGGTGCAAAAGGAACATAATGTATGTAATTCAGCCACGAAAGATGCTTCATTTATATGAAAGATGTATTGTTCTCATCCAGATAGAATTATAGAAACCACACAATGACTTACACAATAAGATTAAATAAGTGACATAACCCGTGAATTTATGCCGGAGGCTTGTAAAGTTTCTCCAACATCTTCTTGTACTCTGTCACCAAGAACAGGACAAAGCATTAGGTTCCAAACACAACAAATACATTCAAAAAATGAAAAGAAAATAAATGAAGCCCAGATTCAGTTGTTCTTGAGAATCGAATTCGCGTGCACCTTCTTGATTACTCCAAAGTGCAGCTGCTTGGGTGTTGAGAGGAGAATCATTGTTTGGTTCTGCAAAATGGAAACTCATCAGTGAATCCAAAGGATTTGAACTTCCTGTGATCATTATTTCTGATAGAGGGGCCATTACCACCCAAGAGACTCTGTATTGAAAGCAGTATTGTTCTCACATCATAGGCAGATGACCACTTGTCCTGAAACCACCAGGAAAAAAAGAGTCATTAGTACACATAAAACCATTAAAATAAATCTATCTTAGTGCGAACCCATCATCAAGTATAGAAAGCAAGAACAGCCATTCTCAAATCAAACATCCGTTCATTCTAAGTGGTTTGATTGGAGGAATTAGCTTGATTGGAGGAATTATCTTTCTTGGTTCAATCAAACAACCATTTTTACTAATTGATCTAAATCAAGCATCCATACATTCTAATTGGTTTAATCCGTGAAAATTATCTTCCTTGTTGATTCAAAATGAACATGTGAATCCATTATAATTTTGTTTAATCAGTGTAAACTACCTTTCTTGGTTCTTATTAAACAAGAATTTGTACTAAATTGATTTAAACTTAACATCCATAAATTCTAATTGGTTTAATCAGTGAAAATTATCTTCCTTATTGATTCAAATCGAACATCCATTCATCCTAATTGGTCTAACTAGTGAAACACATCTTCCTTGCTGGTTCAAATCAAACAGCCACTCGTACTAATTGACTGAAATTGAATATCCATTCAAACCAAAGATAACAATTAAAATCAATCGATTTTAGTGTGAGCTCATCACGGAGTATACAAAGCAAAAGATGATAAATAAATAAATAAAACCCCAAGGAATGATGGATTGAGCACAAGAAAGTATTTTCTATACCTGAAGAATGTCTAAGCAGATGTTGCCATAGACATCCACATTAGGATGAAAGCACATGGTCACAAACTTCACCTCTTGGAGGCTTGAATGGATAGTCGGCTGTGAAGGAGAGGGAGAGCTTGTACTCGATATCTTTGTATGCAGTATCTTTACTTCCAATGGTGGTCCCCTTCCAACAGAAAATGTTGTCGCCATCGGGGAATGCGGAGATTCCTGGATCACCACTCATCTGTGAATGACACAAAAAAATATTGCATAATATATCCCATAGAAGAACTCGGATTGGGGATGTTAATATGTATTTGTTACAATAGTTACTGACCATTAACGCCATTAGCTCTGATTGAAGCCTGTTTGTGTATATCAGAAACAACAAATAAAGGAAAATCAGAAGCGAAATCTTATTAAACAAAATGAATGGAAAGACGGCTAAAAAGATCTTTTTGAGTCTTGAAGTAAAAGACACTAGTACATGAGTTAATGTTAAATAAGCACCTAACAAATGATGAAACCTTATGAAGACATTCAATTGAGGCATAGTTGACATAATTTATAGAAACAACATGAATTGCAGATTTCCCAAACTAATATGAAAAACTTGAAGCTTCTATAAAAATTCATATCACCCATCAAAATCACAACACACCCAAAAAAAAGAAGCCCAATCTATAATACAGAAAAGGATCCATGAGTACATCCCAAAAACAAGCCAAAAACAAAACCCAAATTCTGTCCTCATAAACAAGTTCCTTGCAACTCCCTAATGAATCTAAATCTCAAAAAACACAGTCTGCAAAAAAAAAATGAAGGGAAATAATAAGCAGAAGAACATAGATCCATAAAAATTAAATTTTGATCACAATTAGCCAACCAAAACTCACAACACAAGAACAATTGAAGAAGACCAAATTCAGCAAAAACACATGAAATCGATACCCCAAACACGCAAAATTTACAAAAACCAGGAGATTTCCAAACTCAAAAAAGATTTAAACCATCCAGGAAGATTGCACAAAAAGGCCTAATTCACCTTAAAATCCATTAATACATCATAACCATTCCAAACCCATAAAAATCAAATATGCAAATAGAATCTCAAAAAACACTCTCTCTCCAAACACAAATAAATCACACAAAAAGACAGAGAAAACCATACAACCCACATGGAAATCGATCACCAATGAACATATCTCCCAAAAAAAGGACATCAAAACATTAAATCAAGAAAACCCAATTCATAAAACAATCATATTATGCATAGAGAGACCTCTTCAGAACGGATTGAGCGTCAACTGGCTTGGGCGTGAAGAGGGTCTTCTTCCCTATCGAAGAAGGGGGAGTCGCCTGCATTGGTGGTGGTAGTGGTTGTGTGGGTATGTTGTCTTGGGTTTCTTGGTTCTCTCTTCGGGTCATCTTTTCTCCCCTTCGGTTTGCAGGAATCTGAGAGAGCAAGAAATCCCAAAACCGATAGAGAGAGAAACACTGTAAGGAAACGTCTGGGGTTGGCTTTACGGATTGATTTTTGAACGCTCTGATGTTTTTTTTTTTTCAACGGCTAGTTTGATTGAATTGTTGGGTTTCATATAGGCTTCTAACAAGTCTTACATTGGAGCGCTCTTGGGTCTTATTTTATGGTCGTACAGTTAATTATAATATATATTTTATTTTTAAAAAAAATACATTTAACATTATGTAAAACATTATGTATGCTGGTTTAAAAAACATATATATATATATATACAGTATATATATATATATAGATTTCACACACACGGGCCGTGCACGGGTCCATCGCATGACGGTCGGGTGCGACAGTCGACCGTTGGAGATGGACCCGCGATCGGAACTCGACCGCGGGCGCACGACCGCACATAAGTATTTCATTTTCCTTTATATATATTTTTTTAAATATATATATATATATATATATATATATATACACGGGGGCGATGGTGCGGCGAACGGCAGGTCGGCGGCGATGGGCGTTCGATCGCGGGTCCATCGCATCCAACGGTACGTGATCGCACCCGACCATCCGATGCGATACCCGTGATCGACGGTCCACGATCAACGCCGCACCTGCCGTTCGCCGCAAGTTCGGCCCCCATTACGGGGGCGATTTGACATGAAGACTGTACATTTTCCTTTATATATATACACACTGTTTGAAGAGCATTATTATAACATTTTTTATTTTTATTATCAATCTCATTACCTTATTAATCACATATAATCTTATACTTATATTAACGAGATATATTACATTATATAAATTAGTCTATATAATTCAATGAAGTATGTATTTAAGTTTTTATAAAAATATATATCTCATTATACGGGTAATTTATTTTAAAAAATCAAATTAAGTGTGATTTGGACTGGATTGAAAAAGGGGCTTAATGTAATAATTTCCAAGCTAGGCAAATGTATATGGGCTGCAAATGATGCTATGCAATCACTTTTGCAGACCACGCACGTACGTTTTATTTTTTTGAAGTACATGGTTAGCTAATGAATATTTATTTGTGTTGATTTAATATTAAAACATGTTATCCATTTCATCGTGTATGTATGCAATTTGCATTCAACCCGACACCCATTTTTTCTCCGGAGTATTCAATAATATTAAAACATGTATAACAATAGAATAAGTGATTTTATGTTTGGTTGTATTTTGAATTATTTTCATTGAAAAACGTAATAATAAAGTTTTTGTTGTTCAAATAAAATGCGAATAAAATGTAGATAAAGATTTATAAAAACTGAAAAAATAATTATAGTTGATTTGATATGTGATTTATAAGAGGTGATGACAGTTAATTTGACAGTAAGTTCACATATTCTTTAGATAGAATAACCTAAAATAATTTTAATTTCAAAAGTTGGTTGAAATCCATATACCACAGACATCCAGGTAAAATCAGCCTATTGGTTAACAGGCCAATGTCCCATACCAAGCATTGTCACACTATGCACCAATTGTATCTGATTACATAATTATATATATAGTTGGTTACATAATCCGAGTTACATTTAATTTTACGTCATGAAATCCGGCCAGGGGAACCCTAAGCCCCCGTTTGGATACAGAATATGATTTATTCTTGGATATTTATTTATTCGGGTATAAATGAGTATAAATAATGATAAAATGATTTTGTGTTTGGTTGTGTTTTAAACTATTCTCGTTGGGAATCGTAAGAATAAATGTTTTGTTGTTTGGGTAAAATGTGAATAAAGTATGAATAAGAATTTATAAAAGGTAAAAAAGTAATGATAGTTGATTTGACAGATGATTTATAAGAGGTGGTGACAATTGATTTGACAGTGGACCCACTTATTCTATGGGTGAAATAACCTAGGATAACTTTTATTCTAGAGGTTGATTAGAATCCATATACCACTTTATACCAGTTTATTCTAACACACTTTATCCGGGTTATCTGGGCTTTCCAAATGGGGCTCAAATTTTATCCGGGGTTATCCGATATCCAAACGGGGGATAAGATGATGAATTTTGTATAGATATATGATATGAATCACATCCTGTGCATACCATAAAATAAAATTGGTATACCCCAGTCTCTCACATCACGGTCCACCTTGTCCTTACATGCATCACCCACTAAAGTTAGAAATATTGTTTGACCACAATTCATTGATAAATCAACATAAGCTATTCTTCTAACTTTTGTCATCAGGCCACAAAACGTCAATCATAAGGTGCATCACAAATCACAACACGAGGGATAAAAATAATAAAAAAAAGATTGGATTAAAATCAAAAGAAAGTTCTACATATTTTTGGGTTATGTTTTCGTTCTTTTTTTTCTGTTTTTTTCACTACTTGAAAGACTACATTCTTCTCTTCCTGCACAGATCATGAACACAGCAGAACATACAGTTCATCTACAACAACATGAAAAAAAAACATTACATAAACAATTTACAAGTGAAAGATAAAAGGAGGTGCCCACTTCTTCCCCCCATCTGTGCTGTGCACCATCTACCGGGGCTGCTGAATGCGGCGGGCAAATTTGGGGCTCACACACTGCGCCGGCTTCTCCCAGTACTTCGCTGGTTCCACCTGATGCTTCACAGAAACCCCACCTCCCAGGTCCATCATCAGTGCTGCCTCATCCACCACCATCCCTATTTAAAGATGGAACACAATCAGTCAAATAAGGTTTCAATAGCCATTACAAAAACATTATGGCTATGTTCGTTGCAATTTTGGTTTTTAAAATTATAATTTATAACTTGTAGAATAGAGATTTGAGCTTTTCTAAGCAGTACACAGAGAGATGTGAAAAGGCAACAAATAAGCAGCAATGGATGTTTGCCAGAAAAAGGTGTGAAACAGCTGTTTGCTTTGTAATTGCCAAACATAACCTTTTAGATTGAGGAAGTAAAAATTTGATCTTGTGTTTATATACGAGGGGCACAATTGTTATTCATGGATAAATTGATGGTATTTGTGTCCAATATGAAAATTATATAAAGTTATGCGTAAGCTATAATCCAAAAAAGCACCTTTGACCCAGTTTTCATATATTGAATTTTTAAATTGTTTCTAGCTTATATAATCTCGAAAAAACAAATTTGGTATAACAACTTATTTTAAGCTAAAAGATAAGTAAGAAGTTTAAACAAACAGACATTATGTATGCAACTCGTATATGACATACCAGACTTCAGCTTCTCTTTCCCCATGGGTGATTCAGTTGGGACCTGCTGCTGATCATCGGAATACATGATGAAATCGTCGAAGGTATCTGGAAGAAGATCAGCGAGGTCATCCTCTTCAAATGCCCCCTCAGAGGCAGCAACATCATCACCGCCATCGAAAGTGTCCTGGTCCTGATTCTGGAGGAGCCAGTGCTCACGGAACCACGTGGAGGTCTTGATGAGTGCCCACCACTCTGGGGAGAAGTCCTCCACCTGTTGATAGACTGCGGGGATGAAGAGAGGGGCATCCGGGTTCAGGGTTGAAGACCTACCTGCCATCGCTACTGCCACAGAGCTCATTGGCGATTGAAGTCTGTTAAGGTAAAAGGAGAAAACAAATTCAGGTGAAATATTCCTCTTTGGTGCAAAAAAAAGAAAAAGATAAGATGTTAACAATTTCAATGATCAAATCTTGATGTGGGCTTAGATGAATATAGAATTTTCAGGTTTCATATTTAATATATGGAGGTGGTAAGAGGAGAATAAGGAAAATGTGTCTTCCAAACTTTCAAACAATAACATCAATGCGGAAACAGGAATCGATGCTTAACTTAGCATATCACGCAAGTTTCATAACACGATTTTTAAATGAAGGAGCCATAAAAATTTCATGAACAACTCCTCCTCCAAGCAAAAGATTTAAATGCCTTCAAACTGTGAATTTAAAGGAGTACTTATCTAGCATTTCAATTGTCGTTTCTCTAGGCCTGAAACTATATCCATTAGCAGTATTTGTATCAACATAACATGTGCATTTGAAATAAAACAATCTATGACTCCAAGCAAATACACACAATACATACAAAGTTACGAATATAAATCTCAAGTTTTTATATTATGATGAAACCAAATTGTCCCCATGTAAAGATACAGACCTCAATTTAGAATATTTAGCCTCAATCTTCGAAAAACCCTCGATCTATTATTCTAAATTCTAATACCCAAAAGCCTCATAACATCGATTGATAAGATAATTTCTACAGAGCAGACCATCAAAAGATCACCCTAGGTGTCATACATGCACTTTATTTTCTCACATAACCACCAATACATGCAACTTTTAGGTGAACAACCATTCCAACAACCATGAATGGTTTCAAACCTAAAGAGGACTTTATTTTAAAAGCAAGACAATGAACCTATCATGTCAGCTCAAACTTTTCTAATATCATCTATATGACTATATCTCATCTCGGGTGAAAAAAAAAAATCCACAAAAACCCAACCACCATAAACAATAGCAACAAATTAAAGACTTTTTACATCAAAACTTAATCAACAGAGCTATACACACAAAATTTGTGCATGTTAAGACCCAAAACATCATGAAATTCTATTTACATGTAATTTGCAAATTCACATGGAATAATCAGACTTTTTTATGTCCTCATTCAGATCTATGACCGATACATCAAACCAACACGTTTTTTTCCCTCCTCGAAAACGCTTTCGTTCCTAAATTTTCCCAGATCGGAACCCCAAGTCCCTAACAAAGCCTTCAAATTCAATTATTTCTTTGACCGTTGAAGGCCAAAACAGAGCTCCTTGAATCAAATAAAAAATCCTTTTCAAAATCAAGTCTCTCACACACAAAATCAAATATTTTCACAATCAGAAGATCTAGAATCACAATATCTCACATAAATCCAAACTTCTGAAGATCAGAACCTTCAAAATCCCCAAAAAAAACGGAAAAAAAAACATATTCAAAATTCTTTTTTTATATAGTTCCGATCTTCGACAAACCTCGTAAAAATTCCAGATCCAACCGATCTACAGTACTAGCAAGTCGAAAAACAGATCGATCGAATTCAAAACCCTAAAAAAATTCGGAAATAAAGAGATAATCTTCTTCTACTTTTTTACCTTTTTTTTGCAAAATATCTTTTCAACGAACAATGGATTTTTTATGGATGAAAATC
This sequence comes from Acorus calamus, assembly GCA_030737845.1. NCBI lineage: Eukaryota > Viridiplantae > Streptophyta > Magnoliopsida > Acorales > Acoraceae > Acorus > Acorus calamus. The sequence goes on along the minus strand of CM060874.1, from coordinate 24,116,657 downwards.
GGACGGTCAAAACGAACGCGTCTGCTTCAAGTATTTATAGGCCGAGCCAGGAACTCCGAGCCTCTAGGTTCGGAGTTTCCGAGTCTGCTGGTTCAGTCGAAAAAGGTATAAATTGGGACTACCGGTTATAGCCGGTTTCCGCGACTCCTACGCGTTGATGTAGAAAACGATTTTTATTTCTTATTTTCGAAAATTTAAAATGTTTTATTAAATAATCATAAAGCTTTTAGAAAATTATAAATATAAATCGATTATATATATAATCGTATATGTTTTTTTTATAAATAGATTGATGTAATTCATTGAAATATGTGTTTATTTTTTTTATAAAAACATGTTATACATTAGATGAGTCATACTATTTTAAAAAAAATTAAAACATGTGTATATGAAATTGAGGCTTAAAAAATATTGTATATAATATTATTCAAAAATTTAATTCATTAAGGCTAACTTAAGTCTAATTTTTATTTTATTTGAATCACTCATGGAACAACATAAAAATGATTGTGTGTATATATACTCGTATTTGTAAAGAAAAGATATTCTCTTAATATGCTAAAGAAAAGATATTAGTTTACCACTTTGCTAGGTTAAACCTAGGTTCCGGGAGATCATGTCTAATTAAATATATTAAAGTTGGTATACAAAAAAAAACAGCAATTTGTAAAGGTATTTGTAACATTGCTTGATTGGTGGTCTTTCATGAATTAGAGGAAATGAAGAATAATGAAAACAATACTTATCTTTGGGAAGATAATTCGGTGGGACATAGTCTGTGTGGATAACACCACCAATTATTATGGCAACAAAAGCATGATATATGTAGGCCCCAGAAAACACATTTTAGGGAATTGATTTGACAAAAAGTGCACTGTTACATAGCTTTTTTTTATCATATATTTATTTTTTATAAAAACATTAAAATATTAAAAAATGGATTGAATGTAACATTTTTTAAAAAATCATAATTTTATTTTCAAAAAAATAAAACAATTATAGATTGAAAATTGGGGCTAGAAAAGAGTTTAATACATAATAGTTTTTTAATAAAAAATGTTAGATAATCTCAACACAATTCGAGACTCAAATGTGATTAACATCTTTTTTTATTTTTTTTAAATAATATATCTCAATTAACGATGCACGTATTTTTATAAAAAAATAAAATATGTGATCAATAAATTATATGGACAGATTTATAGAGTATATAAAAAAATTTCTCACAAAATATATATCATAGTACATGAGTGTATGTGACTAGAGACTACTTTTATTAATATAATGAGGAAGTTGGCCTATCCTTTAATTAAAATAAAATAAGTGTAAATGACAACGACGTGTACAAACTATTTTAATATAAATTGGAATTGTAAATAAAATTGAGTGTACCAGCACCATTATATAAAAACAAAGACCCAATGTAGGTCCCCAATTTGTTTGTTGTGTTCTCGTGACCTTGCTTTTTAATGTCCACGCCTCAATTATTTTTAGATTAGGGTCCCATCTCATAATTAGTTTTCACACACACTTAAAATGTTATTTACAAGTACATTCATTTCCCATCTCATAATTAGTTTTCACACACACTTAAAATGTTATTTACAAGTACATTCATTTATTCCTTATCTGTGTAGCATCACATATATCATGCATAGATAAAGTCCAGGTAAGTCAATAAATAAAGATGGTGTGTTATAATAAAATTTGATAATTATATTTGAATAAATTAACATAAATTTTAACAAAAATATCAGTAAGATGAAATATTATATTCAATTAATTAAAAATATTTTATATTATATATATATATATAATATAAATCTCATCGGACACTCCTATTTCATTGTTGATCTCTCATATATATACATTCTAAAATTTATCAATCTATTATACATCACACACTTTCATAACCACAAACAAACATAAAAGTACATTTCTCATTTAAAATCTATAATGTTTTACCCAACTCTTACGGGATCACTTATCTTCAATCTATTCAAGATAAACCACACAGTAAAAAGCTTGTTTAAGTGTTTTCAATAAGAATTGCGAATAATTTAATATTCTAAATAGATCGTTATGTGCCCCTTATAACTATTTCTAACAAATATTATGGTGATTACCCAAAAGATTGTTTTTATATTTTTAAATAATTAAGAATAACAAAAAAAAAAGGCAACAAAAAAAAATCAAATTTTTGAAAGACAGATTTTCATCCGAGCATAACAATTCATGACAAATAACACAATTGGGATCATACATATAACATTGATATGTGATTTTAAATGTTATAAATAGATTATTTAACTAAATTTCTGATATGGTTTTCCCCACCTATATTTAAACTTAATCCAACCTTAGGTGAAGCCATGATGCCCGCCCTAGGATATACACGAGTAGAAGTGGAATAATACCGGACAAGATAGAATAAGACAAAAAAAAGCTGTTTAGATAACGGGGGAGAAAAAGATGGTGTGGTATGCCATAACAGAGGTGAATAAGGTGGTGTAGACATTATAGGACCTCATCTACTCGATTTGAATAATTGATATAAAATAATTCACATTTTAAATCATATTTTTAATTTTATATAAATTAACAAGTTTCACATCTCAAATTATTTTTTTTATCCCTCATTAATATTTGAGTTACATTTTATCTATAATTTATGTATTATTAATTAAACAACAAAAATTTTATTATTATATTTTTCAACAATAATAACTTAAAATATAATTAAACAAAAAAATATATTATTCTATTGATATAATTGTTATCAATCGATTCAGTCTTGGTATGATCATTAGTATAAAATAAGTGAATAACATGATTCCTTTACCCAAACGGGGCTCTAAAGTATGTATAAATATTTTAGTAAAATACACGCATCCATAACAACGTGTTTTATTATGTTAATATGTTATTATTATAAGAGTGAACTGTGAACATGTATTATAAGGGGAATCATCAATCATGTTATAAGAGTGAACATGTATAAAATTCTATTCAACTGTACCTGGTCAACAGAAACATTTCTCATGTACCCCACCTCTCACCATTTTTGACTGGTCGCCTATCACTCACTGTGACAGGGCTGTAAGGGTAAAATGGTCTTTTCAAACCCTGGCAAAAGCCGCCTACCTCGATACGCGCCCGCCGAGGCTGAGGTTCGGATTCAGGTTCGGACTCAATCGGCCTAAAACACGTGTAGCTCGGGTATTGACGGTGGGCCCCAACGAAACTTCCTCTTTCGCCCGTTGAAGGCCCACTTGAAGTTCATGCACCCGGAATCCCGGAACCATTTGGTTCAGTTCTCTGCCGGAACAAGTATTTCTTAACCAGCTCTCGTTGAGGGCTTGAGGGTTTGGATGTTTTTAAGACACGGGCCTGTCAATCGGACGGATCCGATCCATATCCGTATAAAATAAAATATTCTTAACTGATATCTGACGGATTTTTCAATACACATATCCATATTTGATCTGAAAATCCGGATACGGATTCGAATAATATCTGAAATATCCGAACCTGATTAAAATATAAAGAATTCAGAAAATCTTAAGCTCTAACATGATTAAATAGGTATTCATCAAAGACATAAAAGCACAAATCCTAATATAGTTAAACAAGTATCCAACATAGTTAAATATGTTTGTATTTTGTTCTAGATCATGAGCCATTGAATTTTCATCTAAATGTTGAAATTAATTCTAACATATATAAATAAAATAGCAGTTCGAATACGGATATTGTTTAGATCGGATATGGGTTATATCTGATCCGATCTAAAAAAAATTTGATACGAATAATTTGATTCGGATACGGATACGAATTTTCGGATATCGAATATTTTTTACATTTTTTTATACAGATTCGGATCGGATACGAATATTTTTTTGAATAATTGACATGCTTACCTTGTGCCAACACTGATGGTTCCAATCAAAGTCTCTCAACTTCTAATGTGGCCGCTACCACATATTATAACAATCTAAACAAGGGAATAATATTATACTAGATAGTCCCTTTCATAAACCAAACACATTTAAATTTTAATTTGTACATGTGCATATTTTATTTTACATTTTAATAATATAATATATATATCAGGTTGTCCATATAATGAAAATAGAGAAAAATCCATATAACCCCATGTAAACTGCCCAAAATCGATATAATACCATGATTTTTCCTCAGGTCTATATAATCTTCTGAAAACATTTATATAAATAAATAAAGAAAACCCCTTAGTTAAATTTTCGTTGATAAGTGAGAAATATATGTTTGATTAACCATGATTAAAAACATAATAAACTAAAAACTCCACATAATGGGTTAAAAATACAAAAAATCTTCTGTAAATAATGATATTATTCAGTTGAATATGTTTTTTTATAATCTATTCAAATGAATAAAATTGTCATTTGTATAGAGTATTCCACATTTTTAACACATTGTAGGGGGTTTTTGATATATTGTGTTTTCAACCATGATTAGAATATTCGCATAATATTTCTTATCGGTCAATAAAAGTTTAACTTAGGATGTTATTTTGATTTACATAGATGTTTTCAAGGGATTATATAGACCTTAATAAAAGTCATAGGGTTTTATGTATTTCAGACATTTTACAAGGGGTTTATTTAAATTTTTACAAGAAAATATTATATCACAATTCATATATTTAGAACACAATGTTCAAACCAAAAAATCCATCTTCCTGTAAATTATGTTCGAATCAACTCTTGTGGCTGCCGTCCTTGTCTTCATCGGGCACGTCGCGAAGATGGTATCACATCCATCGATCGATTGGAGGCGCTCGTCGTGGACATTGCCATCGTCGAAGAAGTCATCAGAGGTGTACGGATTATTGTCGACGCGGATGAAGATCCGATCGGATGCCGATCCATCGGTTGAGGTCTGATCGGAAGAGTCCCTTGCAAGTAATTGAGGTTAGTCGGAAGAAGAAGAAGAAGCTAAGGAGCTGATGTGGTGGTGGTTAGGGAGGATGGGAACCGGGGGAGGAGATGAAGTTGTGGGAGGAGAGGGGGTGGGTTGCTATGTTTGAAAAAAAAAATTTAAGGGGTGGGTTGGATAACTGTTGGGGTTGAAATAACCTCCCCCCTTCCCCGTCATGTAATCACCTCCCCGTCATGTAATCACCTCATCTTTGGTGAAAAGAGACCGATTATTGGTGTGTATTTTTTTTTAAATTCTAAACATGCTAAGTGAAATTTTTTCAAAGGTTGGGTGAAAAAATTAAGGTGATAGAGCTAGGGCTGGTAAATGAGCCGAGCGGCTCGGGTTCAGCTCAGTTCAGTTAAAGCTTGTTCAAACTCGTTTGATTAGACAAACGAGCTGAGTTTGAACAATTTTTAAAGATCGGTTAATAAACGAGTCGAACCTGAGCTGAGCCTGAGCCTAAATGAGCTCGTTTACTTAACAGAAAAAAGAGAACGAGCTGAGCCCGAGCTGAACCCGAGCCTAGATGAGCTCGTTTACTTAACAAAAAAAAAAAAACGAGCCGAGCCCGAGCCCGAGCCCGAGCCCGAGCTTATGTCACTTTCACATATATAAGTTGTTGTGATTTGTGAAATATGACTCATCAAATGCTAAACAAGGTTTTTTTTAGCTAAACGAGCCCAAGTCGAGCCTTAATTCGAGTTTCGGTTTGGCTTGTTTAATAAACGAGCTGAGCCGAGCTTCAACTGAGTTTTTCACGAGCTCAACGAGCCGAGCTTGAACATGAAATAAAGTTCGGTACCGAGCGGAGTCTGATGTTAAACGAGCCAAACCTGAGCAAGTCAAAGCTTGGCTCGTTTACCACCCTAAATAGAGCAAGGATGTCAAATTCAATTCCTTGGGATCATTCCTTATATGGTATATTAGAATATATTGCTTGCCAGGGGGAATGAACTTATCCTTCTAAAAAGGTGTATTCCGAAAATGAAAATATATAATTATATGTTAAATATGTTCACATAAAACTTGTGATATTTAATGACATATAAGAGTATCTCCAATGGACATGTTAACTCATTAGTTAGTGTCAGATTTTTAGAAAACATGTAAAATGGTGCTCCAGTGGAAGTGTTAATGACATGTTAAATGTGAGCTCCACCAGTCATATGTTAAGAGAAGTGTTAAATTTGGCTAGTGCTTTAGCCATCAAAATGTGGGCCCTACCATTTAAAATATTCAAAAAAATATTATTTTGTGTGGGTAGAGAGGTTTGAGTGGGTGGAGAGGTGAGCCCACTATTATTTTGACTAGTTATTTAGCTAGTCCATTGAAGTAACAACAACCAACTAAATAAAGATGTAGTAAATGAGTGTCTAGTTAAGTGATAAAATGTTAACATGATACTCTAGCATCTTAGTTAACCAACATATTCATTGGATGCTCTAAATGTCGCCGTATTGAAAACTGACAAAAATCCGATAAATCCAGCCTAAATCTTATAAGAGAAATTCCAAAACCCGTAGCATCAATTAGTACATCAAAACACAAAAGCCATCAAACCCCACCACTCTTATTCATCCCAACACACCACACAATCCGGCTCCCTCACCACTTCCAACCCTCAAGCCTTGGGAACAGTGAAACCTGTAACAAAAATACAAACAATCAACACAACAAAATCAAATAAAACATGTATAACCCCAACCATACAAACAAACAAACATCAACATAAATCACTCACTCCCACACTTGGTCCCATGAGGGATGGGCCGGTGACAGTACTCGGCGACGTAGACAACCTTGCAGGGGCTGATGATCTCCTCCACCTCCTTCGTCATGTACCTGCAGACGCATGTCATGTCAGCCTTCCGGACCGCCGCGCAACACGCTTCGGACGGAGTCTTCCTCTGCCCCTCCTTCACGACGTACTGCCCGCACACGTTGACGAGGTCGGAGGCGACGTCGTCGGAGCACTCCTGGGCTGATGCGACGGCCAGGAGGGAGAGGAGGGACTTGTTGTTCACAATGGCCGCCATCTCTGTTAATTTGTTGTTGTTGTTTGAGTGAATTGCATGGGGTGGTGGGCATATATAGAGGGGTTCGGAACCTCTGTGGAATACCCACAGGGTTCCTATGTGAAACCCAATAAGAATGCGACATCTGGCAGACCACGCACGTGAGCTCACGTGACCAACTAACGAATGTTTCACGCCGTGTAGTCCGACCAGATAATCTCCACCGTTCATCCATCAATTCTCTTCTAAACCTCTCGTGATCCCTCTCCGAGCCCTAGCCGCCCCTCTCCCTCTCTCTCACCGAAGTCCCCACTCCATCGCCGCTCGCCGTCGCACACCGTTGCTGCTGAACCATCACCGCAGCGTCGTCACTCTGCCGCACCGTCGTCGCTGCACTATTGCTCCTCCACACCATCACCGCTGCATCGTCACCGCTAAGGGGATCGCTCTAACATTCTCAAAGCCAATTTCCACCAAAAGATGTCAACTTTGTGTTTCTTTTAAGAAGAAGAGATGATTAGTTGTGTTTTGTGCAATTATTTGTATTGAATGAAATAGGCTTTAGTCTATTTGTGTTCCTTTTAAGAAAAAGAGATAACAAATGAACTTTGTTTTGTGCAATGATTTGTATGGAATGAAATAGTTTTTTGTCTCTGGGTTGTATTAGTTTCAGTTTTTTTTAACTAAATTAAACCCCACTGAATGGCGTATTGATGTACATAATGCAGTATTTACAACATTTAAATTTATTCAAATTGTTGTATTGTACTCACTTTTCTAGTTATTTATGTTTTAAATTATTTTTTTTAAAAGGTGAATATTGTATTAATATGAAAAAAGACTGTGAGTTTATTGATAATGTGGTTACAATGGTATGCCTCAAATAGTTACATTTCATATATTTTATTTTCACGTAACAGTAATTTTCACAAATTTTCATTAATATCTACCGTTGTATCGGAGAAACAACAATCCATTTTTTTATCTTATTTTGATGAGTTAAACATCAAATATGAATGAAGAATGGAGCAGGCAAACAGATTATTGACTGTCATTGGTGGGTTATATGTCTGTTTAATGTTAAGAGTTTATCGCAAGCTTTACTGTACTGTTTAATGTTATCAGGTTGTTTATATGTCATCAGGTTGTTTATTGTACTGTTGAATGCCATGGGTGTTCAAGCTATTTGCTTTCCTCTTTTTTTTAATAACCCATTGGGTCAAGCTATTTGCTATTTGATCCCGTTAAATGCTATTTGATGGATCCAATGTAAATCATTGAGCTCACCCAGAAAACATTGAGAGCTCCTGCTTTTGCTGAAATCTCACATTGAGAGGAGGTATATGTGCCATATTCATGAGAGGCTACAAGAAGAGACTACAAGAAGTCATATAATCAATCAATCATAAAACCAAGTTCCACTCATGACCTATTCCCATTTATCCAAAATGTTGTCATAAACAATGAAGTCAACTTAAAGACCAAGGCTTTACAAAAGGCACTAGAATAATTTGTTGGCTATTCATGACATACAAAGTGAATACAAATCATAATAATAAGAAAAAACTGATGAGAGACAAAGCAATATCTCAATTAAGGAGCTGGTGCTTCAAATATTAGAACTCTGAGATTGGCTTATTTTGAACCTCCAGCTTACATCAGAAACAAAGCGCTTTAAAAGTCAGCTTATTATGAACCTCCAGCTTTTACATCAATAACAATGCCTCACATAACAGTAATGCTTAAAAAATTTAATTTCACATGAAAAAATAAAAAATACACAAAAGAGTTAACATTAATGCCAAATTTTCACACAAATGAAACCAAACCCAAATTTAAACAAATGCACCACCTAAAAAACCCAACCAAAAGCACAGTAATGAAAAATGAAAATCTATAACAAAAACACCCATATAACATAAACCACTGGAGCAGTCGATTCAGAATCCAAAAACAACTTTTTTTTAAAATTTAAAATCCACTAAAAGAAATGCAACAGATTATCTTCGGGGAGTCTCAGCAGGCGGCCAGGGTATCGGTTAGTAAGAGGGAGACGGCGTGGAGGAGCGATTACGGTGCGGCAGAGTGACGACGTTGCAGCGATGGTTCAGTGGTGACGGTGTGTGACGGCAAGCGACGATGGTGTGGGGGCTTCGGTGAGGGAGAGGGAGAGGGGCGGCTAGGGCTCAGAGAGGGATCACGAGAGGTTTGGAAGAGAACTGATGGGATAAACGGTGGAGATTGATCTGGTCGGACTACACGGCGTGAAACATTCGTTAGTTGGTCACGTGAGCTCACGTGAGTGGTTTGCCAGATGTCTCGTTTTTATTGGATTTCACAGGGAACCTGTGGTTGTTCCACAGAGGTTCCGAACCCGCTTGAGGGGAGGAGGAGTGTTACGTGGCGGGTGGAAATCTCTGCTTGCATGCATGCATGCATGGCAGTGAAGATTCTTCGTTACGGTTACGGTTTGGGATGCTGTAATTGCGAGAAAAACGTGGGAGAGGTGGTTTGGGGTTTCAAATTTTGGGGTTGGGCGCCAAAAGTAGGTATTGTGTGCAGCAGAAGAGGATGGGATCAGATACAAATTACATACTTTAATATCAATATCTTAACACTAATTTGAATAATCAAGATACAAATATTTTTTGAATAATTGACATGTTTAAATAATAACACTAATTTTGGATAATCAAGGATACATTAGAGATATATAAAAATTAAAAATTGCATTTTAAGACTTTTTTATTCTTTTAGATTTCATACATTAAAATTTTAATAGTAATATAACATATCAAGATTGTGATTTTTCATACAAGATAATAAATATGAACAATATATAATACAAACATATATTTTATAATATATGTCGGATTCAAATATTTTTCAGATCGGATACACTGATATCCATATCCACACTCTGGATATTTGAATATCAGAAATTAATTATTTTTTTAATACATATTTATTTCAGGTCTCCATTCATAACCTCAAACTCATATATTTATCATATGATGAGACACGTATCATCTTTTAATCAATGACTGACATGTATTGATAAGATAAAATTATATTGAATTTACATCCCAGTTAGATGTGATTGTCTAATTATTTTATTTTTAAAATTTTCCCATGATCTTTTGGCAAACTTTACCTGAATATGTAACTAAGTTTTCTATCCTTGTAAAATAAAAATGACAAACTAACATGTTTGATTTTTAAAAAAAATATATAATTAACTAGTAAAGTATGCTCTCTTTTTTTAAAAATAAATTGATAAGCCATCATATTTTATATCAAAAAGAGCCTGGTACAAATGGTCCAAAAGGTGAGAAACACCCGGAAAAAAGAGGATAAAAAGCAAGAGGGGGAAATCCAAGTGAGGTCCGTCCCATGACTGAAACATGAGGAATGTTACAGAGCACGAGAAGAAAGAATCCAAGTATGCTCTTTTACAAAAATAAAAAATAATTTATATGCTAATACAAATTAAATACATATAATTTTTTAATTTTTGAGAATATAACATAAATTGAGATAGTGAAATATATATAACATTAACTGATTTGAATTTGACGATTGCCAAACAAATGGAGTGTATCAGCCGCCTTTTAAAATTATTATCGAATTCTTAACCATTGGTAATAAAATACTCTACATATTTTCTAAACAAAAAATTTACACTACATAAAAAAAAGAACAACTTACACAACACATACTTTGTAAAATCTACATATTTGAAATCTACATATTTGTTGATAGTGATATTACACTCAGTTTTTTTTTACTGTTTAAAATACAGTCATATATATCTCATTAAAAATCCACTAAAACATATATATCGTTAGACGATGTATATATGTACTTCGTTAAATATTTTTTTACGCTTACTAAGAATTGATTAATTCAACATAGGATAATGTTACATCCAATCTCATTTCCAACCTCAATTCCAGTCTACATATATTTTGAATTTTTTTAAAATAGTATACTTCATCTAATGAAGTACATGTTTTATAAAAAAAAATGAATCATATACTCCATTGAATTGTACGGATACATTGATAGAAAATGTAAAAAAATTCATTCGAAGCATATACCTTGTTGACATAAACACATGCTCTGTTAATTTTTTATTGACACATATAGAATTGAAATTGAGGCTGAAAATTGATCTGGGTGTAACAGGCTTCAACATATCACAAGTTAGCCTTGACAAAGTTGGACCACCCATTAAGCCCCCATTTGTTTCTGGTATAAGACCTCGGATAAGCCCGGATAAGAATTTTCAAGTGTTTGTTTACCTCGGATAACCCCTGATAAAGTATGCCATAATAAAACTCTAATAAAGTGGTATATGGATCTTAATCAACTCCTGTAATTAAAATTATTCTAGGTTATTCCACCCAAAGAATATATGGGTTCACTGTCAAATCAACTGTCGTCACCTCTTATAAATCACATGTCAAATCAACTATCATTACTTTTTTACCTTTTATAAATCCTTATTCATACTTTATTCACATTTTACCCAAACAACAAAACATTTATTCTTACATTTACCAATGAGAATAATTCAAAAAACAACCAAATACAAAATCATTTTATATTTATTTATACTTATTTATGCTTGGATAAATATATACTCTAGAATAAAACATATCCCCGTTCCAAACGGGAGCTAAGAGATCCAACTTTGGGCTTGGGACGACCCGGTTGTAGTATGGGCCGGACCATCCCGAACCCGAATAAGTCTCAACGTAACGTAAATACGATCCGATCGATCACATGGAAGAAGAAGAACTCACTTTCCATTGTTTGCTCTAATGGCGGTGGTGAGGAACGCCCTCTTGAAGCACCTGAGAGTCGCGGCTGCTCCTCCTCGTCCGGTCGGGTCCTCCGCCGTTGTCGGCGCCGGATCTCTCAACGTCGTCATCCGTCGATGGTTCTCGGAGGACCTGAAGGGGTCCTTCCTCGACAAGTCGGAGGTCACCGATCGCATCGTCACCGTCGTCAAGAACTTCCAGAAGGTCGATCCATCCAAGGTATAAATCTCCCACAGATTCGCGTTTGTCGTGTTAGGGTTTTTGTTCCCCCGTTAGGGTTTCTGCTTCGGATCCTCTCCTGCGAAAAAAATGCGATTTTTAGGGATTCCGGGGTGTAGTTGACATTTCGGGTGGGGATTGTGTGATTTTGAACAATTATTGGTAACGCTTCAGTGGGAATTATTTCTAAAATTATAGTTTGTTTTAATTGCGGTACTTCTTTTATTTGTATATGTGATATGGGGTTTCAATGTCAATTGGGTAGATGATTAAAGGAATGATGAATGTCATTGTTTTTAGTGTTTTCGATGTTATGAAACACGATAATTAGGTGCTTCAGCTAAGTATGGGCGAGTGGTGATTATTCTGATTACTGAGGTGGCTCATTGCGTTATGAGTGGTAGAAGGGATAAATGCTTATGGATGTGAATTTTGTGAATTTTCATTTTTCACTTTGAATCCTGTTGTTTGCAAGAAGAGATGGTTTCGAAAAGCATGTTGGATCAGAAAAATCAACGCAAAAACTTAAGAAATTGAAATCAACCTGCAAGACACTCGCCTAGACATCCGAGTACATGAGGGCCCTACACATAGATGCCAGGCCAGCCCCAGCTCATCCTAGGTTGTGATGGCTAGATCCCCACCCCAACACATACACACACTAGAGCCACTGATTTAGCTCACGCGATCACAGTCCCCCAATCTCAAAATACACACACGCTTTTGATGATAGTTTCCAATGAATGCTTTTGATGCTTCTCACTGTCTTTAGTTGTTTTGGTTTTGCTGTCTTTCTTGTTTAATATCAGTATTACCAACCAGCTTCCAGGAGAGTTTTAGTGAAACTCTGAGCCAGATATTCTTGTTACTTGACTTGAAAATAAGTTCCCTTTAGATTCAATGATGAACCACTTGGGTGCATGTCAAATTTTCTTGTTTTTGTTTTTTGGCACTTTTGGTTTGACATTTTTTCCTATTTTTCGTAATTGGAGATCCCTTGTCTGCTTTTGGTCGAGGTCATCATCTTCTATTATGAATTCTCCAATTCTTTTCCCAGAAAAATATGAGCAAATTGAATGCCTCTGAAATTTTGCCAGCCATTTGTCGACCTACTGCAGTTTGCTTTTTGTGTTTTCATGCCAGCAGTTTATGTCAACTAAAAGCTCAAAGAAATAGGTCCACTACAAAGAATTGAAATCCATTTCACCAATGTTAAAGATCCTCAAGTAAAATGAATGTAAACCTGTCAGGTGAGTCTGTAAATGATTGAATGTCTTTCAAATTTTGAAAGACTTGTAACCAACTTGATGAACTTTGGGCACGACTGTGTTCATGGGTGCAACACCTTGCCCTATTACCTTTTGTTGTGCAATAAAAACTACAAACACTTATCTTCTCTCTCTTATATATACATACATACATATATATATATATATAAAGGTAATTTTTATCCCAGTCTGCTTTAAATTCTAAGAATTTGATTTTACAGATACTGTGTTTTACTTGATGAGCCTGCCTGTTTGCATGAGCATCAGATTCATGTGTGCACTAGTTTCCATTTGGTATTGATATATTACCTCTGATGAACTATGGTTTCACTAATTACTATGCTAATTTTGACATTGTCTTAATATTGTACTGTGAACTATTATAACATGTTATGGGTTATTCTTTCTATGGAACTTTCTTTTTATTAAATTCAATGAGCAATTTAACTTCCTCCCCCTTGACCTCTGATTTTTATTTCTCTTTCCCCTTATTCTCCTTGTTTTTAAATTTCTCCATCTTCAAGCTATGTTAAGTTCAGTTACAAGTTTCTAAATTTCTCCATCTTCAAGCTACGTTAAGTTCAATTACATCATGAAGCGGGATGCTCTTTATCTACTCAGTCAGTTAGTCTGCTGATTGCCCATTACAGAATATGTGATATGTAACAATGTTAAACAGATATAAAATGGTATTGCGATAATGCTATATTTATAGTGCATATGTTACCTCTTCTGTTCATGAGACAGTATTATGCTCTTAAAGAAAGGAACACAAAGCTTGCTATATGAACCACAAGTTTTTATTTTCCCCTTGCATGACCATACAAAAAGATTGGTCAGATTATCTCATACCTAAATATCATTGGATCCCAATAACAGCTACAAAAATTGCACCATAAATTTTTGGAAAAGCTCTATGAGTTATGTCAAACGTCAAGAGGCCAAGAACCTTAGTTGTTTTGCCACTACCTAGCACCCTAGAACCCTATGGCTTCGTAAAGGAGCCCAGGAGTGGTTATGATAATCAAAATTGAATTTTGGCTATATGAATAGTAGTATTCCTTTCATAAGTGTAGTAAAGTGCCTGAATCTGCTTGATGATTCAGGCTTGTTATACTGCTACTGCCAACCAATGCTCCGCCTAACCATAGAGATAGTGGAATCAGTGAATGTCATTTGAGAAATCTTTTGCTTCTAAAGGTTGTTATGACATCCGGGAGGGAAATGTGAAAACTATTTATTTATTTTTGGCTGATTTTCCATAAAACTTTAATATTTAGTATTATTTTTTGAAATATGAAATACTGTATGAAGGAAAAAGGCCAGATACTTATTTGAATTTGTGGTTGATGAGATGCAGAATACACATGAATTCTACCAAGTGCATACCACATCACCAGAGAATCTGCATCATACATTTCTGTAAACATTAATTCATCACCGGTGTTCTCTTGCAGGTCACACCGAATGCTCATTTTCAGAACGATCTTGGCCTCGACAGTTTGGACACTGTGGAGGTCGTCATGGCTTTGGAGGAGGAGTTTGGGTTTGAGATCCCCGATAACGAAGCAGACAAGATCAATTCCATCAGCCTCGCTGTTGACTTCATCGCTTCTCACCCCCAAGCAAAATGAAACAAGACAGGAAGTGGCTTTCAGTCGTCGTTCTGTCATTTTGTTTCCTTTGGTACTTCAAAAATTGTTATGTTTTGAGAGATTTATGTTTTCCTTCTATCAGGCATCTTTAAAGTCTTGGTGAAATAGAATTCGGCACTCAATTGCCAACCCTGCATCTGCTTTATAAGTGGATGCTCCCCAAAATTAGGTTTTTGGAGATGTTTGTTGAAAACAATTGACTCCAACATAATTTTTGTAAATTTGCTTTTTCCCTGCATGCAATAACTATAAATGAAACCACATTTCAGCTGCACATATTCCTGGAGGAATCTGTGACACATCAGGGTGCCACTAAAAGTTGTAAGCCATTTGAATGATTGCAGGAGCATCAGTTCTTATTGAAGATTTGCTCTTGTATGCAATTACTCTTTGTTGGTCAGGACGAGCCTAGGCGGTGGCCATGCCTCTAGGCGGAGCTTAATAAAAGTGAAGTTCTTTCTCGATTTTAACAATATTTCTATATTCATAAGTTTGTATCACCTATGATTCCTTAGGGTGTGCATGTACACAATCACAGTGGAAAAATCACCGAGGAAAAGTGAATGAAAATAAAATATTTTTCATTTAACCAGTTTATATACTGTTTGTGTTTGTGTATGTAATGGAAAGTGATGAAATATAAAAATTGTTGTTTGTGTCTGTAATGAAAAATGAAGGAAAATAAAAACTGTTGTTTGTATTTATGATGGAAAATGACAAAAATAAAAATGTAATGTTTGTGTTTTCAAGAAAATGAAAAAAACATATATTTTAACAATTAATTTAAATATAATATAAAAGTAACATTAAGTAACAAATCAAGCATTTTTTCATCCAACTTTATGATCATGTAAAATTCTTTTTTGTAGCCTTCTCTTTTGTAGCCAGGATTGCATACTGTTCAAATGAAACATTTCTTAAATAGACATATATAGATTATTTAACTAGTCTCATGTAATATGCAATATCGTCAAACATCTAATGAATTGAATAAATACATTTTAACAAATGAAAATTTTAATTGTAATCTATCACAAACTCTACAGTTATATCGAAAATCACTTTTTTAATTTGAATCTTAAGATTTTCAAAAGATTGAGGAATCTTAAGATTTTCAAAAGATTGAGGGTTTTCATTATTTTTTTAGATCTTTTTTGACTTTTTAACAAAATCTAAAAATCATCTTACTCCAAAAGAAAAAAAAAACTCTTATTGAGGGTAGATAGAAAAAACATATTCCCTTCTCACTTTCCCTCCTTTAGGAAGAGGAAATCCCCTCATCCTAATAAGACAAAATAGCAAAGGAAAAGTGAGATAATATTTTTTTCATGTATTTGTGTGGCACAAATATCAGGTTTTTAAGTGAACAAAGAAAAAGTTTTTACTTTTCCTCATTTTATCTCACTTTTTCTAGTCACAAACAAACCCTTAATAACAATATTCTTAAAAAAAGCTGAATACATTATGTTTCGGGGATTTTTATATGAGGGTCCATTTGGCGGAGAGGTGGGGCAGCTTGACGGGATGGGGAGGGGGACCGGGGGGGGGGGGTACCGGTGGTGGAGGAATAATTGTTTTGTGGCATTGGCAAGATGACAAAACATAAATGACAAAGGGATTGTGGGTTATCGATGCACGGGGTGCGCGATGGTGTCCAAGGTGATGGGACACGCCAATGTGGACGGACCCTAATATGATTCGGTTCCTACATTCTGGTCCGTCAAATACTATCGGTAACGATGCATGTACATTTCATTTGAGATGTATATACATTTCTATGAATGGACATTCATCACATTATATAATGTATATACACTTTAAATGCGTAGAACTACATGTAACATTTTACATAACAGTTTGGCTATAAGGTCAGCTATGTGAGATCCTCCGATAAAATAAAAAAAAATATTTTACATAACAGTATTTAAAGAAAATGTTTATAGAAATTGTGAAAAAAATTAACGATATGTATGCCTCTTCATAACGACTTAGTGAGTAGTAGAGGAGCTTAACAAGGTATATAAGATTGTTTGAAATTACAAATCCTAATAAGAGCTAGTTTGGTAAATGATTAAGTTTTTGAGAATAATTGTCCTAATTTTAATAATAAAAAATCAATTAATTTTGTTCATATTAATATTTATCAAAATTGGAATAAAAAGTGGATAAATGCTTTCTAGCCTTTAGGTGGAATAAAATATCATCATTTTCATATCAAAATTTAGACAACTGTCATAGTTTATCTCGATTATTTTTTAAACTAAATAGAGATAAACTGTCCTCCCACTCATTTATTCTTAAAATTACCCTTCATCCCACCACTTACTAACGAGGTGGGACTATTTCGAATGTACCAGCCACATTAAAACATGGGCCGAGCGGACCCGGGTGAACGCCACCCAACAATTGAGCCCAATGGACCTCTTTAAATAGGCCCAAAGATAAACCAAGCCCAACCGGTCAATACAGTATTTAATAACAGAATTCTAAAAGGGCGTTCCAGTAATTTCAACTCCAACCACCCCTCATTTGAATCTCGCGATTTCAGTTTCTCCGAAAATGAAAATGGCGGACTGAAAAGAAAAACGAACCCTAATTTCATGCACTCCGTTTATCTCTGTATCTTCATCGATGGACAATCGGAGGCCGGTCTCGTGCCCCGAAAACGAGAGCCTGGCGTCGTATCTATGGAATAAGAGGCAAGAAATGGCGGAGGCGGACGGGATCTCCGACCGCCTCGACATGACTCTCCACAAGGCCTACCGCAACATCTGCGAATCCAAGTCCCACATCAGAACCATAAAAGATCTCTCACAGACCAAGTACGTACTCAGAATTCGTTATTTTTGTTGGGTTTGAAATCGTTTTTGTTGGTATTGATGGGAAAGTTTGGGTCTTTATTGATAGGGGTGTGGGGAAATGGACGTTGAGGCTCTTTAAAGGGTTCTTCCCCAATGAATCGGAGGGAGAACAGGCGCTCGGTGTGGCGGGAAAGGGTATTCTTGGAATCTAATATTTGATCGGGTCAAGTTTGAATAGGAGATGAAGCAACTCATTTGGTTCTTGTTTTGGTTATTTGTGTCTGTGTTTGTTTGCTTGCATGGTTACAGAGAAGGGAGCGAAAGGGATGAAGCGGTATTTGCCGCAGAAGAATTCGGTCTCGTATGCGCTGTTGATCACCCTTTATAGGTACTTGCAGATTTCTTTGTTTGAATTAATAATTCCAATCATCACGTCTGTGATAATCTGTTTTTCAAAAAAAAATTGTCTTTATTTCTGTTGTAGCTGTTAATTATTGTGTGTTATATCAGAAGATGATGCATGAGATAAGCATGGGCATTGTGTGTATAATGTATGTTATGCAAATTGGTGTTATTAGGCTACATTGGGTAGATGCGAGTGTTGTGTCAAATACAGAGGGAAGACAGTAGAAAGTTAGCTCTTTTTTCTCACAGTGAATATCATGATCGCTATATTTGGTTTCTCTTGTTAAGAAAATGGTTTTTGGGTTTTCAGGGGCACGTCAAATAGTTGCAGTTTCATGCGGAAACAGGAGCTTATTGATGCAACGGAAGCTAGTGGGCTTTCTAAATCATCGGTTTTGTAAGCATTTCTTTTGTTTCATTTTTAACCAAGTTCACTCCTGTGGGATTTCTTTAATTTAACTTAAGATTTTTTTTCTGCCTTCTCAGTGCTCTATAATGACATGATTTCTTTCTTAGGACAGACCGGAGAAGGTAGCGGGAAACCGGGGCAATTCAGTTCGCCAAGGGATTGGTATAGTGGTTGGAGCTGCATGAAGACACTAATTGCAAAGGGACTAGTTGTGAAATCTAGCAATCCGGCAAAGTGAGTATTTTTTTATTAATTTGTTTCTTTGTTTGGGTTGTCTCAGTAAACTAATGTTAATGCGCATGAAATCTAAAAAGGTTCCTTAATTGGGGTTTTTGAATAGCAATGAAATATCTCAATAGGGTTGGTTGGGTGTGCCCGAGTATGTAGATTATTCTGTGTGGGGTATGCTTGTTTGTGCATAACACTGTTTAGAGGCACACACAAAGGGCAATATATTTTCAATTTCCTGTGAAATTTCGCGTTGTGTTTCAGGTTGAGAAGTGAATGCTGTCTCCTTCTTCTTTCTCTACACGTAATGAATTTGACTTGTGTTGATCTACTGGTTTAGTCCTGCTTAATTTGACCTTTATTAACCTAGAATGGGTAGTGAATTAGGTAGATTGGAAGAAAATTCATCTAACATGCTATGTTGCAAAACACCTGTTGTTTGGTCGGAATTTTAATTATGATCACCTCTAGTTGTTGCTCTTGAAAAATGGTATGGCAGTTTAAAAAAATGGATGGTGAACCTCTATAAAAAACTTATAAATTTCAACTCACCCATTGTAGGTTTTGAGAGATATCACTTATCAGTGCATTAAAACTTCTTATGTCCAGGAATTTATCTAGCATAGAATTTATGAGGTGGTGTGCATTTTCAAAAAAGATGTCGTATCATGAATTTTAGAGGGGCATATTATTTTAGTAAGTTGTCCAATTTCTCCTTCTTGAGGCATACGATGAATGGGAAGGGAGTGTTATTTGGTCTTATCTTTGCCATGCAATCCATTCGGACAGAGTAGAATCTGTAGATCTATTAAGTGGTGTAATGGTGTTGACGAATTCAACAGGGTTATGTGGCAATTCCTACATTCAACTGTTAGTTGTTTGAATTACCTGATATTTCCCCTAAGATTGAAAATAGAATCAATAATTCATTCCATTTGCATACACACATCATTTCATTGTGCACATATGTTGGGTGTTAGCTGAATGTTTGTGATTTCAGATTACATCTTTCATTGAATAGTCAAAACCCTTCTCCTGTTTATGTGAGTGCAGAGGATGATAACTATGCATTATTCCTTCATTAGTGTAGGTACATGCTTACTGAGGAAGGTAAAGAAGCTGCAGTTGAATGTCTTGTGAGGTCTGGTTTAGCTGTATCTACGGAACTTCTAACTACTGTAGAAGAATGTACAAGTATCACCGGCATGAGGAGTCAAGCAGAACTGCATGTTGCTCATGCCGCTTTGGTCACTGAAGAGATTAATTCCTCATCTGTTGACGTAAGAGAAAAAAAAAACACTTATTTCCATTTGAGTTTCTTTTTTGTGCAAAGTTATCTATCATCAAATCAGTTCCTCAAAGGTGAAAGGGGGAAGATGAGTTGTTTGGGCTTTATGATGAAGGATGAGTTTTAGGGAGATCTAGTTTGTGAGCCTTGTAATTTTATATGTTCATTGGAATTAGAGGAGTTTTTAAATATATCTAACATAATTTTGGACCAGTATAAAGAAGTGACATGTAACTGCCACCTTGATCTTTCTACATTTTCCTTGCTGATTTAGCCGTTACAACCTTTAGATAAAATAATGTTGGGAAGAGATCAAGAGAAGCCAAATTCTTAAATAAAGTAAAAATGGAAACTGGTAGAATTTGAGAACATCAATGTGTCTACAGAATTGCACTTTTTCTTTTACAAATGTGTCAATCCTATAATAGAATCTTTTTGAAGAAAAGCAAAAAACATTGGAAAATCATTAATTAGAGTAGTATTATCGTCACCGACAAAAACATGAAGCATGTTTACAGAATGTGATACCATAATTGATGTTGTTCCACCTTTTCTTTCTCAAATGTGTTACCTCTGATGGATCCTGATGGATCTTTTTGATGAAAAGAAACAAAATATTGGAAAATTAGCATTCAGAGGTTATTATTGTGACTGAGAAAAACATGTTTGTGAGGCCATAAGTGTTTTTCTTTTGTGGGGCTGGGTGTGTGGGTTGGTGGACAAATTTACAACTTTCTTCTAGGCTGAGAAGTATGATTCATGTCCAATTTAGATAGATGAATAACATCTTTATTTATAAGAAGGCATAATGACCTATAGTTTTCCCTTGAAGGATCTTTGCATTAGTTCTCTACGTTAACTGCCACAGTGTTCCCTAGCTCTTGTTATTGGGTTTAGATAACCATCACCCAGATTTCCACAATTTGTTTTTGTCTAAACTAATAATTTCTTGTTTTATTTTCCTCAGGTTATACCATATCAAAATTTTAGTTATGTTTCTTGATACTATAAATTTTTTCATGGAATTCTAATTTTGCATGATTTCCAAATGGTTCAGGCTGATAGTTCGGACTCTTGTCCTGAGCATTTCATCCGGAAGGATCTCCCTCCATCATTGACTGCTTGCACCTCTACTAGTATGGGTATGTTTACACTGAAAATCTATTCTAGAAATTATGTTGAATACCTCCTTTTATTCTATAATTTTCCAGCATTGTGCTTATCCTCTAACCAAATTTGGTCAAGTAGATTTCATGATGGAAAAGACAAGGTCAAGCTTTGCTCACAGTGGGGCACAACATCCTGCAGAATCTTCATATTCTGCGGATCTTACTATGAAATCTTTCAGCGTTCAAGCGTGTACAACATCTGTATGTAAAAGCACTTGTGTCACTTGCTTCTAGGAAATTTACCAATAGTTTTTCGTAGCAATAGTACATGTTCATTGAAATGTAAAATTATTGTCTCTGTTCTATGTGTTAGGATTATTCCACTTGCAAATCATTAGAAAGTGGGGAGGTGGAAGGACAAGAAAATTGTTTAGCGATGCCCCCTTATGGATTTGGACAGAAATTTGAGGATGTCTATGATGTTATCTTGATTTTGGATGACCGTGAGCAGTTTGCAAAATCAAGCCATGGGTTAGTTGTGATATTTATAATTTTTCTTCTTGCATTTATGATGATCTGAATGTAGTGTTTGATTGTATTTTTTCTTCTTTCTCATGCATTATTGTATGATCGTATCACTTGAAATTTTTTAGTGTTTCTAATTTCTGAATATCTGTTGAAAGTTGGTATGCTGCATGTATTTTCTGTTCTTTTTAAATTAGAAGTTGGTTAATTTTTTTTTAACTTTATTATGGAGTGCTGAAATTGTGCTAGACTCTTAGAGTGTGTTTGTGCACAATCTCAAAGGAAAAATGAAGGAAAGTGAAGAAATTTAAGTCAAAGGGAAAGTGAAGGGAAATAAAACATTTTCCCTTTGACCAGTTTATATGATATTTGTGTCTGTAATGGAAAGTGATGGAAAATAAAAATGTGTATAAATAAAAATGACATAAAATAAGAAATTATTGTTTGTAAGAGATTCACATAATCTATCTTATTGAATTTCACAAATCTTTAATTTCAAAAATAAATGTGTACAAGTATATGGTTTTAATTAACATTTTAACAAATTAATTAAAAATTTTGAAAAGTTAAAAATAAAATAATATAATTTATGGTATCATTATAATTACATTACCCCCGAATATCATGTTTTACACATAAGATTACACATTAATATCTATTATACATTTTCTAAAATAAATAAGTATTCATCGTTATTCGTAATTCATGAAATGAGATTCAAGGGTAAACTAATTGGACATGATGCAATGATGTGTTAAATGAGTTTTATTAATATTATTTTATATAATTTTTTTTTAAATATGTATAAAATATTATGTCTTGTTAATATTATTTTTATTTTGATTCACATCATTTCATTGAGAAAAACTAGTTAATGTATAAAATTTATATGTCTTGTTAATATTATTTTTATTTTTATTCATGTGTTTTTGTTGGTGTGTTGAGAGAAATCCATAGATTCCCTCATTTTCCCTCACTTTTCCTCCTCTAGGTGAGGGAAAATGTTTTCCCCGAATCCTAATAAGACAAAATAGCAAAGGGAAAGTGAGGGAAATTTTTTTCCCTCTATTGGTTTGGCACAAACACCAGGTTTTTGGATGGTCAAAGGGAAAGTTTTTACTTTCCTTCACTTTCCCTCACTTTCCATGTGACACAAACACACCCTTAGAAATCAAATTTGTGTCTGGAATAAATCAGACATAGTGTTCTGCATGCCAATAGTGGGGTAAGTGGCCAAAAAGGAAAAGTCGTGGATTTTTGTTTTGTTCTCACAGATGAAAATTGAAAGAATGCAATTATTGAATTGAAAAACAAAGTCGATATGCTGATATACAATTTAAGTGTCACTGTGTTATTTTGTTTCAGAATAGAAAATGTCACTGGAGAAAAAGACATTCACAAGTTTTAACATAATGGAAATGTCATAACAACAGTTTGATCATCTCATGCCATACTGCACAATAGGGATCAGTTGGAATTAATGGAGAATGGTAATTACAAACTGATGTTAAAGGTCAATTTTATAAAAGTTGAGCACTCCATGAAATAAAAGATACAGAGAGGAGAAAGAGATGGAGAGGGAGAAGGAATGGGGATGGAGATAGCTTGTTTTGAAAATGGAAGCAACATTTGTCCAATGCCTATTTTTAGTGACAAAATTTTCTTTTGTCGGGACTATGATTCTTGTCAATAAGAAATATGTTAGTTTCACTTGTTACTAATATTTTTTTATTGTTTTTTTTATTATACAGGTCCCGGTCCAAGAAAGTAGTTGACAGTATCCGGTCTCAATTTAAAATCCAAGTAGAGGTCAGTTTGTGTCATTGTTGGCAAATTTCTCTTATAACATGTATAGAGCTTTTTTTCCCCAAGAAGTGGCTTCTTTGTTGTTAGACATGCCTAGAGACTATTTCTGATTAAGCAGGAAACAAAATAAATGTAATATGTTGATGTAAGGTACCTGCTTGGTAATTGTAGAAAACAATGAAGATATGAAACATGGAGGTTTGACTAGGTTATTAAATTATAGTGCACAGAAGCATAAATCATTATTTAACAAGAAGAATTGCTCTTATAGATATGATTTTCTTTAATATTTATACATTTTGAACTATTTTCTTGCACATTCCATTGCAAATGATTTGGTGGACTGTACATGCAATTAGCCAATTAGATGGATTTTTGTAGACTGTACGTGAGGTAAGTATAGCTGCATGTGTAGTTTTAGAAAGGCATTCTTGTGCTGATGTTCCTAATCCATGGTGTTTGGGCAGGTTAGGCGTCTTCCAATTGGAGATGGAATCTGGTTAGCTCGTCATAGGAACCTTAATAAGGAATATGTGCTTGACTTCATTGTTGAAAGGAAGAATGTTGATGATTTAAGAATGTCAGTCAGGGACCATCGGTACAAAGATCAGAAACTGAGGCTCCTGGTACTTTTTTTTTATCTGAATGTTTAGGTATTTGTAAAATCATCTGTTGTTTTCTTTATGTTAATGTGGCTTGTTGATGCACATCATCTCTCATTTTCTATTATGTGATTAGATAATTTGGATTTTTGTCAGATTATTTATGTTCCTATTTGTTATTGTATGTTACTTTATTGGCCTGCACTCAAGCTTAACTGCCACTTTTTTCTTATTGGTATGTCATGAAGTAGAGTATTTGAAGCTAAAGTAAACTTACTAACCTGGGTTCTAGGAGAAGACTAAAGAGAAATTTAATATTTGAATTTATTCTTGTGCATTCTTTTATTTTTTTTCCCCTGATAATCCCTCACAATTTTATTGAACTGTTGACTGTTCTGTTCATTTGAACATAAAACAATTAACAGCTTATCCCCTATTCCATATATGGTTCAGTCAAAGTAAGCCTGTGATGTTATTTTCTTTAGCACTATTGGTGTTGCAAGCTGGGAATTCTAATGATATACTAATGTTTACCATGCAAAGCTACAGTGAACAGGCTTAGGTGAATAAGGGGTTCTTTACTCAGAATGTTTTGAATTTATACCAGTTTAAGGTTTGTAGTGATGCTAATGAATTTATGTCTTCGGGAAATAATTGTTGCAATGCTAATGATGCCAGTGCTGGAGGTGTTTTGGACTTTTAGTTCAGGGGTGTCCTTTGTATTAACAAAGTATCAGTTGCTTTATCAACTGGATACTTCAACGTGTTTCCAGCTCCAATCCTCTAAAAGCATTTGCAGTATCCTGTTTGATAAAGCAACTGATCTGTGTATGAATGGCTTGTTGTGGTGTAATTTGTGGGTATTTATAAGTCTCATAATCAATGTTATACATTTGGTTAAATTTACAGTTGTGTATCACAGTGCTGCTCCATTGCATGAGCTTAAATAGCATGCCTTTAAGTTTTTGTCATCCACCGACCGAGAGTGTCATATTCTCTGTTAATTCGTGGAGTTGTTCCATGCATTAATGAACTTTCAAGGTGAAATGCAACTGAGTCATATATAATGAAGTGACCAGTGTGGTTCTATGCGATTTTAGGTTGTTGATAGATTGGGGAGTGTGTGCAAAAAATTCTGTCAGCTGGAATAACTTCTTTTGTGAGGAATAATTTCTTCTTCCTTGAGTTTGCATTACTTTTCACCTTTATATATGACATGCTGTTTTTTATTCCATTTTGGGAGGATTATTGATTTATTAGTGTGAACTTTACATCTATAATGCTTGTACATTAATGATTTCCTTTTTATACAATGGGTTTAGCTTATGACTATTGTGTTGGTTCTTTAATTTGTAGAGATGTGGCCTCCATAAGTTGATATATCTGGTTGAAGGTGACCCAAATTCCTCTGATGCTGCTGAAAGCATCAAGACAGCGTAAGAAATTTCTGGTATTATGGTATTGTTAATATGTTGTTTGCACATTGAAGCTATCTCATCTTTGTGTGTGCACACGTGCATGTGGGTGTTGTTTGCATATTGACGCCATATCATCTGCGTGTGTGCACACTTGCACCTGTGTCCATTTTTGGGTGATTTAACATGTTAGCCTGTTTGACCATGAAGAATTTGTTGTCTACCATCTCTCTACCCTTATCAATCAATAGAAAGATTAGTCAATGAAAAAAAAATGACAAAAAGGTAACTCTACTATTTTGGTGATTTGTATCTAATTGAGAATTGTAAATAGATAGATGAAAAATGATTAATTTTGCATTAAATTTTTTTTATGATGATCTTCCTTGTATGCTGTAATGATATCTTGTGGTTGGATATTATTGGACGTTCCTATTTCAAGAGCCAGACAGCTTGTAGATTAATCTTTTTTCTTTTTAATTTTTTTAGTTGCATATTGTATTATCATATGGCTCACTCTTACCTTGTATGTCTCTTATTGCTATTTCCTTTCTCATATGTAGATGTTTTACAACAGAGATTTTGGAGGGATTTGATGTCCAAAGGACCACTGGCTTATCTGATACAGTGAAAAGATATGGCTTCCTCACACAGTCAATTAATCAGTATTATAAAACGCATTTCTCCAAAAGCAAGGATGGGAACAATAAAGTCTGCCCTTCCTATGATGAATTTGTTAAGAAATGTCAGGATCTAGAGAAAATCTCTGTCAGTGATGTATTTGCTTTACAACTCATGCAGGTAATATTTCCTTGTGAAATACCTGAAACAGGTTGATCTTCATATGATATTTAATCTATTCATCAAGAGAGAACACTGGTGTAGTAGTTCTGGAGACTGTCTAAAGTTGTTCATTTTTTGTTTTTCTTGATACAGGTTCCACAAGTTACGGAAGAGGTAGCTCTAGCTGTTTTAGAACTTTATCCGACGCTACTCTCCCTGGCTCGTGCTTACTCTCTTCTCGTGAGTGCCTCACGCTTTATGTCACCTACAAAGTGGTAGAATCATTTACATCTAGGTGATAAATCTGTCAAGTGTGAATCTTGTTAAATTTTCCCTGCTTGTGCTTTTAAGGAGGGAGACACCCGTGCTCAAGAGGAGATGCTGAAGAACCAAAGTAAATCGATTGGTGGGGGTGCTAGCAGGAACATTTTCAAACTGGTTTGGGGAAGCTGAGATGAATAGCACGTTTCATCAATGTAGGTAAAATGAGGATAGGTGTTGACTAAGAATGTGCGAGTCATACACATTGATGACATTGCTTTTCTTCTTCACATTGTACATGATGGTTATCATGAATGTGATTATCATGTTTATAAATTTGATGTGGTATATCATGTAGCTATGATAGAGTGCTTGGGTTAGCAGAACAATGTTATAGGTTCTTTTTTCTCTGGTAATTACATTAATACTCTTGATGATAAATTTTGAATTTGTGGAATTACTTATCGTGAAATCCCATCTGTGGTCTATGAAATTCTTTAAGTTGTGCATTCAAGTAGACAATTTATTCCATGATACAATTTGGACAGATCCCATTTCGGATTTTCGGGCAAGGAAATTTTGAATTGGCTAGTTGTGTCACATAGTCTTTTTTACAACTTCATGGTTCCATATATATCTCATTGGGTTAAGTATATATCTTGATTTTTTTTTATATTTGTTGAAAATGAATTCATTCAATTCGAAATGAAGCATTATATATTTTTTTATCAAAACATATATTTCATTAGATAATGTTTAATGTTTATAAAAAATTAAAATACGTGTGGACTATCCATATGACCGCTAACATTTTTCAAGAAAAAAATGTTTTAAGAGGGTAAATATATTTCACTTGAATTTTTTAGAATTCTCATGTAGTCATGTGAGACACAAAATGAGATGTAAATAAGAAAAGAAGCACTCATTCCATCTTTTTTGTTCTATATCATTTAAAAGATACTAATAATATGCTTTTTCTATCCCTCCTTCCGAGTTTAACATATCTTTTTATTTCTACTTATCTTTATCTTATCTATTCACCCTTCATTCAGTGGTTGTAACTTTGAAATCTTTTAATGAAATCAAGATAGCAATACTCATCTTTTCCTGTAAAAAAAAAGACACTAATAATATGCTTGTATTTGATAGAAATATTAAACATATTGTCACTGTACCAACCTCTGTATACCTGCAACTTTCTAAAGATCAAATACTAGAAGAGGAAAAAAAAACGAAGGAAATTTAGAAATTTAGATCTGCCCTCTAGTGATTCTGAAGCTGTCACGCACCTCTGTCGTTGTAGAGTTCACAAACTGCAAATCAACAAAAAAGAGATTATGTTTTTATTAGTGTGTTTGTAAATCCCTTCAAATCTTATGAAATCAAAGAAGAAGCCATTTAAAATGGACCTGAATAATTATAACACATGTTGTAAAAATCGGTTTAAAAAATCCAATTTATCAAAAAGAGCTTTATATTGATGTTATATATAAAAGTACTTAACTAGAGTATTTAGGTTTAAAAATATCATGTTATGGTTTTTGTTAATCCGACCATTGAATCAAACTTTAGCTAGTTGTTTTTTCTATTCAATTAACAGTGAGAATTTTAACACACTGATCATAACTCTAATCCTACATAGTTCCCTGAATAATCCAAGCTTAGTTACATTTTTTTTTAAAGTGAGATGGTGAGAGTAAATCAGATATCATCAATTGATACCAACCTCTACTCTAAGGTCCTCCTTGGTTGCATGAACTCTCACATATCCAAACTCCGCGTACCTCGACAAACTCCATGCATTGGATACCTATGAACATGCAAAAGAAATTCAATATAACCAGAGTCTTGAGAATTTCATGATGGGATCCAGTCAATAATGAATCTCAATTAATACTCGTGAGTCTCCAATAAGGAACCAACACATGTTAAACACGTGAGATGTCACATGTCAGTGTTTATTGGAGACTGATAAAAATTAATCGAACCAGTGACAACTTGCCTGATCAGAGAAATCGTCAAGTTTGAACCCCGCCGTCCCTA
The DNA here is from genome assembly GCA_030737845.1 of Acorus calamus. Classification (NCBI taxonomy): domain Eukaryota; kingdom Viridiplantae; phylum Streptophyta; class Magnoliopsida; order Acorales; family Acoraceae; genus Acorus; species Acorus calamus. Next base: position 24,088,034 of record CM060874.1, on the reverse strand, counting down.
TAACGGTGTAGACAGGGGCACTGTAGTTGCGATTATCATATGTGTCAATCCCATCTTTATCCTTCTTCGGCATGCCCTTACATTCATTGTCGAACACAGCGCAAGTCCTCTCGTAGTTATGGACATGACCAACTAGAACCAGGTCAACCTGAGTGAATCAAAGGAGTTACATTTAATTTTTTTGTATACTGAATAATGTTTGAAGGGATACATTTGCATTAGTAACTTTTTTTCCCTTCTCCTGTACCTTATTGTCTAGCAGCAATGGCTCTATGGACTTTACAAAGTCAGGGTCCACACTTGGAAGAAACCCTCCTGAATTGGATGAATATATTGGTCTATGCCTGCAAAATAAAGGGTATATGTTTTTTTTTTTTTTTGTAAAAAGATCATCATTTGTGTGTAAGATTGGCACTATCTCTGTTAAAATAATATTCTAATAATTTTTGACGACAAAGATGTTGGAACATCTCTGTTATTAAAATAAAAAAATTTAAACTGCAAAAAGTGGTTTTTCATACATGTGTATATATTGACAAAAACCATCCAAAGATAAATGTGATTTATATTAAATTAATTTTAGAATGAATTAAAACCGAAATGAGTGATATATGCATACTGCCAAGATGCCTATAATCCACTCAGTTTTGCAAAAACATTGTTTTCATGGAATTTAAACAGTGATTAAAACGTGAAACACTAAAAAATCTATCAAAATGCGGATCCAAAAGGGGCTTAAAAGATTATGTTACTAATTTACAAAAAAAATTCAAACAAGATATTTAGTATTTACCCTGCGAAGATCACCCAAGGCGTTCTTGCTCTATTGATCGATCCCAAATCGCTTTTGATCCAATCATACTACAATGAATCAAAGTCCATGTGGATTAATGTTTTGGATTGAAATAAACACACAAGATTTAAAATGTGATTAACTTTTTAATGAATCACCTGCTCTGAACCTTGGGTCCAGTTGTGTTCTGTGGAGATAATGGTGAAGTGAACACTGGCTTGCTCAATTGAGTACCATGGTTTGTCCTTCCCCGACGCCGGCATCTGGAAATACGACTCGTAAGCGACTCCGCATTCTCCACCAGAGTCCGGTGTTAGGTATACTGATCCTGAATTCGCAAAATCCCTACCAGCAGTGGCAGAGTCAGGATTTAACTTTTTTTTTTTTTTTTTTACTAGATGATTGCATTTATCAGAGTAAATGTTCAATTTCATTAAACATAAAAGATGTTGAAACATCTGACATTACAAGGCATATGGAAAAAAGAAACAGAGACTAATTACATATTCGACATATTAAAAAAAAATCAGAAAACCTCATTTGTAGTTTTGATTGATTTATAAAAAAAAAATGAAAAATTATCCAAACAAATAAAATAGTTGTTGAAAATTTTGTTAACAATTGTAATTGTTAAAAACAATTAAGGGTTATATTTACAAAATAATAAAGGAACACAAAGAAGAAGAACAAATTTACTGGATTGACGATTTTGTTCTTTTTCAATGAAGGCCGAGGCTAGAGTTGGACTCTATATCCTTAAGACAATTATCGCCCCGCACTGGTGCTTACGGTACCGGCGACCGTCTCCCAGGATACAACGGCGATCTCCGTACGGTAGCAGCACTTCAGACCGTATGGACAGCGAACCAACTCTTGTTTTCTCACTCTCTCTTTTACTGACTGCATGCACTCAGAATGATCTGGACTCGAATGCAGTGAATGAATCAATTCTAAGAATGCAGGGAATGGGTGATATATAGGGAAAAATTGGTTGAAGAGACTCTTGGATGAGTCTCTTCCTCTGTTCAGTTTTATCTGAAACAGAATCTCAAGCACCCATTAATTTAAATAATCAACGGTCCGATTGTAACCGTCGATCTGACGGCTCAGACAAAAGGTCCAAAAAGAAAAGGCTCCAGCTCCTAGCGACCAAGTGCGCTCTAAAACGCCCAATACGCTAGAGTACAATGAGCCCTAAAACATCTTACCCCGCTTGGAAAGGTCCACCATAGGGTGTCCACCAAAAGCAATACACTAGAGTACAATGAGCCCACCTTATAAATCCTCAATACTTTTTCTTTTTAACCGATATGGGACTATAGCTTTTTCTTTTTCATCCCCAATTACCAACCACTTTCATCATGTTTTAAGGAGAACTTTGGATTCAATTTTCTCATTCACCCAAGATAGATTTTGAGAATATAAATATACTACGTTCATCTACTCAACGAGAGGAACGTAATCCAATGAGTTTCCACTAAACATAATTAGTAGAACCTAAACTCATTTTAACCAAACATGGTCAAAACCCAAGGTTTTTCCAACAATAGTATCAGCTGAACTAAGGTTATATAATTTTGATTTATCTTTATGTAACTATTTAGCAATATAGGCAACATGAAGGGAACATGGAAGCTTTAATCTTCATAAAAACATAATTTAAAAGAAAAAAATGGTTTAAAGGTGAATGAATCTCCAAACTTGGATTTTTTTTCTCTTTCAATTTCCTTTTCACTTTAAACATTTGAGAGCATGAAATCTAATACCAAAATGGATTATAAAGTCATTACAAATTTATAATGTGAAGAACATACATACATACCTCTCATGGTTACCAATGGCAGTCATGTAGGAGACATGGGAAGCCACTGGTGTGATGAGGTGAAGGAAATAGTCCCACTCCACCAGGAATCCGGTGGCGTAGCTTATGTCTCCGATGTGAAACACCGAATCGATTTTTCCTGACGCCACTTCATCGGCCATCGCTTCCATCACAGACAATGATCCCAGCTATAACATTAATTTTCATCGTAAGCTCTCATTAATGATGACAAGGGGATATATGTTTGAGAGTCTAGTAAATGATGGACTCTGCTTAGTAAAAGACTCAGTAACCATAATTATAGTAATACCTGGATATAATGCTCAACGGATGCGTCGAGGGGAGCCTTCCCCATATCCCCAAATGCTAGGAACCTCACCTCATCCGAACTCGAGGCGGGTGGTGTCCGGAAGCTGATTTGCTCGCTCCAACCGATCAAGTCGCTGCATTGGAAAAATGAGTCGATTTAATGCAGTGCAAATGCAGTCTAACATTTCCTTAAAAAAAAATTGCAGTACAAAAGTCCTTAAAAAAAAAAAAAAAAAAACAGAAGTCAGACCTTTTATAACTAAACGAAACAGTTACAAAGGGTCTGCGAACGGAGTTGGGAGAGAAGAGAATAAGCGAACCCAAGCATTTGAAGAGCTTAGGGGTTACACAGGGAGTGAAAACAAAAAAGAAATTAACTAGATAAAGATGCACATCAATGTCAATGGTCTTGATGAGTTACATAGTCCCTGATAACAGTAAATCAAACTAGACCACAACTAGTATTAACAGACAACAGACTGTGAGAACAGAGGCTCCAGGAGACAAAAATGGGTCTTTTTTTAAAGTGAGTACTAAATGAATGAATTGAAGATTACCTTCCATATTTGTAGGAGAAGGATTGGGAAGGTACGAGGTCTGTCATAACAGCTGAGTGGATGTACCCAGGTTCATGCCATCCAAAATCTTTTGCTGGGCTTGGAATACTACCTATATTTATCATGTTTTAAATTGAATTTTCAATCAATAAAGCACAATAAAATCTAAATAAACTCTGATGAACTTACTGCACATATCATCTTGAGTGAATGTGGTGACTGTGGATGAAATGGATTTCCCATCTCCATATTGGACTTGTTGAGGCTTTCCATCTCCACTAACCCAAGTTAGTCTCATCTGCATTAGTCTCACCATTAATAAATCAATCACACACTATCCAATTTTGATGATCTTCAAAGGTTCTGCAGTTCTGTTTTATTGATTTGATGAAATGTTTATCTTGTCATCAAGTAATAGTTATGTGAGGAACTAACATAAATTCCATTAAGAATTCCAAAGAATGAGGTTAGAAACTTGAAATTGCTTAGATTTAAATATCATTCAATGTCATTATTTCACCTTGCACTCTCATACATATCCCATGTGTCACACGTCTCATATAAAAAAAATCATTTAACATTTATTCATTTTTTATCTATTTCATCTAAGGTGATTCAAACAATTAAAAAAATCACTATTTTATTTTCAACAAGAATAACAAAAAGACAATCATACAAAAAAAAAACTCTTTTTTTCAGCGTACATTATTATCTATCCCCAATATAACTATTTATGACAAATAATGCACAATAGTTCAATTGTCAAGAATTAAATTACCGATGTCCCAGTAGAGTCGATGCTGGAAAGGTGACCGTACAAGGGCATTGTTAGGGTTCGCGAACTTCACCGGATCCGATCTTTTCAGTATACAAGGAGTCTTGAATCCGCCGGAGAAGAACACGAACTCTACGTCCGTCCTGATGTTGACGATGTGGAACGACACGGAGCCGCTGCAGGTCTTCACCGAGCATGTGCCATTGGTTGCGGCGTCTTCTTTGCAATCCTCTTTCTTGCAACCCAGATAGGCTGGATCATTGCTAACATACTGAGCCTGCATTCAACAGAAAGTAGATCATTGCTAACATGAATGAGACTAATAAAGTAGATCAAATTATTACATGATAGTTACTACAAATGGGTGGTGATGCATCCGATCATTCTTACCATCTTCACCTTCCCCTAATATAATGTTATATCATAAGAATGCACAAAAAAAACAAAGAAAAAAAAAAGAGTCTCATGCAGAGTCTATATATCTCGATGGCCATTCAACTAGGTATGTACTCTTTATCAATTTTTTATGTTTTTTTTATCTGATAAGTTCATACATTACATTATAAAGGTATATATGTTTTTATTAAAATATATATTTATCAAAATATGTAGGGACTGTCCTAAACATAATTAAATTTAAAAAAATGTATCTTTTCATTCAAATATATACTTAAAAAATGTGAGCCCTAACATTTTTCAATACATAATCATCTTAAGTCTATGTCAATATTCGTTTACAACTAAATGAAATCCTATAAAAACTTAGAAAATGAAACCAAATATTATTTTGATGTTAATTTTTTTTTCTTTCAAATTATAATTCATAGTCATTGAAAGGTAAAGAAAGAATTTCATATAAAAAAAACTTGCATACCTTAACCGGATAATGGCAGAGAAGAGGAAGATCACTAGTGTCTCCCGTTTCTTTATAAAGCAATGAATTCAAAGGACAATCAGAAACACTGTTAACATAATAACAAACAAATAAATAATCATGTGATAAGTAACTAAAAGTACAAACAAACAATATTTATGGTCATATTATTCACTAACTCTGAACTAGAAGGAGAAATCATTCCAATCCAATCCGATTCATCGGGGACAAGGACCCCGCTCACCGTGACCGTGACATTCTCATCGTCCGATAGACCCAAAGAATTCGAACTTATATTGATAGAGAGGTAGGGGTTAATGTCGGGGCATTCGATCAATTTTCTCCGATTTAGGATTCTAAAATCCGATATCGCAGTGTACCCTTCAAAAACACTAGTGGAGTTCACAAGACAATGTGAAGCTCCACAAGCATAACAAGAGGAAGAGAAAATGGTGGTGATTATGAAGAAGAAGAAGAAGAGACAATGAGAAGGACCCATGGAGGCAAAGTAGTTAGAGGGTCTAATGGATTTCATGTGTTTGTGTGTTTTTCTCAACTTTCTTGTTTTTTATTTTTTGGAAATTTAAAGTGGTGTTGCTTTTTTCTTTTTGTGGTTCATGATTTTTATAGCAAAAGGATATAATGTCCAATCTATGTGCTTGATTTTGTCTTGATGGAGGAAGATTTGGTCCTTCAAAATCTCATTCATGGTGACAAGAACATGAATCTTGTATACTATAATATGGTACTTTATTGTGTTTAGGTTTGGAAATGTCGATAGATGATTTGTTTTTGGGTAGCATCGACGATTATAAAGAGGTTGCATGCATGGCTGTATATATAAAATATATGTTATATAGATTTTAATCAGGTGAGTGAAAATGTAACGATTTGATTAATAATAATTGATGAAATGATGAAATATGGATGTTGGATATGACATGATATGTGGAAGAATTTATATGGCAAGCAAAGATGGATTCAAAAAGGGCATAAAAAAGAGAGGGAACAAAATACATGCAGGACTGAATTGGTTTTGTAACGACTCACGTTACTTCCATTTCATATCTGCCGTGAATTATGAGACATGCGAATTAGGTGTATGTTTGAAACAATGAAATACTTGGCTATTATTTAATGATCTATTCCATGTTTTTTTTTTACTTTTGCTAGGTGTAGCCGTGTAGGTGCATAAAATTTCATCTGAATTGATGTAACTAACTTCTTACAAATTCATAATTGCTTTTATAAACATTAATGCGATCATAAGAAATAGAGTATAATTATATCCCGAATTAATTCAGATTAGATATGAAAAATCATTATGTCAAAATTCTCATTTGATTATTCTCAGAGTATTTTCTCGACATATCCCTATCCAATCATGATCTTAACCATTTGGGAATAAAGAATATTCTAGGATAGATTCCCAACTTTATTAATTGGTTGCACATTTTGATTGGAAGTATTTTCAATGGTCAACTTAGGCTCAAGAATGCAAGACAAGTTATTATAAATCAAATATTGAAAATATGAAATAATGGGTTTTAAAAAAAATGCTTTACATGTTTCCTCATCTATTAAAATATATATTGTTATACAAATAAAATATATACTGTGATACATATAATAGTTTTTTTTGTTTAAAAATTAAAAAAAAAATTATGTCATACACTATGATAAAACATTATGCTGCATATGAAGATACAAAATAGATTGAATTTATCAATACTCCTTTAAAAAAACAAAGGAAAATGTTAGACTCAGTTATTTTTACAGTCCAAAACGAATACCACATATGATTTTTTTTTTAATAATAAACATTATCTAATGATATATATATATTATTAATAAAAAAAATATAATTCTCATTTTGAATTAACTGAACTCATTTTTAGTAAAACTTTTAAAAAATTAACAATGTATATACAATGTCCAATTATACATATATTTCACTAAATTTCTAACAATAAACATAGACTGCATTTAGGCATGTAAAAATGACCAAGTATAACCGCACCTAAAAAGAAAGACACGGGTTGGGCTTGATCGGCCCATGGAGTCCACTGAACCTATGTGATGCGGCCCAAATTTGAATAGCACATCGTGACTCATGAAACACGTTAATTGATGATTTGGGCCTTGCCCAATCGGACCCTATAACGGGCCCATATTTTGGATCACATTGATCTTTGGACACTCTATGAGCCGTATATCTTCGGTATTTGGACACCAATGATTTTTTTCTTTAGGTTGCTAAATAATCAGTTACAGATCTGAACCAACTGTTTTGTCTATTATTTCTACTTAAAATATGAAACAATATATCATATTATAAAAAAAATAAAGAGATGTACCCCGAGTTATATATTTTTATAAAAAGTAAAACATATAATCCAATAAATTGCATAGATACATTTCAGAAAATGTAAAATAAATATTAAAACACATACTTCACTAAAATAAGTATATACTATGATAATTTTCTATCAACACAGTAAAATGTAAAATATGAGAGACTTAGTAATATAAAACCAAGTGTATATAACTATCTCTTAAACTAAAGAAGTAGAATGATGCATCCAACCTCATATACAATCCCCAACTGTTTTGTTTTTTTCTTAAAATATGAAACAAATACTATTATACAAAAATAAAAGATATACCGATTAAGCCAATATATATTTTAAGAACCCTCGTATACAAAACCATGATGTAGCATGGGTTGCCTGTGTCTGTTGAGCAGATTTATACACACAAAAACCTTGCTAAGGATGATATATACATATGCATGCATGACATGCCTGTCAGTTGGATATCTTGTTTAAACTAAGAGAGATTCAAAAAATCAGGAGCAGCATTTGATGTTGTATTAGAGTGATTCAACGAACTGAGGAGCGTCGAAGTCCAGCTCCTGTTTCATGACACAGTTCATGAACCAGTCACTGCCATATGTCCAGATTCCTCTCTTAGCAGCAGCCACTGCTTCTTCTGTGTCTTCCTCACAAGCCAGAAAGATTGTTTTTGATGGCTCCTTTATATTGTCCAATCTACGGATAACCTGCAAACATAGATCATTTATTTTTAGCTAATAAACACAGTGCCCTGATCAGTCTCAACATTTCATTTATGGTTATGCAGAGTCTTGAACAGTTGAACCCATGCCCACAGCAAGCTGATTAATTGCATAGAAGAAAAGTTTCATTCTGTTTTTCTAGTTTTCTTTTGGTCTTTCCAAGTTTATACCAAGCTACTGATGGTGATAATATTGTTAATTCTGACCATATGATAGCATCAATGTGATGCCAAGATGGGACCTTTGAAGTTTGCATACTGGTTGGTATCAGGTAACCAAAATGTTTGGTAGTCATGTATATATGATCATTAAAAATCTAATATAATCATTTTCAAGTAGTAGGGTGACTCTAGAAAGAAATTATAGAAAAGAAGAGAAAGGAACCATGATAAACTGTTGGCACCAGCAGAACAATTACAGTTTATGTAGACAATTGTAGGCATGATAATTTTGTGTATAGATCAAATGAAATTACTTACAGTGCCACCAGCAGATTCACTATGGATGAAAGGATGTCAACAGTAGGTTGGATATGCTTGGCAAGGCAGACATTGTAGCCTTTCAGCAAAGAGCAGGATTTCCTTTCGCTCTCAAAACAGAATTTCTCAATTTTGACTTGTACTTCAACACAAAATCTTCATCTTCTAAAATGAAGTTCGACTCATCTGAAGTCCAAAATGTTAAAAACATTTAATAAAACATAGTAACAGACATGCAAGTTCATTGCAGAAGACATTAGAAGGAGAACATCACTGCTCACCTACAAATTCCCCTCCCTGAAGCTCATTTTCAACCAGTTAGGAGATATTATCCAAGCCCTGCAATACATATTTTATAAGGTGCTTGGTCCAATCAAAACATGCATTTGTTAAACTGGACTAAATCAGGGGCATGCTTTCTGTAAATGTAGAACTGAACATAATTCTCAGAGGTCTGTTTAACAAGAAAATATACTGCACAAAGGATCGCAAAGACAAAATGGTTCACTTGAAGATAAAACTAGTTCATGTAGAGTCAACCACCACAGAAATGTTGGAAGCAAAAATTTTGATGATTTCAAAGTGTGGAAGTTAATTATTGAACTGCCAATTACTTTCCCAACATCTGTTCTTTTTTTCTTTTTCTTTTTTCTTCTTGAGAAAATAAAAATACAAAGACGCCTACTTTATCAACAATAATAAATAGCAAGAAAGCTTCTCTTGTAGAATTAAGCTTTGGAAAGAAGCTTGAGAGCTCAACTAATATAACATAGAAATAATGTAAATAATGTGACACATATATGATGTGAACATTTCTTGGGATTTAGAGCACCATTATAGCATTAGTCAGAAGACAAATAAAAGCAGGATCAATAAGGAACAAGGGCCAGTTCCACAAGCAATGTATTTGTCTAGCTGTGCTCTATTCTAAAATTGTACTAAATAGTAACAAAATATAAACTTCTAGAACATGATGCAGAATTCTTTATTAGTACTTCACAAAGAATGGCACAGTTATAGACGCAATTTTATTCAGAGTCAACTTGAGCAGGAGATGGTGTATAATGATACTAACCCAGAGCATAAAGCTGTGCAGAAGTTCAATGTTCTTCTTGCTTTTCCAGTGATCACATGTGTGCTCATATTTCCATGAGAGGTTACAACACCTCCAAGCTGATCAACTATCTACACAATCCATAGAGAAAATCATCATGTGCTTAATCATTAATCAACCAAATCAGTCAGTATTAGTGGTATTACGTTGAGAAGAATATGTAGATGAATCTCACATGCAGCGTCTCTTTCACTTACATGGGACTTCAGGTTAAAAAAAATCTATCTGTTAAAAGATGTTCAGATATATTTACACCAAGATGGTTTGTTGAACTTATTACGCATTGATAACAATTATTTGAAGGGCTGAACAACCTTTCAATTAAGTGCTACATATTAAGAACTTCAGTAGTTGTAAAAATGTCATTGCTAACCATTATAATTGGACAATGCAGTCTAGGTCATTATAAATCACACATGCAATCTTGTTGAAATTATGCATGAATTCTCCTATTTTTTGTATATTCCTGGAGCATAACTCCTTTTTGGCCTACCTATATATTTTTGTATGCTATGATTATGAAAAAAGAATTTTACGTGTTCACTAGAATAATACATTATTTAAAAAGAAAGTGCATCTTCCAAGTGTTGCACTTGACCATCACATAAATATCAGAATTATGTTATATGCAACATGAGAAACTCGGATAAAAATGATTCACCAGACACATTACTTTGCAAGACATGTTTTCTTGCTTTCATCAGCAATATTCATAAACATGATTCTTGGACATTCTTTTCTTGAGGTCAGGTCATCATTGCTTTGATCTTCAGCTGTGTTATGAGTGGGATCATTTCCTTCAAGAGGACTCATCAGAACACTCCCCTGTTGAGGATCATCAGGAACTACTTTCACCAGTGAACTACTAGGATGGGTGCATGAGGGGCAACCACCAAAAAACATATCATTTCTGCTATCAATCTCATAATCAAGTTTTGGATTAGAACTCTTCACGCCTTTGACTCTTTTTGACTTCAAGGAAGAGAGAGTGGCTTCCCAGACCCTGTCCTCCGTGTTATTTCCAGAACAGGAACAGCACCTGCCTCCAATGAGACCATGCTTGTCATTTGACACCTCTGGGAGGGTCTCCAAATTAATGTATCCTGTTCTACTGCAAGGAAAAAAGCCTGCAACTCCCTGCAGCATAGGACCACTAGGAGAAAAACCTAATAAAAAACAAACAAGGATGTGCTCAGTGCTTATGTCAAAAACAGAGTACAGTGGGAGAAACAACTATGAGGTTCTGAGTGCTTGTGTGATACAGACAATTATAAAAGGTCTCTTGTGGATCAACAGTCAACTTAGAATGAGATGTATCACAAAAGCAGCAGAAGCAAATCTGTTATAGATCTCTGAATAATTGGTTTTGGCATTGATCTCTGTATCAAGCCATGCTACTTCACATATACATGAAAAGATCTACAGATGGATAAGATTTGCCTATTGATTTACATACATATATTGAGTAAAAAATGAGGAGATTTGAAGAGTTGTCATCCACAGTTTTTTTCTGAAAGAGGAGAGAATGTTTAGTTTCATGTACAGTAGTTTGCTTTTTTCAGTAATGCATTAAAAATTGTAAAATGTTCATGTGGTTGAAAGGGTAAAATTGATGCAGCAAAACATTTAGTTAAGATAAGTGTATTCAAAGGACTGCCGGAGTCTACAAGGAATTAAATGATTAAACAACTGTCATGTGGATATCATGGGAAGGTTAAGATACAGATGATGATATATGTTATTATTAACCCATAGAGGTACCCTTGTATTCCCTTTAGTATGATATAAATGATATGCTGGAGCAGTGGACCGCTGATTACCCTAATCTCTTCTCAATCTCTTGTGCACTGTTCCATTTTTTATCTTCCTTCTGAGATTTTTTTTTTTTGGCTCAGTTTCTTTCTTTTGGTTGGAAACATAAACATGCAAAATTTGGTAAAAGTTGTACCTTAAAAAATGTGACAAATAGATCATGGACTTAAAGGATTTGAAGAAGTAGATGTTTTTGAACTGAATGTATATGAAATTGTCACTCAGAGTTTCTCTTGGACTTTACTTATAAGAGAGTACAACAAATCACAGCAATTCAGAATAGGCTGTGTTGATGTTGCTTTAATACATAAAAAAAATGTCTTATACATGAACAGCACTACTAAGTAATGCAGTTACAATATGGAAAGTCTTAAATTTGTAATATTTGGAAATGAAACTATAGTATCTACACAAAATTTATATTTAATTAAATCTTAATAATTAAGAAATTAGTCATGAGAAAATTCATGAATCTTCTGAGTCTTAAACATTCAAAAGCTAAATATACAACCAGCATTAAGAATACTCTACATTAAATTTCAGCGGCAATAGACAAACTATTGTTGAATATTAACAGCAGCACACATCTAAGATATATGCAATCATCTTGCTTTTGTCAATTTGGAGGTATTTGAAAAAATGATGGCAAGCATGTGTTAGAAATGAATGAAACTACACGAAAGAAATGAAAGAACAAATATGACACACACCTTCATGTTGCTGTTTATTTGGTGCAGAAATATCATTTGTTGACAATTGATGCTGAGAATTTCTAACGTCTCCATTGACTGAATTCGGCACACCATTTTCATTTAGAAGATTACTATTCATGACATGTTGGCATTCCCTCCCTTCCTCAATTTGTGGGCTATCGGCTTTCAAAGGGAGGTTCATCGTTGCATGTTCAAAAGAATTAACTGAAACTTTTGCATCATCAGTAAGATTTGCAACCATAAGAATCGATCCACCAGGAAAGCTCAATGCCCTCCGAACATCAGCTTTAATTGGTAACTTACAAATTCTACCTTTAGTATTGACCTCTCCAATTGATATAAATCCCTGCATTGAGATCAATGTTGTGAACCCAAAGATGGATCCATCAAATAAATATCAATAGAGTAGAAATTCCCTTTTCCTCCCACAAAATAAAAAAAATGAAAGAAAGCAACTATACAAGTTTGGTTTCTGCATCCAGAATCCAGTTCCAGACAATAAAAAAAAAAAGAAAAAAAGAAACAGATCCTGAACTTGAACAGAATATATGACAGTCTCTGGTCATAGATAAGTCACAGTATCACCAGATCTAATATTTTATTGCTAAAAGCACACAATTGTCTTCTTTCATATATACCTGTTTGCTCCAAAATCCTTCAGATTCTTTGTCTGCCCAGCAGAATATTGTAGAAACACCTACGCTCTGCAATCTCCTTCGTAATTCCTTGTATATGAGCTGACCAACACCCTGAAAATATCAAATCCATTAGAAGGCTTGAAGAATACAATAATACCAGAACCAGATATAATATGAAAACAACAAACCGATAGGTGTAAGGGCAAAAACTATGTCAAGATTTCTTCTACATTGTTAAGATTAACAATATTCTTTGTCATATTTTCATTCAGTGAGAATTGCAGATTGCGCTTTCTAGTCTATCATAATCCTACATTATTCTAAAAAAGTTATCTTCAACCAGAAGTTGAAGGGTACTAACGATGGTGTTCATTAGAATCTCACAGGATTCGGTAATATATTAGTTCAACCTCTATCAGTTTTAAAATGAGAATACCTGGTCATATAACACAAGCAACAGGTAAGATAATCTACAGTTCTACACTATTAATTACAAGATTACCAAGTGGTCAAATGTATTTAAAAGTGTAGATGATTTATTAAAAAATGCTTAGCCCATATATTTCAAGAATCTATGCTACAGTTAAGGTATTGAGATATAGTTTTAGAAAAAACCTTCAAGTTAACACTACAATATCTTGAAGAGCTGGCATCATGATAAAAAGGAGGAAGTTTAAATTAATAGAAACTAGAAATATTCTAGATAGGGACAAAAAAATAAAAATAAAAATTATAAAGAAAAATCATGCCTTCTTTTGGTAGTTTGAACAGACAGCGGCAAGAGGAATTTCAGCATACTGTGTGTCGGCAGGTACTATTTGATACGAAATTGCAGCTATCACCTGCAACTCATGTCCAAGTAACATATATTTATTCATTGATATTTCAAATTATATTGAATAATGCTATAAATGGTAACATTATTCTCCAACTACAAGGAATATATAAACTAAGCTATACTGAACCTTAGTAGAGGAAAAGAAGAGAAGCAAGTGATTCTTAATAGACTGTACACACCATTATTATTAAAATTGGTTCAGTTTCAGTTTAATATTCCAAAGGAAATGTCAAACTTGTGACTGAAACACTAAATGACCATATCTGCATTACTACTGCATGGGAAATTGTTGACCATCAATTTACATAACCTAGATGTTGCTTATGTTTTATTATTTCTGCTAATTAATTGTTCCTCAGTCTAGATGGTAAATAATGGCAGCAAACCATTCTGATTTATTGGAAAAACAGCTTAGACATAATAAATTTTACAAATACGTGATAACCGTTAAGAAAAAACCTCTATCAATATTTTATTGCTGAATGAACCCAGAAAACATCAATGTCATTGCCTGATTCACCCATGATGGAATGAGAACAGCAATTTGATCTCACATCCATAAGAGTTTCTAATGACTTTCTTTTTCATGATATGAGATATGATCATATATCACTTTAGGTGATCAGACTCAAGCTACATATGCCAAGGACTGAACAATTCAACAAATTTAGGTCAATGACAAATGGAAGAGATGGGGACAAAAAGGATTTGGATGAACATTTTAAAAGTCATGAAATTTGATAAGTTCACATCAAGGGTAACCTGGAAAAATAATTTGACCATGTCATTTCTGGTTCCTATTGATAGATATTATAAAGTACTAAGCTAGTGTATATGGAAAAAAAAAAGCTTCCAATAATCTATGGTGTCATAATTGTGATGTAGTATTGACTAGTTCATTTAGCTAAAAGTCATGTCTCCCACCCATTTGGAAAATAATATAAATTTACCCATCCTACTGATCATCCTCTCCATCTCAAATTAAGAATTGATGTAAGAAATTCTGCAGGGTAGATCCTACAAACCTACGTCTTTTAATTCTGATCAACATGCCTAGTCTCAACATTTTCCTCCACAATGGAAACAAATAACATACACACATGTGGCAAGAGAATGAATAAGCACAATTTGCACAAAGCCACAAACACATCCAATTGAATGAAATAGACAAATACCTCTTTTGGTCCTTTGATACAATTTGATTTCAATATCAATGTCCTATACTTCCTGCAGAAGAGTCAAAATGAAAATTTTACTGTCTATATGCCATAAAATTAAATGATAAGTCAGAAATTCTACAAACAAACACTTTTCTGGGTAATGAAGACTAGGTGATAATGTAATTTAATCTGAATGCATTGAGATACACAAATACAGCATGTTCGTGCATGCATGACTATATATGTTTATCTATGCATTCATGTACCTACATAGATGTCATGTAGTAAAAGAGAAACCATATAAGAAATGGAGATACTCAAGAAAATTTGGCCATACCCATTTGACAAACATCTCTCAAGAAACTGTGATTCTTTTCCAGTGTTTGCGGCATAATTCATTGCTGGCAACTCTGTAGTATAAATACTCAGTGCTTCCTGCAAGCACATAAGATTAAAAGAACCTGTTAAAACATTAAACTCGTGAAAGTGAGCAAGAACAACATTAAAAAGTAAAACTTCAGTACTTCACTATACAATATAAGAAAAGAAAAAAATTAAACCTATAACCCGATTGAGCAATAGGCAAGAATCAGTTGCCAAAACAATTCACCTTGAGCAAAGACTCACTGTAGCGGTCAACGTCCTTCGGATTCAAGAGAAAGAACGAGCGATACTCGAAAGACAAAACCCCATCTTCATAGTAAAAAGGGAACAAAAAAAATTATCCAAAGAGCCAAGAATAAGAGAAGCACAACAGCATCAACTATCAGTCAAAACTGTAATCACCTAAAAAGAACTTCCCTTTGCAACTCAATCAATGCAATTTTCATATAAAGATCACCATAACACCTGAACTACTTTACAAATACTAAAATCTGTTTAAAGAACATCTCAAATAACAGAATCACGTAGTAATAAAAAAATGCATACCTCCAACTTCCGATTTTGCGGTCAAAATATCATCTTTGCAAGTTTTCCTTGTATTATATTTCCTCGAATTATTCACTGCTCCAAAAAAAAAATTAAATAAAAAGCTAAAGAAAAGAGACCGAATAAAAAATCAACGACCATTATAAGATTGATTGATCACCTGAGATTCTGATCTTGGAAGATTCACCGACCGAAATCAGAAGCTCGTCGCGTTTGGATTCGGAGACGAGTTCGTTCCCCTCCACTTCAACCTTACAGTTCCCTGTGAAAGATGGATGCGATCAGATGAAAACGATTGAATGAGAGTCCAATTAGGGTTTCCAAGTTGAACTAGGGTTTGTTTTGTGTACCGATTGAGAGTCCGGAAGGGGACCGACGTTTTCTTCCTGCCATGGTTTCTCTCTGTTTTATTTTTTCCCTCTTTTTTTATTATCGAATTTTAACCTCCAAAAAAATAATGAATAAATGAAAGTCGGAGAATTTCAAAGCCCGCCAAAAAAGAGGGGCATTTCCCGCGTGAGTCCCTGAAAATCGAAATCAAGTTGAAATGACGAAAATAACCTCACTGACTCTGTATTAGATCTTTAGGCGATGATGTATTGGACGGTTCTGATTAACGGAAACCACAAGCTTGAGAGGAAAATAAAGTTTCAATATCAGACATGTTTGAAACGTCAAATCTCTAGATTATTATTAATTATTAAAAGGGCAAATTTGGACGATGTATTTTTAACGTACTAATATTTATAAAAAAAATGTTAAAATTGATTACATTTATCGAATAAAACTCAGATCATGCATATTTTAATTTATTTTTAATAGTAAACATCAACTAAAGACGTATCTGTTTAAATAAAAAGTGTATATCGATTCATTTCAAATTGAATGAATTTGTTTTTAATAAATGTAAAAAATATTTAATGAGGTATACACACCGTTTAACGAAGTATATGCTTTATTAAATTTCTAATGAGATATATAAAATTGTATTTTAAATTGTAAAATAATGAGTGTAACAGCACTCGTATTTGTAAGAATTGGAGAACAACCCGCTGAACAATACCAAACAAACAAAAACCAGAACCTAATCCATGTAAACAACCCATCCAAAATTTGTTTAATTTGTTTTTTTTTAGGGTTTCTATCCTCTTTCTCTCTCTGTCCCAGTGTCTTTATTATTGATTTTGAAGGAGAGTGAGAGTTTGTTATTGTTTGACCAATCCGGGTCTGACTCGGGAGAGTGGCTCTATTTGTATCCCTTAATTTATAAGTTCACCTATTTTACAAGTAAGCCCCTTCTAATAAATTAATGTATTATGTATAAGTAAAAAGCTTAACAAATATTAAAATTAAGATTTGAGAATTGTGAAAAGATTATTAATTATTTTATACTTCTATAAATTTATTTATATAATAATAATAGTTAATATTTTATTATGTCATGATAATGTCATATTTAAAATCTGATTAATCAAACGATTAAATAAATTACCTTTAACTTATTTAATTTTCTATTATTATTCAATGAACGGTTCAATTTCTTTTAAAAAATATTGAATACGATGACGATGTTAGATCGAAAACGGAAAACCTTGACGAAGGTGAAACCATAATACAAAATCGAGGATCATACCGCATACGGATCGAAAGTAAATAAAAAAATGTGATGGATATGATGGCTGCAAACAAGCAGATCATAATACAAAAAAGCAAGGGGGCTTATATTACCAACCCACCCCCATATATTTTTTTGTGTATTTAAAAACAAACCAATTTCACTTTTCACAACCCACCCCTTCACATCCTAACCCATTCCACCTAAAAAAACTCACGGTCATCCCCGCCGCCGCGACGAGCTCGAGGATCTCACCCTCTTCCGCCGCAATCACTGCCGTCAGCGGCGGATTCTATTCGTCATCGCTCTAGCTCACTGACCCGTTCTTCCCTCCTCTTGCGTCGTGAAATCTGCGGAGGAGAAAGAAGCCGTCGATGGATCCGCCCTGGACCACCGTAGGCCGATCCTCTTGTCGTCCGCCTTAAAGATGGCATCGTCTTCGTCACTACAGTCGTTGGACTAATCGAAAAGCACCTGAGGCCGCGTAAATTAGAGGTCATGGTTTCACGGCCGAGTTATGTATAAGCAGGGAGGGACTCGCCGTCGCCGTGGCTTCCGATGTTCCTGGAATTGGAAGTTGAAAGTATGGTTTCTGAAAAGGATGAAAATGTGGGATAGATGCTTTGGTGATGAGGAGGAGAAGAAGAGGATGAGAAGAAGAAGAGGGGTTTTGATGGAGGAGGGGATCTGCCTTTGGAGAGGGGAAGGGTTAGTTCCAAGGGATGAAGGAGACGACGAGTTGGATTCGGACGGAGGTTGTTTTATTTCCAAATATTACAAATTATTGGGTCTCAGTTTAATTTATAGATAGGTACCAAAAAGATTGGATATATATATGGACGTGTGCAAGAGAGAGCAGATTAAGGATCCTGTGTCAAGGTAGTTATTTTCAGTACAATCAACAGCTTAACAGCATAGGAAACTCCATTTTGGAGTAGAATTTCATTTCGGAGGACCAAGTGAAATACAACTCCAACCCAAACTCTCCCCCATCTCTAATTTATTTTAAAATAATGTCTATCAAAGTTATATAAAAACATCATAGAATAAATGTAATTAAATATAATTGAATCAAATCAATTTTAACTAAACACATATAAATGTTAATTAATTACATCTTAAAAGTATATATTGAGATATATTAATGCATTTTTTTCGAGTTAAAAATGATAAATTTTAACGCCATACACTACGATAAAATCTCATACACTATGATAATGCAATATATATTATACTATCATAGCATATGAGACTGCAAAATAGACTGTAAAACGGGCACAGATAATTTGATTAACTTAGATTCTTTCATCCCTTCTCTTTTTTCTTCATGAAACCTCCAATCGGACCAGTCACATATTAGGTTCAATGGTTGTAATTTGTGCCACTTTTTCGAAAATATGTATAATGAAGTGTTGTATGTTTGTTTCTGTTAGATCAGGAAAAAAATATACATGAAAACAATAAATCAAGGTGCATCAAGCCGCTTTGATGAAGAGGAGGAAGCTGGGGATCGCCGAGATTGATGGATCTCATATAGGGTTTGATATTATGTGATCATTCACCTTTCACACTCACTATTCTTTTATATAGAACATATAACTGTCTTTTTTCCAATCAATCCAGAGAAATTAAGGGAAAGTTGTTACACAATATAAGAAGGAATTTAATCATCATTTTTAACATTGTGAGGTTCACACAACCATTTTGTATATCAATCATAATATATATCATGAGGTTTTTACGCAATTTGCGGATATTACATTCATTTTTGCTTAAATTATCATTATATAGATTGTATCCATTATTAGTTCACAAGTCAATGAATTTTCAACACTTGTTCACAGAAAAATCTATAAGTCGTCCAACACTTATTAAAGTTCAGATATGTTCCACTCCAATGGAATCACTATTTTTTGTTAATGCAAGATGTGAAGCAAATAATGCAAAAAAGAATAATGCGTGACTCGACCGTAAGATTCTTCCCTCGAATCTTTTTGAATTTTTCATGCCCAGCTCTCAACGTCTTGCCAGATACTTAACTCGATCACTGCCTCGATCTCCTCAAAATATTCCCAGTATGCCTGAACAGATTTATTTTTATATCACTACAAATACCATATTTATTTTTATACTATTAGAATTTTTTTAATGTAAAAATGTGCTCATCTTTTATCATTTTTAATTAAAATGAACATTAACTATAGTTAGTTTTTTAACTAAAAATTAAAAATGACAAAAATAACTTTAACATATAATATTTTTATCATAATGTAAATAATTAAATATAATAACCTAATTATTTTTATGTTATTTCGTGAGCCATTCAATATTATGCCTTCTTTCATTTTCTTTCAATCAAGATATAATTTTAAAAAAAAATTGTATTTTGTAATATATATTTTAATTGTTCTCAAAATAATTTTATTTCATTTTTACTAATGTAAGTATTACTAGTTTATATCTTTGCTAATAAATAGTTTATATGATTAATTTTTATGTTTTTGGATTTTAGATGAAATTTATCATTTTCATGTTAAAATTAATATTTTTATTTTTATAAATATTGTATTTGATAAGGTTAAATATGAAAAAAATAAAATAAGGGTAATCTAGTCTTTTTTCAAGACTTTAACGGTTTTAATGAAAAATTGGATGGAAGTTAACTAGAATGATAAATATGCATAAATTCTACATATTTCAATGGTATAAAAATAAATAGTTTATTTAGAGTGGTATAAAATTAAATAATATGTTTTTGGATGGTTTAGATGCAAAAAAAAAAAAATCAAAAATTAAATATATAAAACATAAAGCTCAAAAATATTTCTTACTTTATGTACACTGTACGGAAACAATGTTTATTGATCAATAATAAAAACAAAACACTCGAGAGCAATTTATAGACCTGTAAAAGCATTTTGACCATCATGGCTTATCCAATTTATAGATAAAATATATGGTTGTGTAATTTGATTGATCCATATACATTAGAGCCTCATCCTTACAAATTCTTATCCAAATAACTGAGATTCCGGTGTGTGAGGTAGCGTAATAACTATTTTTATTTTTGCAATATATTTCAGGATTATTCGAACATAATATTTTGGATTTCGCACGTAGTACGTCAGATCGTGATAACTCATTCTCCACCGTTGGATGTTCAGGTGCTACACGTGTATTCCTATGATCTCAAATTTTTATGCTAGTGCGAGGGCATATAGATAAAAACAGTTATAGGTCATCAACAAAGGTTATGATTTTTAATTGGTGTGGTTAGGTGTGAACACAAAAACTAAACATATCAAATAAAATGTTTCACCATGTACCACCATTTCTTTAAAAACAACATTAAAATACAAAATAGTCATAATCCATTTTTACAGGGGTCACAGAGAAGACATCGGCTGATTAGGATTTTTTTTTTTTCATTTTCAATTTTAGGTTTTGTATTTTTAGGGTTGGGCACTTGGGCCTCTTTGTGGGTACGTGGGGCTTTTTGTTTTTTTATTTATGGAAGACCATTAATGCATTTTATCTTTTTTTACCGTCTGTTTTACAGTCTTATACAATGTGATAATATAATTCTTATAGCGTATGAAATTATATTATAATATAAAATAAAAATAAATTTATTAACGAAAAAAATATACTAGTATATCTCAATATTTACATCATTTTATATAATATAACATCTATTTCAATAGAAGTGGATGATTTTAAAAAAAAATTAATGTGGAATGCGAATGAAGATGAAACAGGGCTTGCTCGGTTGCACCTCTTTTCCAGACTTGAAATCCCACCCAAACAGCAAGACACGCCTGGAACTGTGTCGGACACATGTCTACGCATATCCATGTCTGAAACATGATAATTTTATTATCATTGTTTATGTTAAGTTATTTCATTAAATCTGTTATAGATTTTTTATTTATTAAATTTCGTGAAACATGATACTTCACTAAAATTAATTTTATTATAACTGCCTTTATTTAAATTATTTCATTAAATCAATTTGAAACTTTTGATTTCATAGAATTTTATAAATCAAGGGATTTCATAGAAAATAATTATTATTATTGTTTTCGATATAAAAAAATATTTATTATAATTGTTTTTATGTGAAGTTATTTCATCAAATTGATTTGAATTTTTTTGACTTCATAGAATTTCATAAAATAAGATATTTCCATAAGAATAAATTATTCTATATATAAAATTTACTTTTATTGTAATAATTATTATATGAGATGTTTATCGTTTTGATTTACTGCTCAGCTTCATAACTCATTTCCTTTTGTGACTAGATTTTCATTCCAGGTTTCAAAGCAATGAATATTATGTCAGCATGATGATCTCTTTCGATGGAGATGAAGTTATCGCAAACGGGAACAAAATTATAAAATAAAGATACAGAATTTGGCCAAAATTAAAATTAAAGCAATAAAAATAATTCAAAATGACACAAATATAATACTATATTCCTTTCTTAGAGCATTTTCTATAGACATGTCAACTCATCTGTGAGTTTCATATGTTTACTAAACATGTAAAAATGGTACTCCAATGAAAGTGTTAAGGAAAAACTAATGTGGGACACATGTTATATGTCTTCTTCCAAGCTAACTGTAGCTATTGCTTTAGCCAGCCAAATGTGGGTCCCACCATTCAAAATATTCAAAAAAATATTATTTTGGATATGTGGAGAGATTTGAGTCGGTGAAAATGTGGGTTCACTATTATCTTGGTTAGTTATTTAACTAGTTCATTGGAGCAACAACAACAAACTAAAAATGAGAGAGTAGTAAATGAGGGTCGTGAAGGGATAAAATACTGATATGATACTTTAACATTTTAATTAGGTAGCATATCCATTGGAGATGCTCTAATTTCTCCATAGGGCACGTCTATCCCCACACACCATTCCCCTATTATCACCAACCAAAACAACAAAAAAATTTATTTAAATTAAATTTGAACATCACTATTCTCACCAACCATTCGACGGTTAATCTATCAACATTCCTTTACCACCTTCGACAGTCTCTCTGTCAACCTTCCTTTACAAACATCGACAATAATTCTGTCAACTTTCATTTACAACATTTGACAATTGGTCTGTCGACCTGGGAGGGTGTGCTCGACCGTAGCAATGTCGAACTGAATATTTTTTCAAATGAAGACTTTAGACACATTCGATCACATTTAACATTCGACGTACATCAAAATGTCAACACATTCGCGTTACATTCAATACTCACATTACAATCACCACATTCCAATAAAAACACTTAAACTAGAAGCAATAGTTAATTCTTTTAACATCATTGCATTTGCATACAAAGCTATTAAAAAAATCAAAACCAATTAATTCAATCTGCATGCTCTAATCTAAAACTAAAATCTCACATTAAATAAACATTTTTTAAAAACTATATCTATCTCAAAATTCTCACATTTTTTAAACCATTCGACACTACTAAAGTCGAATGTCATAAAGGAAGGTTGACAGAGATTTTGTCAAATGTCGTAAAGGAAGATTGACAGAGATTATGTCGAATATTGTAAATGAATGTTGACAGAGAGATTGTTGAAGGTTGTAAAGGAAGGTTGACAGATCGACCGTCGAATGGTTGGTGAGACTAGTGATGTTCAAATTTAATTTAAATTTTTTTTTATGTTCTGATTGGTGTGAATAGGTAAATATTTGGTGGGTGTAGACGTGCCCTTCTCCATAAACATAGTAGAAAATAAGAGAACACAAGTTTTAAAGGTCCACCAAATCCTTTGTTTTCATTTCATCACCATATTAAAAAGTCCATCACCGAGCCATATTTGGGTCCAAAAACACCTTTGGGAGCACTGTCTTGGATCCATAATATATATTAAGCCCCCCAATCATTCTCATATTAAAATTTGATACAAGAAATTCTACATGTTAGATCCTACATACCTACATTATCAATTCTTCCTCCACAATAGAAACACAACAACATATGCATAAAGGAAAAGAAAACTCTTCTTCTCCCTCCCCGTGATGTGAGAATCATCAAGAAACTCAGAACGACAAGATCGGAAACCTGATTTAGGGTTTACAACCGAGACAATACGTTCTGCAAGGATCAACGATTCAAGGATCTCCTCTCTTTCCTTCCCCGATTCATTCATTGTTCAACGATCGGATGATCTTTCGCGGCGACAATCGGTTGAGATTTTGAGAGTTGAGAGAGACGATGCAGGGATTTTTAAAGCTCTGAAACCCTGTATTTATATAAACCCTAACCATGGCTTAAGAGCCGTGTGATTGGTGGGACTTTTGGGAACTACTGAATTTTGACCGTCCAAGCCAAAGGTGATCTGGTGGACGCTCTCCATTCGATCTTGACCGTCCAACCGTTGGTCCTTGATGCGATTAAATGATCGGTGGCTCGAGCAATCTGAGGTCCTGAAGCATTTGTTGGAGCTGAGAGAGAGAGAGAGAGAGAGAGAGGGAGAGAGTAAGAACAGGTGATGAATTAATTCTTCATCGATCATTTGTTTCTTTATTAAGTTTTTAAGATTTGTTGTAGCATCTCCAAGAATTACAAATTTCAACTTGATTTGTGGTTTTCATCAAAGAATGGGGAACAAAGAGAATTGTGTGGGGCAGTCTGTTTGTTCATATGAGGAGACCATGGAAGCTCTTTCGTCCCTCATCACGCGCCGAACACGCGGGGATGGATCGAACAGGGTCGGAAAGTTTGGTCTGATGTTCAAATATGTGAAGGTCTGTGCTTTGTTTTGATTGATAATCTTTCTATGAAACTTTATGGATGATTGTTAGCCTTTGTATTATATCACTGCTTTGCTAGATTATTTATTTCTGAATTCTTTTTTGCATAATTTTTTGGTAGGAAAAAAAAATCTTAAGATTACCTGTTATGCTTATTGGGTGATTCCAAGTGGTTGGAAAACGAAAAGAAGCTTTTGACTTAAAGCTAATTTTGAAATTCAATTCCCAGGAAGTATATTTTCTTTAGATTCATTAAAAGTTCATTGTTTACTGTTTATAACTTCTTCTTTTTTCTTTCCAAAAGGTGGGACCATTTGGGGTGTTTTGAAAACTCGAATGGGTTAAGTATGAATCCTGTAAAAGCATAGTCATTGAAATATGTTTCCAAATGCTAAGACATATTGTAAGGAAAAAAAAAAAAACTCAGGACCAAATCATAAGAAATAACTGAAAAAATGTCAAGCAGTGAGCTATTTATAAGATTCTCAATAAAGTGATAAACTAGAGAAATTGCTGAGTTTTATCTTTAAAGACACCCAAGATCAAATAGGCATGGAAAATTACGATGAACATGTGACATTTGACGGTTCCATCACATGACTTGTTATGTTTTTTTTTTTAATTGGTGTACTATACACTTAAATCTATGAAATCTTGGAGATAAGAACATTCAGTCTGTTATTCCAATAATCATTTTTTTCATCTGTGTCCAAATATTTTCTTTCACATGATCAATATTATTATCAAAGTTGCTTTTTGATACCTGCAGGTGTTGGGCCTGGAGGATGATCTACCTAAACTTAAAGTTATCCACATTGCCGGAACTAAAGGGAAGGTATTGGAATCAGTATATTATAGGAATCATGCTTTCTTTAACTCTAGAACCCACTTTAGAAACCTTTTAATGGAAATGCCTTTTTTAAAATCCTGGATAATAACTTTTTTTTGACAGTTTTTTTTTTTTTTTTTGAGGATAATATAGGAGAATCTTATTTCAAAAAACCCTTGAAAATAAGAGACGAGGGATCTCCTTACAAATTAACTTTTTTTTTGACAGTTAGATCTAACAATTTCTTTCTGTGCCTGATAACATGTGTAGAATTAATCCTAGACTACCTAACTCACACTATAGTTATATATTTGAAAAAATTAACTGACCTTTAAGAGTATCTAAAAAATGGAAACTAAAGTACAACATAAAATTCAGAGAAGATGTTACTCTGTGGCATTTAGAATCGTAGAGATGAGTAGTTCGATTTGCAGGGAATGATTTTTCTACTTTTCGAGTATGTCTTCTTAATTACCTGATACTTTACTCGTTGGAGAATATATTCTCTAAAGAGACATTGCTCCTAACCTTGGGCTTTCAAGGATTTCACTTAAGTGCAAAATTTGTACCTGACCTGACATCACTGAGATACTAATTTCTGCTTTTTGTTGATTCACATACTTGGGTCATCAAACAGCAGACTGAACTTGATATATTTCAAGGAAGTTTAAGAAATGTTTTTATTAATGGTTAACCGTTAATTGACTTCCAAATAATTCATTAGTTATGATGGCAACAACTTCAGATGTATAACATTGAATTTAGTTTTCCTATTCAAACTTAAACATTATAAAGATTATAGGCATGAGGATCTGTTAAGACCAGCATTTGCATCTCATAAGTTTGCTTGAATGTTTCCCAAATTCTAGAATTCAATCCGGCTTTCTTGAAAGTTACATGATCTTACCAATCTTCTTAAAATATTCTTTCTTGCACTTAATATGTTCATTGCATTTTCTTAGTTAATGTCCATGTCCATCTGCATATTTTTTTCTGAAACAGCTAATTAACTTCAATCCTGCATGGTTAGATTGTTTTACTCTTGTTTTTTTAACTATGATCGTATTCAGGGTTCAACATGCACATTTTCTGAGGCCATTTTACGGGAGTGTGGATTTAGAACTGGGCTTTTTACATCTCCACACCTAATTGATGTTAGAGAAAGATATCGTATAAATGGGTGAGCAGTTGAGCACTTAAAATGAATTTTTTCACTTGCCATATTTGGACAGTTCGATTGTAATTTTGTCTTTAATATGAATCTGAAATGATAACTTCACTTTTCAATCATCTCCATCTTTTCCTCATTTTAACTCATCTCAAACTGTTGACTTCTATTCCCTGGCTTGTAAATGGACTGCCGTAAGCTACTTATTAGTTAGAGATCAGAACAGTGCGATGCATATGCTTGCCAGACCATAGATTTCAGAAAGTATTGCCATTTTATCATGATTTTTTATTTTTATTTTTAAAAAAAAGAACTGCATGAAGCAGGAAATGACACTTTGTGAAAGAGTTGAAACATTTCTGAAATTGCATGAAACATGTGATCATTTCATTGGCAAGCAGTTGAAACTGTCGGGGTTTCCACTTTCCAAAGATATATATGAACCCCTAATGGATATGCAAACATTTCATTCAATGAACCTCTCTGAAGTATTAGAAAATTAATGTTTAATGCGTTAGAGTATATCTGAAATATGTGAGAAGCTATATACCTATTAAGATGGAATATGTACCTTTGCACTTTGAATATTCTATGAAATAAGGTTGACCCACTATAGGTGTTCATTTTGGTGACAAATGAAGGGTAGAAAGTAACATTTTTATAGTAAAGCAACATGGTCACCTCATTTATGCTTCACATTACATCTGTCAAAACTTTTTATGATATTTTGTAAACATTACAGGTCTGTACCTTTTCCTCTATTGATTCCCTCAAGTTCCCCTCTCTCCATATTGCTTTCTCTCATTTAACCTTGTTCCTCATTTAAGTTTCCTTTATGCTGCCAGTTGATACTAAATTGTTTCCTCATTTTATTTTTACCTTTTTAGATCACATTCCCAGCTAGTCACCTTTCATTTTCCATTTTGGTCAATTTTTCTGGAAGCATATAATGGTTCATGAATGGGCCAGTGAAATCCAATGAAGAAAATCTGACATTAAATTGAATGATGCATGAGGAGTTATAAACTAAACATTTATTAGATCAAGCAAATCCTGTAGCTTTTATGATGTTTTATTGTCATGCTGAACTGCACACTTACAAAATTGATGAACATATATATCTACTTAGCCATAAACATTTTTTGTTCTACAATAAAGAACATATTATTAAAGTTTGAAATCTTAGAAATTTAATTTTTGCATTTGAATCATGCTTATGAAATTTACTAATCCTTTTTTTCAGATTATCCGCCAAAAATATTCATTACACACTGAATACACAAATTTTCTTGTCGATAGTGTGATATCCTTATCTAATGAACATCCGTAAACATTAGGTTGGACGTTTCTGAGGAAAATTTCTCCAGTACTTTTGGGATTGTTGGAACCAGCTGAAGGTATGTGGATATCCTTTAACTGGATGCTCAAAGTAGAAATTTAATGTGCTTATTAACACATTAAGATCATATCTCTTGAACTTATCACTACTCTGCACAGGGGACTGTTTTTCTCCTACCTCCCCTGACAATATATAAGTTAGAAAAAGGAATTAAAATTCATCTCAGTTTCCTCTTTCTAAGGTATTTACTTCAGTTTAAAGAAAATGACCATCACTTGTTACTTGTCTTTACTGATAAACATGATGTGATCTTTTGGTTCATGGAAATGCTTATTGAAAATATTGATTCATACTGCTTTTGATGTTTGTCACTTGATTTCATTCCAATTATTTCTATTTCAATATGTTCAATATCCATCTCTTGAATTCTATGAAATAAAAATCAAGATAAATATATTTTCATGTTTTTGTCATTTTTTTAATACGAGCTTCAGACTAATTTCTAATGACATTGGGTCACATTAAATGAAATGATAATGTCCATAAAAGCTGTTTATACATTTTACACACTCTTTTCATTCGTAGGTCTTGATAACTATTTGATTTCTGTTGTCTTGATTTGATGCGTAGTAGAAAGCACAGAAAGATTACAATTGGATCATTGTTTGCAGGAATATGTTACAGAGGATTTGCCAATGCCTACGCTCTTTCAGTTTCTCAGTTTGTTAGCATTTAAGATATTCATATCTGAAAAGGTGAGTCGCATTGTGTGTTTTTTCATTAAGCATATGATGAGGGGTGATCATAATTGGATCATTCTTTTCATTCCTATGTCTTAATAACTATTTTGGGTTCATTACCTTGCTTGCACCATTATTAGGCACATTATTATAGATGAAAAATGCATCCTACGTATAACATCCTTCACTAGTCTCCCATCTCTTTGTATTATTGTATCAAGGAACAAATGATTTCTGATTAATCAATGGCCATCTATACCAACTTCACTTCTGTACATAATAGAATTGCCTTCTGAGCCCCATTATGTCACTTTGTTTTTCTTGTAATTGTTTTCTCTACCCTCAGTTTTGAATGATCACTATATCATCTATAGACAACTTGTGTCTGAGGACATGTGCAGCCAGTTCATCTGTAAATCTCAAGTAGAAACTGAATTTATATAGGACCTTGGTGATGTCCCACATTTAACTGTATGTATTTATCACTCCACAGAGGCCTCTTACCACTCAGCTCTACATGTCTTAAACAATCAACTTCTGATAACAAACATCCTTCATCCCTATAGGACTAGCTTGGTAGAGGGATAAGTTATCCTAATTTTAGGGGATAAAAAATCCATCAATTTTGTCTTGATTCACATTTGTCAAAATTGAAACAAAAGATGAGATAAATGCTATTATACCCTTTCATTTCAAAATCAGGACAACTATTCAAGGATTATACCCTTTTTTCTATGTCAAACGGGAGAAGTTGTTCGCTGCCACTTATCCCCTTATCTCACTATTTATCCCCTTGTCAAATTGGGCCACAAGGAATTAGAGTTCTTTACTCGTCTTTGCTTGCTTTGTTGATCATTAACTAATCATACTCATATATTTATGAAAATTCCAAGGGAAACTGAAGGGTATTACAATGTGCTTGATTCTTTTTTCAATCGGGATTACAAGACTCAGTGTAACATTGTAGGATGTTGGTTCAGAACTGGCCTATCAAATGAATCTCATAAACTGTTGAAGCTAGCCCAATTAATCATCACAATACTGCACTGATTAAAATCTTGCAAATAGTTGAAATTCAAATTGTAAAATGGTTGATCTGTTTACATAAATAATATTATGCATCTGTTTGGAGTATGAGCACTCTACCCATATAATTCTTATTTATCAATAATCAACTATCTTTTCTACAATTCATTCTTAGCATGGATTTGTAGGTTGATGTTGCAATTCTTGAAGTTGGTCTTGGCGGGAAGTTGGATTCAACCAATGTGGTATCAACTCTACATCTGAAATATAAATGATATTGTGTTAAATGTTATAGACATTTTCTTCTTGATGGACACTAGTTAAATTTTCTTAAATTGTGCTAAGTGTCTTTTTGCATGCTTTGCCTGGAATACCTATTGGAAAACATAACAGGTCAAAGAACCAGTTGTCTGTGGCATAACCTCACTAGGGATGGATCACATGGAGATACTGGGTATTCATTTGCCTCCTGACAAGCCTAATTATGAATATGATTCATATTTCTATCATTATTTTATATAATTTCTTGGAACAAGTTTGTATTTCACTTATATCTATATAGTATAGGTCTGTTTTAGAGAATCAAACCCCTGTATGGGGTTCCTTACGTGAAAGTCTGATTATGTACTTAAGTGACTTCTAAATCGCATATTAATTTCCATTCGTCAAATAGCAAGATGAATTTCATATGGAGAATTTTTTATAGGATGATACAAAATGAAATTGATATATTTGACTGATTATTTGAGTTGTTAAGCATCCCTATTTTTGTTTCCTGAAATTTTCACATTATTTGGGTTTCCCTGTCAGTTTCTCATTCCATCTTGAACTTATTTTCAAAGTTATCATGAGCTATGCCAATTTGGAACTCTGGAAATGGAGTTCTGTGCATTAATCCGAACCCTTAATTGGATCCTAAATGCAGGAGACACCCTTGGCAAAATTGCTTCTGAGAAGGCTGGAATTTTTAAGGTGAACACTTTACAGCACAATAACTAAGGGTAACAAGAAGCTGTTATCTCATTCCACTTTGATTATAGCATATGCATTTATTTTAAATTATTTTTGGGACTGAGTTAATGTCTTCCTTGCACATGAAGCCTCAAGTTCCTGCATTTACAGTACCTCAACTTTCAGAAGCAATGGATGTTCTTCAGGAGAGAGCTTCTGAATTAATGGTAAATCATCTGCCTGTGTAATCTATGCGTCAAAATAATTTCTTACATTAGGGATGTTTTAGCTACTGTTTTTTTGGAAAACCCTTATTATAACACACATTAGGGATGCTTTAACCCATATTAAACTCATGACCCTAGATTTGGTCTGACAAACAAAATATATCATGAACAACTACTGTTTGGCATTTCCCCTAAAATATAGCCATCCAACTACAGAATTTATTCCTCAATGGAATTATTATTCTTCCTGATCACAAAAAAAAAAAAGCTATTAGGTTTTCTGTTTTGACTGTGTCACATGAGTGTGCGATCTTCATACAGAAAAAGCATTGGAAATTTACTAATTTTTTCTTTGTCATTCTTCCTGATCACAAAAATAATAAAAAAATTTAGGTATTTTGTTTTGACTGTATCAAATGAGTGTGCGATCTTCATACAGAAAAATGCATTGGAAATTTACTAATTTTTTTCATTGTCATTCTAGATATTCTACTGCTTTGCCAGCAAAAGAACATGCATTTAGGGAAATGATTTTTTTTCTGAGAGAAAGAGAGAGTACATATTTCCATATCTGATTTCATTATTACTGCAGATTCATGATTTGTAATGATTATTTTCTTCTTTTTTCCCATCTGTAAATTAGCAGCTGTCTTATGAATCTCTTTAAGAAATATGCAGAGTTCATTGGAAATAGCACTACCACTCGATCCAGAAAATTTAAATGGAATGAAGCTTGGATTAGCTGGTGATCACCAGTTTATAAACGCTGGTCTTGCTGTTGCTCTTTGCAGATGCTGGCTTCAAAAAACTGGGCACTCTGAGGTGTTTCATACGAATGTAAGATGATCCCAAACCATTTTCCTAACCATATTGAAATAGGTGAATCTCCTATAATTTTCAGTAGACATCAATTATAGTCTGTTGGGATCCCCTATGCCTTGACAAATGACATTAAAACTTTTAGCCTTGTTGCAATGGGTGGAATCATCATAATTCATACTCTGAAAGATATGATCTTTCTAGGATTATTGATCATGATAATGAAATCAATTATTATTATATTATGAGGTGATATGCGAATTGGAAATTTAAATGTCATATTGTAACTAGAACTTCAGCATCTAAGTTGTTAAAGTATAACATTTCTTTACAACAAGAGCCCTTGTACGTGTACCAATTACCAGAGAGCCCTGTTACACTCAACCCATTTTACAATCCCATTTACAGTCTCATATACCTCGTTAGCCACCTGCACTCACTGTATTCCTTGATAGAAATTTTTTACACATTCTATAAACTAAGTTCCTACAATTCATTACAGCATATACGGGTAGTTTTACAAAAGTACATATTTTATTAGATGAAGTATACTATTTTTTTCAAAAAAAGATGTGGATTGCATTTGGGGCCGAAAATGGGATTGAGTCTAACATTTTCCATTACCAAATCACCTAGGTGTCCCCTCTTTATGAAGGGGTTCCTAAGTTCGAGTTTTACTCCTAGGATAAGATTTAAACAAGGAAACTAAAAAAAAAAAAATGCTTACCTACCAAGAGAAGAGCCCTTGTATACCTTCCTGAAACTGATTATTACATTTTTGTAATTTTTAATGACCAATATCATAATGCAAGAAAGGATGGTAGTTTGTCTCGGGGCTAAAGAGTTTCTTTTTCATTTTGCTTGTGGTAAGTTGATTGGTAGCTGCTGTTAAACTGATTATGCTTATAAAACAGGGAAAACTTTTACCAGAGGCTTTTTTAAAAGGACTTTCAACAGCTGCTCTTCCGGGGAGAGCTCAAATAGTTCATGACAAATCAGTGAAATCTGATAAGTCATCAAAATCTGAAGAAAATACTTATGGTGATCTGATATTCTATCTAGATGGAGCTCACAGTCCTGAGAGCATGGAGGCTTGTGCAAGATGGTTCTCCCGCGCTGTTAGTGAAAACAAGTATGCTAACAAAGGTGAGAAAGACGGAGAATTTGTGAGAAGTGAAAAGATTCAATATGACTGCAAAAATTCGGATGGATCTGATAAAATTTCCAAGCAGGTAACATTTGATTATTGACATCTCACGAAATTCTCCTTTGAAAGGGTTCATATTGACATTTTCTAATTCATTGTTTTCTATTGATCCCCTGCAGATTCTTTTATTTAATTGCATGGAAGTAAGAGATCCGCAGCAGCTACTGCCACAGCTTTTTCATACTTGTGCTTCACATGGTAATAGTTATACATACAGGATTAGGGGGCTTGATGCTTCTCTGCTTTGGAAGGACTAACTATTTTATTGGAAGAGATATTTAGAAATTTAAATACATGGATGCGAAGAATCTTGTTAGATCTTAGAACTTGTAAGATTCTGTTCCATTTGGTTTTTGGATGATGAGATAACTTGTAAAATTAATATCGCCGTATTGTATCAATGTCGAATGAGGCCCCTGACAATATATATCAAGAAAAACTAATATAATGAATTGAAATAGAGATTAGAAACATGCACTTGACATGTTGGTAGAGTACTATCTTCGCGAAGGGATTCGAGCCTTACTCTTGCCAATATGAGAAGATTTAACCATGAAAAAAAAAAGAACAAAAAAAAAAAAACAATTACCTAACCAAAAAGGGGACATGAATTTGAGGTCAAGAAGGGATATGTAGTGCCTCACATGACCCCAAAAGACAGATGCAAGGTGTAACCTTTTTAGGGTGCTTTTACTTTTGATTGGATATGTACATGTATAGCAACTTGAGAACTTATTAGCATAAATCCCCTTTTTTATAGAATAAAAAATGTTCACGTTGGAAACTGTTTGGTTTATGATGTTCAAACATTTGTAAACTAAAAACAGAGAAATACGGAGACCTACTGACCAATGACCATTAACCGTAACTAACAATTTTGTGCAACTTGTCCAGGCGTCCACTTCTCAAAAGCTATTTTTGTCCCCAGCATCTCGACTTATCATAAGGTCGATTCCGGTTCATCAGCAATACCCATAGACACCTCTAAGGATGTCTCCTGGCAAGCCACTCTCCAGCGAACATGGGAGAGGATAATCCATGGAAAAGGTAGGTATCATACCATCAGACAGAAAGAATTTGTCATTGTATAATTCCTAAGTAGTTACTATCTCTCTATTCTTGGAGTCACCTTTCTATGCATATAATATAGATTGACTTATGATAGTCATGGTGGAAAGGATTCATCAAACACCCTCCTCTTGTAATCTTAGAATGAAAACCTTTTTTTATGTAAGCTTAAGGTTTGTTGAAATAGTGGACCATGATACACATTGATTTCAGTCGCATTCCCATGATATGTTAGAAAATGATGTGAATAAAGAAATATTACTTAAAAGTAAAATGAGAACCACAATAGTAAATGAATAAAATCATGACAATTGAAATCATACAACAATTTCCAGCCATCAAAAAACATAGAAAGCCCATGGTGTTTATTCCATCAAAATGATCATAGATTGCATGTTTTTCTACATTTTAAGTTCCTTTTATAGAAAAAATTATGTTGAGTACGTCATTGGAAAAATAATTTGAAATTATGGATCAATTAATTTATCTATATTTCTGTAAGGAAGGGTTATTGCATTGCAACTGTTTCACCTTGTTCTATTCCATTTATTTTGGCAGATGCTATTTCAAATGGCAGTTTGAAAACAGAGAACACATTGAAACTACCATCTAACGGGTTTGCCCATGGAAAATTTTCACAAAAGTGTAATTTTGAGGAGAAACAATTCAACTGCAGTGCTATTATTCCTTCACTGCCATTGACAATAAAGTGGTTGCGAGATTGTGCTAAGGAAAACCCTTCTATCAGAGTTCAGGTAATCAGTTGCATATACGGTCATCATTAACCAAATTAGCACAATTTATATCATTATCGATGCACCAATATTGGATGTTATTTTCGGGTACTAATCTAGCTAGACATTACATATACTTCTGTGAGAGGTACAGAAATGCTTGCTTTCATTGCATATCATTTTCCCTCCGCGGACTAAAGCCACAAATGACACTTGTAAAATGGGAAATTTTTCATATCAATATGTGAATCCCATCAGTACGTGTATAAATGGATAACTCGTGTCCATCGAAGTATATTATTGGGATTTCCATCATTGAATTTTTAATCCATAAACTGTTATTAATTATATGATGTACATGTGTTATTTATCCCTTATCCATACATGCACTGATGGAAATCTCATCAATCCGTATTGATATGAAAATTTTCTTGTTAACTGAGTGTGACATTTTTTTTCTGTCAACATTTTATAGATGATAGGGAGTGGAATACCCAAAAATAGGGATGATATTATACAACTGTGTAATATAGTTTATCTTTTATTGTGGATTGTGGAGCATTTGCAAATAATTTCCCCAATTAGGAGGTTACAGATTTTTAACACACATTCTATTCATTGACTTGCGGCAGGTTCTTGTGACTGGATCCTTGCATCTTGTTGGAGATGTACTGAAACTTCTAAGAAGGTAATACATTCAATAGTGATATCTTCGATTTGCATTATGTCCACCCAGCAGCAGATGATAGTCCCTAGGTCTCTCCAATGGCTTTCAAGAATATATTTTCTTTCCGCAAATGATTGGATGGTGGTCAGGCATAATTTGTTGTGACCAGTTACATTCAGCATTCTTTGCCATCAATTTTGAATACTTGAAATTGTTCTCTTGGACTTGTCCAAAATTTGTTCATTATTCACCATTTACAAACACATGACAGATTGACAGATACATGCTTTGCTAGGGATGGGAATTCGGTGCGCACCTAATCGAAACTGAAAACTGAAATTTTGATATCAGTATACTGTCAGTGCACCTTAAACTGATGCTGAAATTAAACACTTCAAGTTTGCTACATAGAAAATGTCAAGGCTGACACTGCTTATACTCCTATTATATGGTTTCAATTTGTTATATATTTTTTCTCCTGTTCAATGAATCCTCCCTCAGCAAGGACCTCATAAATATCACTCATCATTAAGATATAAACAATAAACTAACTACTTTGAAACCCCCAAAAAACTAACTAACTACTTTAATAAAGGAATGGGAATTCCCTGATTTACTTGATGCACGAGATTTGTATATGATTCTATGCATCCAGGGTTCACAATAAAACTCTTGTTAAACATCAAATAATGATTCCATTAAATTTTGAACTTTGTTGTAAACCCTTTTTTAATCAATTTTATAGCACTTTTTAAATATAAAAAAATCATAAAGGAACTAATTTGTAATTTGCCTATGGTTTAACATAGGGATGGTTTCTTTTACCAAAAAAAATAATAATAATAAACATAAGGGTATTGATGCTCATTTGTTCTCCACGTCACCAATGTTATATATAAAATCGTTTAAATTTTCACCATTTTGATTGTGAGAAATAAAATAAAATATGCATTTGTATTTCATTTTTTTTTAATAAAAGAACGCATTTCATTAATTATCTAGTTCAAA
Source organism: Acorus calamus (assembly GCA_030737845.1). Classification (NCBI taxonomy): domain Eukaryota; kingdom Viridiplantae; phylum Streptophyta; class Magnoliopsida; order Acorales; family Acoraceae; genus Acorus; species Acorus calamus. The sequence continues at coordinate 24,051,977 of CM060874.1, read as the reverse complement.
AAAAAATCAACAAACATATATAAAAAAACCTAATCACCCCATCACTCAGAATACCTTGTCCAGCTTGATCTACAAAACATTCTAACATAAATACCTGCATACGACATTTTTTTCTAGCAAATAAAACTTGATTTCCTAATTTATTAATAACTTATGTATCAATTTTCAACAAACAAAAAAAAGAAGAAAAAAAGAAAAACACTATCAACTACTTTCAAGTTTCTTCAAAATGGAGATGCCCTTCATGCCATAAAAAATGGAGATGCCCTTAATAGTCATCCCAAACCAGCATAGCAGATGAAAAACATGGAGGGGTCACCATGAGAAGAATTTTCTTTCCTTGAGTTCTTTAACATCATTTTTGCGTCTCCGGGGATGTTAGTTGTCTGAGGTTGAATTTCAGATATTCTTTGTACTTCTCTACCACTCCCACCAAACAAATAGTCTGCAAAAGATAAAACAAAAGTGAATTAAGAATAGTTTGGAGAATGATTGATGGCCTTAAAAGAGTATCAGAAAATTCATGTATGAACAATTGGAAACCAATATTTAAGTATTATAAAACCTATGGAAATACTTGATATGACTCCACAAAAAAAATGATAAAATTGTGGACAACAAAATGTATGGCACTTTCAGAAATCTTCTTTACTTTTCAATGGATTGTTATTTCAATGATCTTCAGAACCCATAACCATAACCTATCTTTTGTGAATCCAGATTTGCATGTTCATTAATATCAATGAAGAACCTGGATCTTTAATTTATTTATTTTACTTGTTTACTTCATCAAGGATCTGGAAATATGATTTCCAAATGGGAGATTTGTTATAGGTCTGGTCCCCTTGAAGCAGACAGTATTCTCTAATAATTGAGTGAAGTCAGATCTCAAATTTCTATTTCAACAAAAAAAAAAACAGTTCTAGAATTACAAAGTCAATTATAAAGAAAGAAAGAGTCCCGATACAATTTTTATTTCAATAAAAAATTATTCTCACAACTTGATTTTAAAAAAAAATTGTAAGCTATTCTTATAACATGCCGAGTCCCATTCACAACTCTCACAAAGCTTGAACCAAAACTTTTATCCTATGTGATGAATAATTCATAAGGACAAAGTATTGTTACGTGAAGATTACAATTACAAATATAAATTAGTAGGTTGCAGAAACTAAGCAATTAGCATATCCTTCTGTTAAAGAAAATAATTGACAAGTTTAAAGTTCAAAAGGACATTTTAAGATGCACCTGTTGTGGATTAGTAAAAGACTAGTTTGGAAACTTATAATATGGAGCAGAGGACCAGATGTTGCAAGTACCTTAGTAATCTGCACAATGATAGTCTTGTCTGGATTATTAAGATCCACTTTATGTGGCTGAGGAACACTCTTCGCAACTGCATTTATGATTGCCATCCTTTCAATACCAGTATTAGAGCGGGCTTCATACAATACCGCAAACTGCAAAAATTAGGGGGAATATTAACAAGATTAAATGATTTTCCTACTTGTTGTAAAAGAAGAAATGCTAAAGTTATCAAGCAAATGAAATTTACAAATTTCAACATAAGTACAACCAAAAGGAAACAAGACAGTGCAAAACACTTGAGTGGCAGAAGATCTCTTATAATATTTAATCTCAAATGAAAACAAAGATCAACTAAAGCAATAGAGTATTTAACAAAAAAAACTGCAGAGGATAAAGGATTGAGTACCCAAACCGATACTATAGTAAGAGATATTTGAACTATAACCAGTACTTTCCTCGTAAAATGAAGGATCCAGTTAACATATTAAGTACAAATTTGAAATTTGAAATTTCAAAATTTATCAAGTAAATATTTTTCAAATTTTTTACTTAAAAGATGCATTAATATGTTTGACACCTTTCCTTGTTAGTGATTGGAGGTTCTGGCTGGTAACTCCTCATTGTACAAGTTCTCACTGTTTTTGCCAAGAATAAAATGACAGGTAGTTCATCAACAATAAAATACAATTACAGGCCAAACAGAAATAATATCTAGGAGGGAAAAAACTAAGTGATCAGGGTGTGGTGATAGTGGAATAATACGATTGTCATATACAGGCAGAAGAAAAGGAAAATTGCATGACAATTATGAAGACTACAAAGGCACAAATGCGATGAGCTCATCTAATAATTCTGTGGTTGGCCTAATTGGAGATAATTTACACGGAAACAATTTCAGAAGAACAAAGAGTGTTTACAACCAACAGTATATTAAAAAAATGCATCCCAACATATGCCATAAAAACAGCACAAACCTTTGTCTTTGTTTCAAACTATTCTCTTATCTTCTTTCTATGGGCTACTCACCATTCTCCTCTATCGAATAGAAAAACTCACAGTTATTGAAGCATTGGTTGTCACAATTTGTTTCTAATCTCAAATAGAAACACTCTTCCACCAAAAGAGACATCCCACACATACCTTTTTTGGAGTAGGAGCTTCAGTTGGAAAATGTTGATCAATAAGAGGCTTAATAGCTTTTGAAATTTCCTCTTCTGATGCATAGCTGGCAACTTCAACCGGTAAAATTCTCAAAATGAATCTGGACGAGAAGACATTATGGATTTGGATCAAGAGCTCAATGGATGTAATATATTTTGCAAGGGAGAGTTATAAACAGATAAGAAAATGACAGCAATAACCTCGACATATGTTTCCTTGTGGAGGCAGCGGAACTCATTATATGCTGAACTATGTCAGTAGGACTAGGGTCTCCGGTTCTTCTATTCATTTGAATGAAAATACAACCATTACAACCAGAATCAAGGCTCAAAAAATGCCTCTGTTCAACAAGACAAGCAGGATTCAGTATGTGAAGATAATATCTAACCATATTATCAAGTATGTCAAGATATACCATAAGCATGTGAAGAAATGCATGTCAAGATATACCAAAACCCCAAGAACAAATGTCCATAAATAATATACATAAAATATTGACACCTTGTAACATGTCCGCAAAATTGATCAAGTGATGATGTATGTGATTTTTTTCTGCTACGTAATAAACTCGAGCATTGTGGAGGGAGACATGTCACTCAATTAAAAAAATCCACTGTGTCTATTCATAACTATGCAGGTATAGAAAATACAATGAAAGGATATAACTATAACGCAAAGGTAGCTGGGGCCTGATGCACCATATAAGGCACATTTTTATTACACACGTGAAGCATCCAATGTTCAAAAACAGACTTTGTTATGAATCCCATGGCTGCATCTACACTACTTAATCAACATTACAAAGTATACAGCCATGGGATATAGACATCATCACTCCATGCTGTAAATATAAATGCCATGTTCCATGCTTTATTCTTTTACATGACATGAGATTTTAAGACACTTCCAGCCAACCATAGAGTGGTGGAAGTACATGGAACAAAGGAGAGGTCCAGGAGTAACACATGCACTTTGATTCATTTGATTGTCTAAAATGTCATGATTAAATTGAAAACCTGTGGTGACTATTTTCCAATTATTTTTCTGAAGTTAAAAAACAGTCATGTTTCCCTCGGAAAAGATACTCATCCTGACAATCAAAGGTGGCCTTCAACTGCATGATAAAGCCTACAGCTGACAAACAAGACACAGTGACAGATCTTCCATGCATTAGATAGAAATTATGGCCAAAGAAAATGCTTTAAGATATTAAGATTAGTCCAAATATGGCAATCTAAGTACACATTTAGAAAGTACAAGATCCATCATTTCATCAGAGAAAAGCTTCCCCTAGCAGCAGCTCTTATTGCTCCCTTTTTCTAGATTCATAGAACCTGCTCATAATAATGTTTTTAACATATCTCATGAGTGGGATTGGTCCCATACATCTTTCCTTTTAATTTGTAAACATCTCTCGTTTCCTCCATTGTTTGGGGACTTCTTTTAATCATAGCTAGATGCTTCTATGTTTTCTTCAAAAAAAAATATGATATTATGATAAGATAATGCAAAAAAGAGGCACACCTTTTTTTTGTCTCCCAACTCTTTAAGCTCATCTTCAATCAACTCATCAATTGGTTTCGCCTCAGATTTCTCATGGTTGGCAGTTTCACATTTTGTTTCATCTGCTTCAACATCTACTCGCTGTTTCTTCGATGGGGCATCCTCAGTGTCATTTGCCTCATTTTGAAGGTCAACACCTTCTTTCTTAGGCGGGGAGTCATCATCCTCGTCAGATGAATCAGTATCCGTAAACTTTATCACTTTACTTGTGTGTTTATTCGTCAAATTGGTGGGTGCTGAATTAGGGATTTGCACAAGCTCTTCATAAAACTGCAAAGAAAGAAAAAGAGACATAACTTGCTGTGGAATAAAAGTAACTCATCAAAATAATTTAACAGTCAGCCATGATCCATGATCAAGTTACACAAAGATATGGATAAATGCACAGAAGTAGCCGATATACAAGTAAAGATGGTAGGAATACAATTCAAGATACATGTGATCAAATTTTGTCATCTATTTAACTTAGTACACATTTATAAGTGGAAGGATTTGCATTCGGTAAGAAAAGCCTCATGATCTGATTGATTGATCATAAAAAGAGCTGTTCTACCTCTCTCTGAGGCCATTCTACATTTTTCCACCTGAAAAGTGTTAAGGTCGATGCATATAACATCACAAGAAACTTAATATCATATTCCGCACTCGTCTTATTTCTCTGTCTTTACACATATGACCTTTGAACTATTGTACCCCATAATTATAATAACAATTTTCAACCTCTAAAATCATATCAGCTTTAAGCCCCACTAGGATCATCACCAAAGACAAACCTCTCTTCAGTGTTTGCAAAGTTCGCTGAATTTAAAACATGATAAAAACAAAAACATAAATGGGATCCTCCTAAAATGACAGCCTCCTTCCTTCTCCTACTCCGAATAGAAACCATCATTAGAAACAGTCACAAGGTTCGGCATATATTGGCAACTGTTCCGTTTGTTACGGTATCCCCATTTTGTGCACATAATTCGTAAATTACATAGGATAAAAATACATGCAAAAAACTTCTACATTAGGTATGAAGGTGGAGATGATAATGAGGATTAGTCTCTTAAATTATAAATAAAATGTAATAAAATATCCAAACTAAATGGATATCTGGATTCAGAGAGAGAGAGAGAGAGCTTCTCATCTTAAAAAGATTATAATATAAACCCTCGAACAAGGGAAAAAAAAAGGAGTATTTGAACTTAAAAAGAAACACATGCCCACGTGAAATCAAAGACAAAAACATGATTATACAATAAAAAAAAACACATTTACAGATGAAATCACGTACAGAGTCGAGAATATTAAGAGCTTCATTGGAGGCCTGGCGTTCCCTGCCACCATCACAGGTTATGAAGAAACCCTCAACCCCTGCTTTCAGTGGCCACTGCCCCTTCTTCTTCGTGGGCTTCTGTTGTTGCAATAAGTCATACCAAAATCAGAACCCACAAAACAAAAACCCACCTTTTTGAGAAAATTCAAAAGATTTCAAAAGGAAGAGTTAACAGAGAACTTACAGAGAAAGACTGATAGTGGTGCCTCCTCTTCTTCCCATTCGTGGCGTTGTTTGTGTTCGTCCTGGCGTAGCTTTCAGCCATGATTGAGTCTTTGTATCAAAACCTCTCGATCGATTTTACTGCGTATTGAAAGATTGGTTTTTGTTTTGGATTTCTCAATGAAAAATATGAAAACCGGATGGAACCCCAAAAGCCATGTTTTTTTCATCTTTGTAAGTTGATCAAATGAATTACAGCCGTCTGATCGGATACAAAGAACCCTAACCGGGTGCCTCTATTTGCACCTCTATATTTTCCATGCACACCCACCACAAACGGATCTTCCAAAAGATCCATTTATTTTGGGTGTAGGTTGGGTGTGCAGGAGGAGAAAGAGGAGGGACGAAGTCAGAGGCGGAGTGGGACTGAGGAGGAGGAGGAGATGCCATCGCCGCCTCCACAAGAGGAGGAGCTGGATGTCGATCTTGACGACGATGGCCATGGCGAGGAGGTTCAAGGTTGCACGCGTCGGAGAAGGCGCCGAAGGGGGCGAGTGAAGGGAAGGAATTTTATGAGAGTACGATCTCCGCCGTTAAGAGGTTCTGCCCAATGAAGACGAGGTAGGCGACGGCGCCGCCGGATTGGGAGACGAGGACGAGGAGCTCCGTCACGTACTGCCCAGC